>WEIT01025905.1:58982-88892 GCA_013389985.1 Dryoscopus gambensis | reverse complement strand
GGGACCCCCTGTAATCAGGCGGGTATCCCTGGCCCCGGCCTTTCAGAGGCCTGGGGCCAGGAGTCATGGGGTCGAGCGTGTGCCCTCCCTGTCCTCGGGGCTGGGCTCCCGGCCCCTCGGCTCTAGGCCGTCAGCTCGACTGCCTGAGTGCAGAGTCTCGTTCCTGTTGCCGTGGGGGAAGGCCGAGCTCTGTGGCTCCCTGGGTGTCGACCGGCCTGTAAGCGGGCTGCGGGTCTGGGAGCCTTTGTGCCCCCTTCAGCTGGCAGCCTGCGGCGGGGCGAGTGTCCCGGAGCTGGAGAGAAGGAGCCTCCGTAGGCCTTGGGGACCAGGGCCGCCCTGTAAGTCGGGGCCAGTGCTCTGGAGTCCCGGGCACTTTGCAGTTCAGGCAGCGGCTTGAGCCCCCTACAAGCAGGGGTACAGCCTCTTTGGCCGCTGCCTTGCATGCCCAGCTTCATTTGCCCAGAGGGCCTGGCTCCCAGCAGCGCGTGGCACTGCGGACCCTCTAAGGAGAGTGAGAGCCCCCTCTCTGCACCCGAGGGGAGAAATGGAGCTCTCCTTGCCCCCAGCCCACCCTGTATGTCAGGCAGGGTATTTTCCCTGTAGTCTGTAATAACCATGAAAGTAATGCTTGTTTAGGTTGCTGTAGTGCATATAAAATGGCCATATGTGGTGTTTTGTTTAGAATTATTCTTTTTGGCATTTGTCTGTCTTAGACTTGAGTGAAAATTAGGAAGCACATTGTCATTAAAGGCTCTTGTTCTGCTACAATTTTAATTTCCTGTTCCTTTTTTGTGTTTCAAGAGGAGGCAGGTCAGATATTCATAGAATAAGATTCTGTCTCTTATGTATTATTTGCCTGTTATAGAAACCTGAAGCTTAAACTTTTATTTGCTTTAGTTATGTAACAATTTTTAGATGTATGCACACATTTCTTCTTTGCTCTAAAGGATAACCTCACTGTTTGGTTCCTTACCAGGAATAAGATTTTTTTATTAAGAGATGGTTTTTGAGGGTTCCCTTTGGTGTTCCAAATTGTTCTGCTGCAGCCCTGAGTGCAACAAGTGGCAATGCTGGTGTTATTAAATAGGAAAGGTCGGTCGAAGCATTGCTCAGATTTATGAAGATTAAAAAAAAAGAAGAATCTGTATTTTAATTTTCAGCGGACTTAAACCCCATGTATTGACAATGGGGAATGTGTAAGAACAACTCAGGAGGAATTATTTACACAGAACAGGCATTTTTGCCTTTGCTTCTTTGTTTTTGTGGGGGCCCTGGAGCTGCGCTGAGAATCCAGCACTCTAGCAAAAACAAACAATGGAATTCTCTGACATGATCATCTTTCCTGCCGTTAATATTCAAGGATCACACCAGGTTTTGCAGTCACCATCTCCAGATTTGGAGGGATAAATTCATGAGCAAGAGAAAAGATGATATTGCTGCCAGGATATGTATAGAATTTCCTAGTTTCTAAGTATACATTTTGAGCACAGAAGTTTAATTTCCAAATGCACATCGAGGAAGTTTCAGGAAGTTCAAACTTACTGCAAGCAGGAAGGTACTCATATTTTGTTTTCTTTAAGCCTGCATCAGAACAGCAGCTTCTTCTTCCACATGAGAAAGTCTAAGTAGTGTCACTGTGTAGTCCTTTTTCTGTCTCATTAATTTCTCTTATCGTGTGGGATCAAATTCCTTTGTGTCCTTAATGCAGAAGAGTCTCCTCCTGCTGCCTGTCTGGTTGTTTTTCTGGTACTGGTACAAATGCTCAGCTCAAAATTCAGTAGTTTTTTTTCCAGTAGGTCAGAGTCAGAGAGGTGAAGGTCTGAGTTCTCAAGTTCAAACACTGAGACTGTGCTGAGCTCTCCTTCTCTGGCTGGCACAGTGCCCTGACTGCCAAATAGGATTCAAGATGAGGAATAGAGACACTGGAACAGCAAATGCACTGGGGTTTTGAGGTTGGATCAAAGTTAAGCTGTTTAAAGGCAGGCAAGTGGACTCTGATCCAAGCAAAAAAAGTCTTCCCCCTCCCTTCCTCTCTATCCCTTTTCAGATAAATTTCTTTTCTGTTTGGAAGCCCGATTTGCAAGGGTACAACACTGTGTGGAACACTCTTTCTTTTTTAACATAGAGGTTCTATGATAACATTTCAAACCTGGATCATTTAAGTCAGAAATAAGGTAAGCTCAGTTCCTTAAAACAATGCAAGTCTTTGTGCCTAAGGAAAAAGGGGTGTAAACCTAAATCCCTACGGTTTTTTGTCATCTTTGGCATGATACATTCAGTTTGCTGCACATACAATCAGTGCTGCATTATTTAAAGAAGTGATGTTTTTCACATCTATCAGTGCAGGGAAAGTTTTCCATGACACACTTAAGAGTAGAACACAGTGGAAGAGGAAGATGGCTTTTTAAGATTTGATCTGCCAGGGGCTTGGAAGATGTGACTTGGAATAGGTACAGGTCTTTCTCCCCCCGATCTTGGACCTAGAGTTGAATGCCCAGGCCACCAACTTTTTTGATATACAGTTGCCCTGCAGGTCTGACTGGGCAAATGAATTATTAAGGCCCTTTAGTGTACAATTAGATCTTAGTGGGATTTAGTAAGAACTGCCCATTATTTTTCGCAAGATAAAGATCTGTTTGGAAAACTCTAAAAACTTGGAGGTATTTGCTCACATCATGTGTGTAGTCTGAGATAGCACAGCAGATATAAATAAAAGCCTAGATATAAATAAAAGCCACTTAGCACAGTGAACACAGAAGCATAATTCAGAAATAGCACAGCACCAAACATTTGCATATGCTCAACGTCACTTTGAAACATGGAGTGTGTAGGGGAGTGATTTGCGTGTGCAGCATGAAAACAACGACTTCATTGCTGCAGAGAATTGCATTAGCTTCAGAAATTACTTTATTTTCACAAGGTTTCAGTGGATGTAACCCAAGCAGCAGAAAGCATCTGAGTAACTGGCACTGTACAATGAAAAAAGTGTTTGCATATTTAAGTGCATTCCATAACACACCCGAACTATTTTTATTAAAACTACATCTTCATCCTAGAGGCCACTTGTAGGAGGGTATGACCCAAATTAAAAAGCCCACACCAGTGACCTTTCTGTGCTGATGTTCAGATTTGTAGGTGGTGTTTGTGCCGTATCACAAGTGAAGTGAGTGGCAGTACTGGTATAAAACCAAACCTGTTTTAATATCATATGAAGGTTTGTTGGAATTTGTCTGAGGAGCAGGGGTTTGCAGCCAGCTGATTAAACTGTTTGGGTAGATCCAGTCAGATTCCATGTGGGACAAAATGTGAGGTAGGAGGAGAAAACTCAACACTAATTCCAGCATCCTGGCAGCTTCCACCCCTGGCTGCTTTGGTATAGGCTCAGGCCGGCTCCAATTTGCATCCAGCTGCCAGAGCCCTCCTTCAGGCCATTTTTTTTCACCTTAAAACCAGCTGGCAAACTGCAAACACAGTAATTGCTGGGGTAAAGCTGGAGAGATGCTGCTTTGTGCTGGGTAGCAGAGTTCTAATAGCCAGAGACTCTCCCAAAATGAGGGAAGTTTCGGGCACTACCAAAGCCACATTTGCTGGAGTGTCTTTGTGCTCCCAGCTTGGCACAGAGCAGCCTCCCCGAAGGATGCCAGGCCTGGAGCCTTTCCCCTGGCTTGCCTGTGCACTGCAAACAAGAGCACAGTGTGTACTGCACTCGCTGCTGGTCCCCGCAGGGAGAGTTAAACACAGAAAGTGCCAGAGCTGCTGAGTGCCACATAAAACAGCAGGGAAAGGATGGGAGGCTGCAGAGGAAGCAGCAGTCGGAAGTGGGATGGCCCGAAGCAGCCCCGATAAAGCTTCCTGAGGTGGAGTCACTCAGTGATTCCCAAGGGCAGGAGCACCCCACCTCTGACTTCCTCCACAGGAATACATTTTTTTACAGTGATGGGCTGGCAAATCCCATTAACTCTTTCCGGCTCAGGAATTTTTCTTACTTTTAAGCCTTCTTAAACCTATGACACATTTCCTACTTAAGATTCAGCTATCTTAATTCATTAATTAATGAATGTTTATGAGCACTGTTGGGGGCTGACCTTACAGCAGAGAAATCCAAGTGGATTCCGGTTTCCATCTAGAAAATCTGCGTGCTCCAGGCTTCTGTTCCCTTCTTTATTTAAGTTATAAATCAGTCAGAAGACACAGAAGAAAGAAAAGAAGTCGTTCTGAACTGCTGTTTTGGTTTATGATACTTTTAATGTTCTTTGGGAACTGAATATGAATTTTGGGTCAAATCTTTGCCAGGGTTTCCAAGTCCAGTTGGCACCCATTAAGAAGAGTAGCCTTGCAATGGAAAGGGAAGCAGAGAGAGCAAAATTAATTAGTTTCACTTCAGACTCTCGCATTTCCTGGCCTGACATAGAAAGTTAAGATACTGAATGGCTCTACCCAGCCCACTTCTTCCTCATTTCAGTGGCATTAAAGGAAAAACAGTGCTTTAGGCAGTAAAAGAAGAAAATATTTTAGTGGCTGAATTCTCCAAGGGGATTTTCAAAATTCAAAATGATTCTGTTTTCTCCTTGACTAAGCATAATTGCAGAATTATCTCCTTCAAAGGGAGCTTCGTTTTAATTTTTTAAAATATTTTTTCAAGTTCTCCTCTCCCCTATAACAAGGGTGTTGATCACTTTGCTTAGCAGGAAACATCAGTTCTAAATTTGATTTCTCAGACTGATGCTTTCCAAGGATCTGTGTCAACTCTCTTGTTCATTATTTCAGAGGGGTTCACAGAGAATTCCATGAAGAAAGACTATCATCATTATTAGAGCTATTATTCTGGATATCCTGAATATCCAGCATAAAATATCCCATGGTGGGAGCTGAACCTCTCACCATGAGATGAGATCAGAGTTTCCCTTTTTGTCACTCATGGACAAATTCCTACCAAATAAATGCTCCTAGATCTGGGTAAGTGCTCAGGGCCAGCACAGCAACGCAAGGTGCCTCTAATTTTCCTTGTAAACACCTCATCAGATGTCCCAGCAGCTGTCCTGAAATGCCCTGACCATGGAGATAATAGTTTTATCAGAGGGAGGACATGGTTCCATCTGCTTCTGTCAGGCTGATTTACAGAACTGGAAATGCTTCTGTGCTTTCATTTTTCCTTCCAGTGACCACCACACCTCTTAATGAAATGGACATTTTTGGGCCATTTTTCCCCATTGTTCAAGGCTAACGAAACAGCAGGAAAACAAAGTTACTCTGTTGTATTTGAAGCAAATCATGAAGATCTGTTACTCCAAACAGAATTCATTACTTTTTTCCATAAGTAAGGCAAAGGCTGGGATTTATCATATCCCTCTGATATAATGAGACAAGAGTTACCAGAAGGAATTTTCAACAAATAAACCAGTGAACTCAGAAGAGATCTCTGTGTCCTTGATAGCACTTATTTCCTTATTAAAGGGAACAGATTCTAGTGCCTATCCCAAGGGTTAGGATGTTCTAAACAGTTATGATGGGAAGATACTTTTGAAAATTGAGCAACACTGGGCAATGAGATTTTAGAATTTTGTATAGAAAAAAATAGGTTGGCCAAGCAAATCCACTTGTAAAACACTAGATAAGTTAACTGTCAAATTCAGAATTCTCTCTGTCATGTGGTTTATATGTTCTGTTAAATCTCTTGACATCTGTGAATGCAAACTTTGACTACAAAATACCCTCAAGCTGCACTGGGGAAGGTTCAGGTTGGACATGAGGGAGATTTTCTTCACTGGAAGGTGGTTAAGCATGAGAAGGTGATGCCCAGAGAAGTGGTGGCGTCACATCCCTGGGAGTGTGTAAGAAACCACTGGATGTGGAACTCACTGCTCTGCTTTAGTTAATGTGGTGGTGTTTGGTCAAAGGTTGGGCTCAATGATCTTGGAGGTGTTTCTCTACCTGAATGATTCTGTGGTAGGCGGTCCTCATGCTCTCAGTGTTAATTACTGTTTATTAATGTCCATTTTTGAAATACTGCTTTTTGAAACCAAAAGAGACCACTTATTCTGTAAAGACTTAAGTTATTAAAGTAGACCCAACCTCTTTCTTCAAAGTGTCTTGGGCTGTGGCCGATGTCATCAGATCTACCCAAACCACTGCAGTTGCAGTGGAAATGAGGTTCTCTAGAATCCTGGGAATTTTTGTTCTATATGCAGGGATCTTTTCACCAGCTGTTCACCCAAGTCAATGGTAGTGGTGAAATATTTACACGTTTGTCATCACCCAAGTTGAAGAGTCCAACAACACTGTATTTACTGTTGTTTTTTAGTACCAGAATTTTCTTCTGATGTAACATTTGGTCACACCCTTATCACTGCGTGTTCCCCTGCTATCTCCTGGGAATGTCTTTAGGAGGATAGGCTGACAAACCCTTAATAAAATCTATCTGTGTGGGCATAAAATACACATTGATGGAGACAGAATGCTGCGCATGGAGAGTTATTCCAGCCATATGAAGGGGAAATAAAATGTATTTAACATTATTTTCTATCCTCTCCAATACTCCTCTGAAGGGACCATTTACCACAACAGGAAAATAGTACAGAGAATGGAGTTTGCTGTGAAAATTTCAGTTGGTGCATAATGTATATTTATCTGCCATGCAGTATTTTCTGGTAATGTCCTGAGGCATTTCTGTGATTTGTCACTTCTTTCTCCCTTTTTGTGAAATATCCTGAGAGGTTCTATATTGGAAAAAGAATTTGGATGTGATGGGCAACAATTATTCCCCATTATGGGCTGTGCTACATAACAGAGATTAATCTGCAGTGGGAGGACGCCTGGTGTGAACTCATTAGATTCTCTCTGCTAGCTGGGAATGGAATTCAAATAAAAATAACAATTAAGTCTCCTCTCCACCCTCTCCACTGCATTTCAGTGCTCATTGAGTAGCTGTCTAGGGATATCTGCATTTCCCTGGGTTTCACTATGTTAAAGAAGCATTAAATCAGCCTTTTTTTTTTGAGGATTGCTTATAAGAGAATGGAATGGGAGAGTGAGAAAGGACAGGCAAAACTGTAATAGAAATAAACAAAAAAAAAAGAATTATGAGTGTTACAAGCAGCCCTCAGTTCTAGATTTGCTTTGCTTTTGCTTGATTATCTGTTCTGTTAAAAGTGGATTTTGTGCAAAATGGAACTGGGAGAGGTGAATCCAACTTTTTAAATATTGTCAGGAAAAAACATCACATTTTCAACATCGGCAAGCACGATTTGGTTAGTCATGCCTTGTGCTGTACCCACTTAAATATTCTCTGTCTCAGTCTGGTTTGAAAACTGTAGATAAACTACCCTTCAACACCCAGAAATCCCAGTAAGTCTTCAGCTGATGTCATCCTTTTACAAACTAAGTAAGGGAAATCTAAAAATCTAGTATCAGCAGTATTATTTTGGATATTAAACTTGCAGCTGGGTACAGTCCACTTAACTTCCCTGAAATAATTCTTGCTGCTTCCAAACCTATTTATAAGCCAACTGTTTCAGCTATTAAGGGCAACAGTTTTTCGTTGCTTATTTCAACTGGAATTATTGGGTTTTATTTTAAAAAACCCGAAAAAACCACCAAGCTATTGCCTTAAAGCACCGCTCTTCTGCTTTCTTTGGATTTATGAAGGATTGCTGTCGTAAGAGACACCAGGTTCAAAAAGGCAAAGAGATTGTTTTTCATCAGCATCGTGACAGTTGTTAGGAAAAAGAAAAAAATCCAGAGGGGAGATTTATGGAAAAGAAGAAAAGGCCAATTTTATCAGTGAATTTTGTTTACAGGCTGATAAACAGAGCTGCTATCTGGCCACTGGAATCTCTCCCTGGGTTTGGTGGAGATTGAGCACTTTTCCAGGGCCTGCTGCACATCCTGGAGGCCCGCACGTAAACGGGGTCACGTACACGGGGAACACTCCTGCTGCTCCCTCAGTCACGGAGCCTGAGGCTGGCACCAAGCTCTGAAATCAGAAGGCAACTCCAAGGCTGCAAACTGCATCAGCCCTGGCTCTCTCAGCACACCTCATCTGAAACTGTAACACAATTCCTCTTCTATTGTGGAGTACCACACAGCTTTTAAAAGTATTAAGCAAATTATTCAGAGGACTTGGAAAAAACCACTCCTTACGTGTAGCATGGAGCTCCTTTTTGAGTTTGGTTCTCATAGGATTTTAATGTTTCCCAGCAATAGTCTCTCTTCAAGGTTGAATTAAAAGTTGCACTCCGGTTTGTATCTTAGCTGATTGTCCCACTGTGGCTTCGTTATCTAAGTGCCCTGCACAGCAGCAGAAAAGGCAGCAGTGAGTGATGTATTCCAGGTGTGCTCTCTGGATAAGAATAAATGGGAATCTGCTCAGTGTAGAGGAGCTGTTCCCTTTCAGTGTTTAAAATGAAACGTGTTCAATAGGCGCAAAATTTACTGGGAAAAAACTCGATTTGGGATACAACTTTTTAGGTACCCTCAGAGATTTTAATATAAATGTGGCTGTATAAAAGTATTTTAAAGTGATTTGCACTTGGAAAGCCTTTGCATCATCAGGCATGGAGAGATAAACCAGCGGCAGCAGGAAAATTTAGTGTCAACAGCAGCCACTTGCAACATTTTCACTCAGGATTGTACTGACTCAGTGCATACTTGGTGTCACTGGTTAAAATCACTGCTTTATGGTATTTTTTTTCTTTCTTTTTTATCTTGTGTTTTCGTGGGACTAATGAGAACTATGTCTTTCGAGTTAGTGTGTAAGTAGTGTTTACAGTAGTGGAAGAAATCTTTAATTCTTGTTTTTTCCCAAGTTTCTTTTTAACCCTGTTCACTAAAATGCCTTCCTGATCCCTTCAAATAAAAACAATTTCTCAGCCTTTTCTCTTCTCCCTCTCATATGTAACAAGTCTTGCATATACAAATTTATAAATACATAAGTGTATACCTATATGGATACAAAAATACTCCAACAGAAGCTGTGCCAGAGCCATGGCTGTGACTGATTCTTGCCCAACACCTCAGCTCCTGGAGCAGCTTGCTTAGATGTATATAAAAGGCAGGACATCCCAGTACTACTGTAATTAAGTGCAGTTAATAGAAGGTGATGGCTGCTCTGCTGGGAGGAGGGTGGCAGTGAACCAGCACCTCGTGGTTTGGAGACTCTCTGTGGGAGCATTAACTGCAGAGTAATTCCTGAATATATTTTAGATTTAGCCTCTTCTCCTCACGTAAATCCCGTTCTTTTCTCTCTGATTACCTCAGGGAACTCCATTAACTCAAGAGACAATGCACTAAACTTCAATAAGGTGAGAAAACATTTGTTATCTTCAGCGGAATAACATCCTATCACCAACTTCCACTTCCATGGTATTCCCTTCTAATCTTGCACCTGATCATGAAAGGATCACTGAAGAAGCAAGGAAAATCAAGAGCTCTCACATCCATATCTGCTTTGTATGAAGTGTGTAAAAAAAACCATCAAAAACTTTTTCATTCCTGTGATACTTATCTTTCTCCTTCTATGTTCTGTTCCTTTTCTGATGGGGATTAACTCATAGTGGTGCTTAAGCTTGAGCTCGGATTTGAATTTCAGGATATTCTCAAGTACTGAGAAAAGTCTATATTTACTAAATTGAAGCTTGAATGACAAGAATTTTATGATGCCATCATCCTAAAATGCATCAACAGCAAAGTACACTGTGCATTAAAAACCTGCAGAGAATTAGGATGTGTGAACTGTTTAGGAAATAGTTTAATCAGCGACTAAATAATGCCCTTTGTTTGCTACATTATTGGTTTTGACAGTGTAACTCTTCTTTTTAAGAGCAAGTGGCCAAATGTTGGAAATTGTTTTCCCTTGGATCTACACACACCTTGGTGCTGTTCTTCGTCCTCCACATTTCCCCCTGCTTTTGTTTTGCCTTTAAAATTTATTTCCCAGTGTGTAAGGAATAATAATCCTTTCTGCTTGTATCTAGAAGTGGAACGAAATTCAAAAGCAAGATTTTAGGTGTTAGTCTTACAGAAAACAGGTGAGTGTGGTGATTAGCAAGTGGCTTTTATTAGCACTTTAAACAAGAACCCTTTACCTAGGGCACTGAGAAGTTTCCCAATAAAGAGAATCCAAATCAGAGCACTTTGCAGTAGAACAAGAGGAATAACCTTGCAGATATAAGTGTTGAATATAAAGAGAATTTGCTGCAGGAAGTAAATGATTATATGTGTTAGGTTGCTGCAGCTGCAACCAACAATTTGCGGAAACCACCAGTGATTGTTTTTGTCCTTAATTTTCATTTCCAGCAGGTGCCTCCTTCACGTAATGGTGAGGGGCTGCTAAGGGACAGGTTATAAAAGACCCCCAGGTCTCTTAAAATTAAACAGACATTCCTGACGCTTCCACTATCCTTTAAGTGTGCATTTATAATTTTATTTAAAAGTAGAGGCTAGTCGTCAGGAACTCCTTGCTACAATTAGATGGCCAAACTAGTACTGCTAATTATTGATGGTTGGAGACCTGATCAAGAGATCTGCTTTGAGGTAATGAAACGAATAGAATTTTGTTAAATATTTGTTTGATAGCCCACCACATATGATGGGTGTGTATTTCCCACACTTTAAATATGGTACTTTCCCCAGGAGAGCACAGTGGCAAAATATACCTTTAAAAACCAAGCAAACAAAATAACAAACTCACATCATCCCCCCCAAAAAACCCCTCAGCCATGAAAACTTGAAGCCTGGTCTGACAAATGCAAAGTCCAGGGCAAGCATATGGGAGAAAACCCAAAGATTTCAGGGCAGGTCATGGGAAATGTCACCTATCTTGACCTTGATTATAATCATTAATAATTGTTACAAGGCTCATGTTGTTTTTAAGGAATGCAATAATAAAATTTCAGCTCCCTGGAACTGGAACCAAATATTGCATTTAATATGAGAAGACTTTCCTTGGAGGTTGTGCTGCTTGCATAGTAAATAGGGCTTGTCATCTTTAGTTTCTGCACTAAACATGACTGGAATGTTTAATATTGTTACTAAATAGAACATAAAAGTAACTTTCTTCTTAGGAAAAAGAAATGTACTTGATTATATAATGGGTTTCCTTTTTTTAAGGAAGTAATTTTCTTTTTCCTTGTTACTTTACATGATCAATATTATGAATTTTGTCAATTTTTACAAGTTCAAGCACCCAGAATGCATTTGAATAGTTGCAGCTTTCAGCTGAGAACAGCACTATGGTATGTGACAGCCAGCAGGAACTCTTCCAAACATGCTCTCCTTGCTATACCAGGCCAAATCTGAACTCCAGTAAATTCCTTTGAGACCTCCAAAATGCCCATGAATGCTGTTTTTGTGAACTCAGTTCTTATAGTTTCTTTTTGAAGTCCACCCATATTGGGTAGTTAAGGTAACAGATGGGTTTGCAGAATCCCGTATTACAAGGGTTCTGAAAATTTGTATATTCTTTAAGTCCTCCTACAAATAAAAAGCTTATACAGAATCATGCATCTCTACTGTTGAATTTATAACTGGACTTGAAATACCCTGGAAGGGTGATCAATCCCTTCTATAAATGTTTTGGGTTTCTTTTTCACAAGGAGGTTTATATAGGACTGTTTTCTGTGGGTAAAATGCACCTGTGAATATTTGTGTTCCTCATTATCACGAGATCATAGACCAGAAGGGATTACCTGACTCGGGTAATTCTCCAGCTTTTAAGTTGGGTCTTAACTTCCAGTCCCAGCTGGAATTTGAGTTTCCCATGCCATGTGCTCACATCCTACAACTCTCTTCCCCAAGGGAGTGGAAGAGTGCTGGTCAGAGGTCAAAATTCTCTTTATAACAAAGCATAGGGTTGGATTTGATCTTAGATGCCTTTCCCAGCCTAATTCTGTGACTTTTCCAATCTGATTCTAGGATTCTGGAACTCATTCAGAAAATGGTGTGTGAGGAACAATGAATAGCAAACCACTTCTCCAAGGCTGATCCCTCCTGGATCCGAGGAGGCCTGTGCACACAGCCCATGCTTCCAAAATAAATGCACCTCTTGCTGTCTGTGTCTTACACTTCATAATCTGCATCAAGGAGAATTCTCTTCTGCTTTTGAGAAATGTTTAAAAGATGATTACACACTCATGTCTTTGAAACTGGGATTCCTGCTTCCCAAAGCCCACGGGTCTGTTCCCTGTTGCAAGTGCAATTTGCTATCAGCTTCCTTCTATTCCTTGTCTGTTCACGTGACTCTGTGTCACGTTTCTGTTTGGTTGTTTGCTTTGGTTTGTGGCTTTCAGTTTGGTTTGTTTTTTCCATGCCATAGTAAGACAGTGCTGTCATTTTTGTAACCTTTATAAATGTTCCCCTTTTATGAATGTTTCCATTTATAAATACCATCTCTGCTGTAGCATCTGTGGTGTGATTTCAAACTAATCCAAGTCACTGCATGATCTCTAGACACTTTAGAGATAAACAAGAGGCCTTGAGAACTTCTGTTGCAACTCAAAAGTAGCGCAGCTGAGTATCAGCACGATCTGAGTGTTAACACAAGGCTTTTTTTTTCTTTCAATGCCCTGGAATGTACTTCTTGAGGGCTTCTGCAACTGAATTACATTAGAGCCTCCCACCTCCACTTTTACTCACTGATAAAGAATTAGCTGTTGAGCATTTCTGGGGGGAGATGAAATGGAAATGTTTTTATTGATTTATGTGTACTGTCTTCATTTACTTGGCTGTGTTAAATTGAAGAGTTGTTTATTGGTCCCTGGGTTCCATTAATCAGCATTCCTCCTTCTCACACCCGTGGAGGGCCCTGTGCCTACAAAGCCCTTGTTTTAAATTTGTGCAACTCAAGGGGCCTCAGGAGAATCATAAAACCATCCTGGTTTGTGATTCTCTCCAGAAGGAAGGCCAAAGTACAGCTGTCATTTGTGTCTGGGTAATCAAAAACCAAATAGTGGCATTTTCTGTGTTTTTATGACGGTAGCCATCTGTCTCCATTTTTCAATGCAGACCTTTAGGAGTAATATTTGCAATTTCAAGGATTCTGCAGGAAACAATGACAGCATTTTACCTGTTACAAATGTCCAAGAAGAAGGGAATGGCTCAAGGACAACTACCCTTCAGCTGCAAAGCCATGAGCTCATGCCATTAATTTTCAATTAGATTGGCATGACAATCATGATCCTACCCATTTTTTCCCCCCCAGTTTTCCCCTTACCCTGGTTGATTTGCTCTTGCTTAGTGTGAGGGCTCAAGATGCACATGGCCAGGGGACTTTGGACCTCCTGGGCAGCCCGGTTTGTTCCTGTTAAACAAACAGCCTGTTAAAATCAGCTCAGGCAAGTGGCAGGCAGGCTGAGAGCTGCACTGCAGAGCGGTCATTGCCGCTGCCAAAGGATCTGCAAGAAGCCAAGATGAAAACCGGGTGGCAAAGGACCTCTCAAGCTGGAGAAAGATGATTTTAACCTCAGATCCATCTGTCATGGCTCATAAAAGTGGGATCAGTGTCAATAATCTGCTACTGGCAAGGAGAAGGCAAGGGGGCGAGATTTTAATTACAAACATGCTTATTAATGGGTACAGGGACATGATAGGGAGAGAGAGAGTTTTCATTTCCAACACATGTGCATTATTAATCGTGAGTCATCCTAAGGTTACAAATGGGAATCTGCCTGCAGGCAGAGGGCAGAAGAGATGATTTTTATTAAATACATTGAGCCAATTTCTGTCCTCTGACATAAGCACACAGATTCCCTGGAACTCCATGGGAGACCCACGCTTGCATTGCAAGGCATAACTTTAATCCACACACACTAATCATAATAAAAAATAAAATTCGAGGCAGGGCTGAGGAATATGTGGCTGAGATGGAATTAGGTCCAAGGTAATCTGCTTTGTCAATATACATTCCCTAAGGTACCTTGTAAGATGCCTCCTGATAAGAAATTAGAGTGTTCAATTTAGTTATTTTTAATCCTGTAAGGATAATATGATCAGGTTCAACCTAAATTCCGAAGTGTTTGACATCTGCAACTGAAATACACTTAGAAACTTTAAATATGTATATGTTAAACATTCTGTACAGGTGCAATGATTTCATAACTTCAAGTGAGGGCATTTTTGACGATAGGGATTCAACACATCTGAGTCATCTATGAGATATGAGATATGGATGTTATTGTGACAGAGGTATCAGGATAGGTGGAGGTTGTAGAAGGAAAGCAAAATCAAGGCTGTAATATCTGTACTATTCAGCTATTTGATCAGTGGAGATGAATAGAAATTCTATTCACCTGGTCGTAACCCAAAACTGGGAAAATTGCTCAGATACATCCATTGGCACTTTATAACTTGAACCTTCACAAGTGCTCCTTCCCCTTTTGCTTTCTTCCATGCCATTGTTTTCATCCTTTCCCAGGTGAAGAGTTTACACACATAATGTGTAGTAATAATAATTACACTAAAAGTTAATTGGCAAAATTCATAGATGAGATGGCCAATTCATGGCTTGATATATAGAAATGAAACTAGAATTGTTTTATATAAATTCTCTTTAAAGCAAATATTTAGATGAGATTGCAACAAACAGTTGAAAAAATGGTGTAAGTTTAATTTAATAAACAATAAATTTATTAACAATTAACCCTGAAGAATATTACACATTGCCACTGATGCAGACATCTTCAGTCTACCCTGACTCAAGTCTGACTGTGTGTCTGATACATAATTAACATCTAAATGATTATTCCAGAAAGTTTTCCTTTGGAAGCAGAAGGATATGCATGGACACTTACGATGTATTTGAATATGAGAAATGGTGGGGTCTGCTGCTGTAAATATTTATTGTTGAACTTCATCAATGTTATGCTCATCAAACCTGGGTGTTAAAAGCTGGACAAACTTGTGTGGTGAGCAGGGTCCAAGCAATGCAGAGGCAGAAGCAGAAATGTATAAAATTGAAAATGGAAATAAAATGGAAAATGGAAATAAAATAGAAAATGTGCTTTGGGAACTACTAAGGGCTCAATGAAGCAAGAGGAGACTTTTAAAAGAAGGAGATATTTAAAAAGTGGATGGAGGAAAGGGGCATTTGCTGGGTAAGCACAGAAAGCACCCTGACCATAACAACATTAAATATCACAAAACTCATCCTTATATTCAACAGGAAGGTAAAACAAGATCACATACATTTTTGAATCTTGTCCTTTCTTCATGTTTTCATGCTGAAATCGTCACCATTTTGTCTAAAAATTCTGATCACAGTAATAAATTATTACATTAAAATCAAGGGACTGAATATGACCTGGAAAAAAAAGTGACTGGGTCAGTTTATTTTTCAAGTAGTTTGCTGCAAAGTGAACATGGCTGTGTCAGAGAGAAGCAGGAAAGCTCCTCAGCTGAAATCTTTATAAGAATCCACCCCCATCCGTGCTTCTATTAGAAAATCAGTGAAGAGATTTTAAGAAATAAATAGGGATGATAGGTAATTGTGTGTAAGCCTCACAGCTGGTATAGTGCAGCAGAGTCATTTTTCCATTCTGCCCCAGAAAATTCTGGGATACAGGATGAAATCCTGGCTCCACTAAAGTCAGTTCCAAAGCTCCAAGTGTAGTTCCTGTGTCGGGGAGAGTGATATGAAATGCAGCATCTCCTCAGTGACCAAAACCCTTCGTCTGGACTATTTCGTAAGAATATGAAGCAGCACAGAAGAAATTGGTGCCATTCTTGCAACTCTTGCAACCTAAGGTGGCAGCTTTTATTATCAGCTTCCTTATGCCTGCATTTTTTAATACCACATTTGGAGACAGAATCTTTAATCTGTTAGAATTTTTCTTTCATCAAAACAAACTGATGTTTTTATGAGGTTTTCTTTTGTTCCTGTGACATGTGTTTTCACTTCCTCTTTGAGTTTTGACTTCACCCTTCTGAGCAGGATGAACGATCACCCTGAAAATCCTGATTGTATGAAACTATTCCCAAATACAGATGGGAAGCAGACATCCATCCCTTCAGATTTCAAATAAAAGCTAGAAATAAGTAAATCTATCATTAAGTAGAATTATTTCAGGCTATTTTTACTAAAAGAAGAAAAGCTCTGGCACTGTTGAGTCCAAACTGCTGAAGGGCATTTTCCGTATCTTACATGACCTACTTTTAAACCCACAAATCCCTAAAATGCCAAAATCAGTGACTTTATCTAAATACTTTATACTAACGAGGCAATGCAAAAGATTAAAATCTCATCTATTTGCACTAATTTATCCCAATATACAGAATAGACAGAGCATTTGAAAGCATAATTTTTAAAAGCTCTTGTTCTTAATCTTTATATATGGGATGCTGGAAGAGAATTCTGTAATGCTGTTGGTTTGCAGTATAATTCATTTTCTGTCGTCCTCTGTTAATACAACTTTTGGATGCTTTATCACAGAATAATCTGATCTTTCAGAAAGATTTGAATTATAATAACATCACTCTACTCCCTGACATGCACAGTGACACCTCTTTTCAAAGTCAGTTTAAGTAAAGTTTTCCCTTCTTCCACGTGTCTGCAGTGTGAAAAAGTGAAATATATCTTCAATTTTGTGGGATGAGGAAGAAGAATGTGACTGCTGGTCTGCCTTAATATAAATATTGTCTGTATTTTCTGTAAAAAATAAGAATCCTTAAGAAATCTCTTTTTTTTTTTCCTGAGCCTTCTATTTAGCTTTCATCTGTTGCATATAATTAAAAATCTACTACCCTCAGATTATTTTTGTGTTCAGAATAAACATGAAAGGCAGAATATGTAATTAGTAATTTTTAATACTTTTTTTTTTTAATTTGTTACTGCATTGGTTTGCATAACAGTAGTTGGACTATATTCCACTGGAAATGGAATGAAAATATTTTCTTTTAAAACTAGATAATTTTGTTATAATAAAAAGTAGGTTGTTTGTTATTATTGTTATGATAAATTTGGCAAAATGGCATTAAAATGCTTGGGTTTTGCTCAGAGAACAATGTGCAGACAAGATAAAAGCAGTGACCACAGGAAACATCTTTGGTTGTAGATAATCTGTAAGGTCAATATAAGTTACTGGAAATAAGAGGATTTAGCACTTGAAACATAAAGAGTAAATATCCACAATTAAAGAAAAAAATCCAAGGAATTATTTTTAAAAGAACATCATTTCTTACAGCATCTACAAATTACACCTTACTGACTTGGAGTCCAAAAGCGAAAGGAGTTTTGTTTACTTTTAAAGCCATTAATTGATTAACTCTCCTTCTCATTCCAAAAACAAAACCAAACAAAAAAGCTGTTTTCTGTGGGAACTGAGAGTATTAAATTCCAAAGGGAGAAAGGTGAGAGATTAAGAAAGCCAGAACTGAGGGCAGTGATTTGCCACGCTTTGCTGGTGTCTGGGAAACCTGATTTTTGCCCTCCAAGCATCTTGAAAGCAGGTGCTGACTCACCACCCTGATATTTGTTAATCACAGCATCCATCACCAAATATTTGGGACCTTATTACAGGCTGCCCCTGGGAGACAATGTTTGCTTTGTTGACTTTGGGGTTTGATACTTGGCTTTGTATTGCATCTAAAAAAACCCCAAACTAACAACTGGGGTTTTGTTCATTTTTTTGGTGTCCTTGTCTGCCTTAACTGCATTTTTAGCCATGTTTTTGCGTGTCCAAAGTACCTTTCATGCTGCCAGGTCATAAAAGCTTCACCTTCCAGGGACTAATAATGGGGTTTCCCTCTCATTGTGCTAGGGAAATGTTAATGGAGTGATATTTATCAACGTGCACACAGTGAAATGCATTAATTTTATCAACAATTTTTACAGTTGTAACTCTGCCTATCTGGAGAAAACAAAATAAACCAAAAATCTGTGAGTATATTGTCATATATGTCTTATTTTATATGGAGCATCGAGGTTGTTAGACCAGTCCTAAAAATTACATGAAGGTACCAAGAGCTATAAAACAGGACCTTGAAAAAAATAGCTCTTTGCACCATAAAGTTTTAAGTCACAAATGATTTGTTATTTATACAAAATTTATTTTTATATACAATAAGTTTTATAATATATACAACCCCCACCAGAGTGTTCTATTTCGCGTATATGTATATTAAGGTGGCAAAAATCCAAGGAGAAAGACATTTTCCTTCTCCAGTGGCATTCCACTCCTTCTTTCCTTCTCTGAGGTTTTAACACTCCTAAACTATTCATCACCTTTAAAAACAAAGACTCACATGTGGGACTTGTGCCAAACTCCTAAAAATTTATTAGTTTGCTTTCTTCCTACAGCATTTACCCTTTTTTTGGCGAAAAACAGAATTGTGGGTGAGAGAATGTGTGCAATATTATGGATTATAAACAATCAACTGTGTGACAAAATCAGGGTCATTTCTTTATTTCTTAATTTTTTTTTAGAATAAAGTAGATTTCACACTAGGAAGACTCAGTAGGTTTTAGGTTTTTTTTTTTTTCCTGGCCTGGTTTCAATAGGTAAAGGGTGTGGTGCTCTCACTTGAAGTTTCCATTGAGTGTGTCCAGTTCTCTCTGGGATCACAAACTGCAAGTTAAAGCTGGATTTATTTGCACTTGGAAATATAAATTTTGTATCTATAGCTGCCTGTATTTGGTGTCTTTATTTCTTCCTGACTCTTCACCTAAACCCTTAAAAAAATCCAATTTTTCTATGAGTTTAAATCTGCTTCTTGAATTCCTTTATTTTTATTCATGGACCCTTACCCAATGATTCTTCCTCTGTATCCTTTAATTATAATAATTTTAGGGCTTTTTTCTAAATAAAAATAACGATTTCACAGAAAAGTAACAAAAGCAATCTGATCCTAAGGGGTTTTTTGTACTGTGGTAATTATTTATTTACAATTTGAATTTTGAAAGCTAATACATAAGCAGTGGTAATTCCCTTCGAAATTTGCACTTGAGTTCCCTTACTTTGAAACAGATACATTTTTTCTTTTAATTACAGACTGCTTGAATTCCAAATTTTGTCTAAATAGAACTTTGTATTCAGCCCTTTCTGTGCAAACGCAAATCTACATGCTTATTAAGAACAGTAGATATCATGTAACCAACTCATAAATTAAATTAACCTTCAACAACAAAAAACAACCTCAAAATCGAATCTTTTGGGTCTTATTAACAATTTATACAAATTATATTGAAGAGCAGGTGCTGGGAGAGGCATCAATATTTTGTAAAACCCATTTTTAAATCAGTGAGAATTGGTAAAATCAGTGAAGAGTAGAAAGCTCATACTGATAATTCAAAAAACCTCATCTACACGAGAGAATCAGGAAGCAAGACAGTCACAGAAGGAGGACATGATAAAATGTTGGTATGAATACAATATTAGTATTAATTATTCATTTTGGAAACAAAGCAGTGCTGGGAGACTCTAAAATTAATGAGCACTACTGAGTCTTCCTACTCCTCAGTCATCACAGGCAGCCTGGCATCGTCACAGACACAAATTTCTGAGGGCTCCCCTCCACAGAAAAACTCCTCCCCAACCATCCACAGTTCCCATTCCCACCTAACATCCAGTGAAAATTCATCTTTCCGCTGTGGTTTTATCCATTGGTCTACAGGTAGCAAATGGCAGCTGCCTCGCTCTGAATTTTTGTGCTTTCGAGGAATTAATTAAAGAAATTCATTAATCAAACCTTCCTTAAGGATTCAAAGCTTGAATGATGGCTTCAAAGGGTTTCTAAGCCTGTGTTTTGGAAGCACAGGGCCTCCCTCCCTGACCATGCTCTCGAAGAACTCTCTGTTCCAGGTCCAACGGGAGCATTTTTCCATTCCTTCAGCAGCAATTCCTCCACAGCAACAACCATTTCTTCAGCTGCCTTTTTTTTTTTTTAAAGAGAACCAGCTCCAGTTTTGTCCTGAGCCCTGATGGCCTGACACGTTCTAGGAATACCTACAAGAGTGAAGCCTTCGGAGGAGAAATCCCTGCGCTCTGTACAATCCATGCCCTGGGTTGTTCACAAGTTTTGCAGCCACTGAGAATAAATGAATAAATGAAACTCCCCTCCCTGTCAAACCAATGTAGAGTTTTGACCCTGCCCACTTAAGTAAGAATCTGATTTCACTCCCATCTTTATCAATTTTCTTTGACCAATGGACTGAAAAAAATTTATCCTTGCAAGCAACATATGACTGGCCTGTATATCAGCACAATAAAGTCCATTTGTAAAGGGCATTTTTAGGAGCTTTCTGAGGAATAATTAATGTTTTCATATTTTAAAATAAAATATACATCAAACTCCCTGTTACTTGAGATGGGGATGAAAAATCAAGTTTTTCGTATAGATAATAGATATATATCGAAGTTTTCTAGAGGATTGCTACTTCGTCACAAAATCATGTAGAAGTTGAGCAAAATGAAAACCTTACATTCTTCTTTCTTTCCCTATTGTGGCATATTATTATGTATATATATTAAGGTATATATTATACTATATATTATATATTATGTACATATATTAAGGTATAAACTGTCATTCCATTATACTCTGATTTTTCTCTTGCAAGGGAAAAAAAAATAGATGGTTTCTCTTACTACTGCTGATGGAATTTCCTCAGTGTCTTATTTGTGGTTGCAGGAAGACTGTGAAATATTGTGGTGACCTAAATTTACACGGGCAGACTCTCTGCTTTTATTATTTCTATTTTTCTTATTATTATATTTTTCATATGTCAAATATGTAGGCAGAGCAAATCACAAATTTCCTTCCTAGTGTCTCTACAACTAGGAGTAAGGAAAAAAAATCCATGAGAAACTCCTAGTGTACAAAGAGAGCCATAAGCAACTTGTGGGGCCCATGCTGGTTTTGAAAACACCTCTGATTTCTGTTGGCTACCATAGCCTCATTTGGTTGTAAAATTATTGTATATAATAATGTAAAGATAAGTTATAAATGGGCATTTTTTTAAATGGGCAAAATGTGCTGAGTAGGGAGCAAAGCATCACTGCTTGGTTTCCTCTTGTGCAGTTGCTTCCATTCATCAGAACTGAAAGAGAAGTCTAGACAAAACTCCATTTAATTTTGGAGTATGACTGATTTTCTGCTTAGGCACTGGATTTTGGGACACACTTGTCACATTTTAAGAGAACCTGGCCAATCTATTGTTTTAGGTGGTTTAGCAGGAATCCTGAGTCGTCTTGATTTACAGCTGCATGAAATTTTGGCTGTCTTAGCTACGCTTCACTGCGAGTCTTGGGATTTATTCAAGCCAGCACTCAAATTTAAATGCAGAACTTATGAATTTTTATGAAAACAAACTGAGAAAACATCAGAGAAGATCCCTGGGATGGCACGTCAGAGACAGCAAGGCTCATTATTCATTTCCTCTTTTCTCTTCGCCATTCCACACTCAGTACAAACACACCCGGAGACAGCTGCAGTAAATCTTCTCAAGTTTTGCATAATGAAGAGACTTGAGTCAAAGTTTTATGTTGATTGAGATAACCATGAAGCTGATTGAAAAAACCCAACTAATTTACTTAAGAAATTACCATTTCCAGGTCCTAGATATTTCTCCTTTCCCATTTCTACCTCATTTTTCTTTTTTATCCCCCTTCCCTTGTCTTTGTCACTACGAAAGAAGAGGAGAAAGGAAAAGAGCAAGATACTCAAATCCAGAAAATCTAGTTTAAAAGTATTTTTTGCAACAGTTTCAGTCAGCTTGAACTTTCAGTTGTCAGATAATTGTCAAATCTCTTGAAAGGCTGGCAAATATAAGGGAATAGAACCTCAAGGATAAGGGTATTTTGAAATGGGCAGTAAGAATGAGTTTATAGCGAACCTACAGCATGATGGAGGCATGGGGACAGACATTTTGAGCCAAATAAAAGAGAATTTAATAGATATTATAGGTTTCCAAGGAATAACAGACCTGTTCCTCTGTTTCATGATATTTGTGGACAGATTGCCTTAAAGAATAGAGCAACTTGAAATACCAGAGTTGAAAATATGAGCATTTTTCAGTGTTCTTCTTGGTGGCAGTTAGAAAAGGTGTTAAATTTACTGACATTGAGTGGATTTCTCTTCTCAACAGCTTCCTTTGGTTTCTGGGTGTTGAAATAAAATGGCATGAGGGTAAGATTAGGCTAGGTCAGAGAACTTTGTTTTGTTTTTGCAGGCTTTCAACCAGGCAATTTTGTGAGTCTCAGCTTCCGTGGAGAGGTGTATGGATGGCCCACGCTGTGGCACCTGCTCCTGTGGGATCCAGCCGTGGGTTGAAGTCCAATCTCAGCTAAGAGGGGAGTTTCTACAAGATAAAATGATGATTTATTGAGGCTGATGCCCCTCTGACATCACAGCCCAGGCCTGATGGCCGCTGTTTTCCAGCAGTGCCAGCTGAAATCCTGCCCGGCAGAGCCCACCGAGGCCTCCTGCTCTGCACACCCTTTGCAGAGCACATTTTGCAGCCAGCAGGTCTTTGTCCCAGGGAGAAGTGCCAGTCCAAACACCCACACACCTTTGCTGACCAGGGAGGGAGCCTTCCCTTCCCAAGTGCTCTGAAAAGAAGTTATTATGGAGAGGCAGCGCTCCGGGCAGTTTTACAGGGCTCTGCTGGGAATCCCTGCTCAGTACCTGGCTGGTCGCTGACAACTGAGTTGGGCAGACTGCACACAAATCACTTTGCTGGTGAACTGCGAGCCTGAACTAATAAAATATAGCAGTACAGACGTGAAGAGTTGAACCATCTCAGGCCTGACACAGCCTGTGTGTTTTGCAGTGTGTCAAGAACATTCTCATCTCTGTGACTGGCCTTTTCAGACATCAGCAGCTCAGGGTGTGCAGAACATGCACATTGAAGCATCAGTGAAATGCTAGAAGGAGCTGGTTACTTTTTAGGTGGTATTATTCATGTGAAATACTCATATGGCCACAGATTTGTCAGGAGAAGCAGCACCTGGTTAAGGTTTAAAGAGATCCTTTACCACAGTCTTACTTTAAGTAATCATTTGGTTTTCACTGATTTCCTCATGTCTATGACAACTATGTGTAGTTAGAGAGGAATTATAACAAAAGATGTTGTCGTGTTCTTGGTATTACAACAGAGAAGATGATAAAAATCTGATCTGAATAAAAAATTGCATAGACCTACTTAGTAACAGGAAATACATCCTAGATCTTCCATTTTTACCCAGTTACTAATACAATCAATATATATGGTGGTCATATCCTTGCTACTTGGATGTTATTATGACAGAGGTATCAGGATAGGTGGAGGTTGTAGAAGGAAAGCAAAATCAAGGCTGTAATATCTGTACTATTCAGCTATTTGATCAGTGGAGATGAATAGAAATTCTGTTCACCTGGTCGTAACCCAAAACTGGGAAAATTGCTCAGATACATCCATTGGCACTTTATAACTTGAACCTTCACAAGTGCTCCTTTCCCTTTTGCTTTCTTCCATGCAATTGTTTTCATCCTTTCCCAGGTGAAGAGTCTACACACATAATGTGTAGTAATAATAATTACACTAAAAGTTAATGGGCACAATTGATGAAAAGAGAAATAAATTTTTATAAACTTTTCCAGTATGTATTCAAACCTTAGATGAGAAGGCATAAGAAAATGTTGACAGACATCTACCTGTTCTAGGACTCACAGCAAGGTTTTTATTTAACCTTTCTTTATTTATGGGAAAGGGAGGGAGAGCAGGAAAAGGAAGAGAGCAGATTTGACACCTTGGGTCAATTTTGGTTTCTTCAGGGCTGGCACAACAAAGCAATAAATGTCGACATTTTCTGTGGGGAAAAAATAGTCTTCTGTGTAAGTGGAAGAGAAGTAGGAGGAAATGAAAGCTAAAAAAGAAAAAAAAGTGCATGGAATACTCTCATGGGACTGAAGGAGTTGAAAGAAGCCATTCAGGTGGCTAAGGATGTGGATTGAGAGGAGCTGCCTTCTGTTTGGGAACTCTTACCTGGCTACAAACCTGCTAAAGGAAACAAAATAAAAATTAATATTAAACAATAATTTGAGCTGCCACACAGTAGGCACATCCACAAGCAATTCCAGCTTTTACAGACCAAAGAGAGTGTGCAGTACAAAAAGCTACACATCTGTGGGAAACCACTGATCTGAGAGGGACGAGTCTGTTCAGCCCTGAAACAGAAGAACACCCGCTGAATTTTCAGAAATATTTTGGGTTTATAAAATTGCACCCATCACCTGTTTATCCCTAGATTTTCAGTGTCGTCCTTTATTTCAAATATTCAATTTCAAACCCCATTGGTCTGAATGGGCCCCAGCCATTTGTGTGTCTGTGACTGTCTGCCAGCAGCAGCCTCCTTCAGGGCTCGTCGGAACCGCTCTGTCGCGCTCCCCTCACACCCCTGAAATGGCACTGATAGTATAGCGTTAAAATGATTTTTAACATGATTTTAGAACTGCAAAGGGGTATTCGAGGGGTGGTGCTGGCAGTTAGGAAAGGCATAGCCTGGGAATGGAATGTTAGCCCACTATAACTAGAGCCAGATCATTGTCTCAGAAGAATCAAGTGTGACTTGTATCCAGGTGATAATCAAGGGAATTGTTTTAAACGAATCAAGTAAAACTCAGGGAGCAGGGGGTGTAATCTGTGTTAGCAACCAAGATCGGGGACCTGGTAGTTAGGGGTGTGTGTGTTAATTAACATGTATTATCAATATGCATAACATGAAGATATAAAATCGCAAGCTTCCGTGTATCCGGCGGGCACCTGATTTGGGCTTTCTGCTGCCCCTGTGCCCCCGCGCGTTCCAATAAAGCACCGGCATATAATTGCTTTGTGTGGTTATATGTTTTCCAAACGCTAACAGCACTGCTGCTTCCGTGGCACCTCCCAGCTGAAACCATTGCTCAGGAAGCTCTTGCAGCTACCAGAGGTTCAGGCAGGTGCTTCCATCCCTTATTTACTCGTTAATTAAATGTGAGCTGACAGCAGTAATCTTCCTGCAGACATGGCATTCAGCACTCTTCCAAATCCTGAGCAGAAGAAGGATGGGGCTGAAGTTATATGAGAAATATTAGGCTCCGGAGACAAATTTTAGTATCTATTCCTAAGGAACGTATATTTCCATGAAAACATCTGGAACAAACAAGATCCGATGAGGTGTGTGGTGAAGAGAAGAGAGGTTTGAAGCTACTCTGCCAGGAACTGGGGATTGTTGATGTCAGGAGAGGCCTCCTTGTGCTGTGCTGCATTTCAGGACTCAGCTGTCATTTATAATTTCAATATTTAGCCATTTGTGTGCATCCAGCCTTCCTGCTAAACTCCATTCTGGAACTGCCCTGTTCTTTAGGGAAAGGAACTGAGGACCTACCAGGGATCCCAGTCGCTGGTTCTCCAAAGCACAGGAGTTAAATTGCATCACCTGAGATTGGGTGGCTTGAGTCAGCCTTGTCTTCAGTCAGCAGAAGAATGCCACTGATTTTAATATTCCTTGAAACTGTTCCTTCTCCCTGAGTTTGGGCTTTGAAACAAATAAACGCCATTGGAGCACTGGATTTACTCTAAGCTGTAAAATTGGCCTTAAATACATTTGAGGTTAACCATCTGTTAATGACATCAAATGAAAGCTTGAGCAAGTCAAATAAATGTAAGTGATAGCTCTTGGAAGCCTTTCACCTGCCTGTAACCATGACAAGAAAGCGAAAATTCTCAAGACCATTTTTGGTTTCTGCATATGAATTAGTTGGCTTTAATTGAAATCCCTCGGACCTTGATTTTAGCATCGTTCCCTGCTTTTACCTGGAGTTTATTAAATTTTTATGTCTCCCATATTCTATGCATTTAGTTTTCCAGTAAATGGCCACAGTACAGTGGTTTCCCAGCAGTGAGGTAATACTACAGAAATAGTCCAAGCTGAGTATGCTTCAAAGTGTTACATTTTTGCCTTTGTTTCTTGCCTTTTTTTTTTTTCAGTCCTGCAGAAAACAGTTCCAGACTGTTGAAAGTTTTTATAACAGGAAATGTATACAGAGCTTTGCTGTTTATAAACAGCAGTAACTGTGCCAGTGATCCAGTGCCTCACTCACTGGGTGCAGAACCACCCTGCAGATTTTTGTTCTAATCAGGCTGTTTGACTAAGATTTTTGTTTTTCTGATCTTGGTTTTAAATGATGGCCTAGGTAACACCTAATTGTTTGAAACTCCCTAATAAGACAAAAGCCAGTGCACTGATATCTTTCTCAGCAAAAAAATGAATCCACTGAGGAAGCTGAAGGCTTTCTGTTTATTTGTGAAGTGGCAGAAAACATTTGTGGTGATGCTTAGTGCAGGACTGTGTGGATAAATTAAGCTGGAGGAATAACACGTCTTTATTTTGCCAGAACTCCAGTTCATTTTTTGTGTCTCTAACTAAAGGACAGCAGTTACCAGCTCTATTTATCAACAGAATAGAATTATCTCAGTATTTTAAGGAGAAATGAGATTCGGTGCCTATTTTCATCCATGTCCTCTCTTTCTCTAAGAGCTACCTGGCTTCTCAATCCTTCTATCAAACCCCTTTTCCTTTTGCAAAGGATTGAGTAAGTAGTTAATGCATTATGGTACAAAACTGTAAACTGAGTGCTGTTTATTGTCCCATTCTCTGGGATGGGCAGGGACAGTCCCACCTAATGCCAAGAAAATGCCTTCTTTGGCTCCAGGCTTTATTGGGAGCCATTCTGGAGCCAAGGACATTTTGAGGCCTAGATCCAAGTCTGTATGGAGAAGGCAGTACATAATATTTTGTGAAAGATGGAAACTTAACAGTTGAATTCATTTAATAATTATTTAGTGCATACACCTTGTCAATCTATTAGGCTTCATTTTCGGTTTTAAAATACCCCACGAAAAGAGAGAGGCAAGCATTGGAAATACAGCGCCTGACCTTAAATTCAATTCCTGAAAAAAAAATATTTGTGATGCCAGTT
The DNA here is from genome assembly GCA_013389985.1 of Dryoscopus gambensis. NCBI lineage: Eukaryota > Metazoa > Chordata > Aves > Passeriformes > Malaconotidae > Dryoscopus > Dryoscopus gambensis. The sequence goes on along the minus strand of WEIT01025905.1, from coordinate 61,967 downwards.
ACCAGCTTGTGCCATTTTTAATATAATTCTGCTTTGCCCAGCCCTTCTCTCGTTTTCCAAATGTATTTGAATCCAATAAAAATTCCAGATTTCACCAAAAAAAAAAAAGAAGCAAAGGATCTCTTTGCTGAGTCTGCTGGTAAGGATACATCATGCTGTAAACCAGCTTTCCTGTATTTTAATTTTTTTTTTTCTGGAAATAATGTATTTAGAAAAGAAGTTTACTTGTTTAATGTTTGTATATATGTATTTTTTTTAATGAGGAAACCAAATATAGGTAATAAGAAAAGAGCTGACATGCAAATCTCAGTATTAGGTGAGTCTCTTGGTGATAAGTAAAAAGATTTTAATAATTGCTTTTCTGCACTGCTGTTTCTTTCTGTATTATTGTGAGTTTAAGTTGATGTTAAATTTTGAGCATTGTACCATGAAATGGGATGAAAATCCGTGTTTTCTGCTTGGGAATCAAACAGCCTTGGTTTTGGTGTGCCTAATCCAAAGCAGAAGTAATGAAAATGACTTCTGGATTGAGCTTATTTGCTAAACTTCCTTATTTGCAACTGACAATAATTCAGATCTGGAAATCTGATCCTGACTCACCCATCTGGCTTTTTATTTGTAGAAATATAGGTCAGTACAGTTCTAACACAGCGAATCATGCAAGTATTTTTATCTGCAAGAATAAACCATATATGCATTACATGTTACTCCCAGGGCTCCTTTCCTGCCTTCTCGGGGTTTTTGGGAGGGAATGTCGTGTGTTTGCATTCCTGTGTTTGAACGTGGTGATCTCCCAACCTGGACTTTCCTGCAAGTGTTCCAGTAGATTCCATATTCATGTTAATCAGGTGCACCTGGAAGTGCATCCACTCACCCTGTAGGAGTGACCTAAAGGAGGGAAAACATCTTTGTCATATGACAACCATTACAAAATCTTAAAACATTTCCTGTCTGTCTTCGAGGCAAACACCACACATATTTCAAAAATCTGTTGTTGGAATGAAAATAATGCCACCTCATGCTGAACCCTACTCTCTTTTTCATTGTATGTTTAATTTCTCTTGGGTAGCTTCTGACCATGTCAGCAACTTTATGTCCTTTTCTGAGGTATCCTGACATCTGTCCCAAAGGCTGCTTGGAAACCTCATTGTAGAACTGACACCACTGGTGTGAAACCAGTGTTAACCCAACGGAACAAGTCGTGGTTTTCATCTTCTGTTTGCATTTCCTTTCCCTCCCCTTTCTGGCTGGAAAGAAAGTTAATACAGGAGGTCACGCTCAGTCTGCTTTATTTCCTTTTGTGTTCAATGAGATTGGAGTATTACATTTTACTATCCAAATCAATATTATCTAAAAGTAACCTGATTGCTATTTGAATTTTCCTTTTATGTACATGATATATATTGAGGACATAGGACACGGTCCGTTTTTTCTCTCATACTAAGATGAAAAATGGTACAAATATTCTAAGAGGATTTTCAGTTCAGCTCCCTTCATCCTTAATTGGTTTGCACAATGTTTCTATTTCAGTTGAAAGCCAAATCTGAAGAAAAAGAGAACTTTTGAAACACGAGAACCCACAAACCATTTCATTTCTAATTTGGTTCTTTTCTGCAGAGAATTTACAAGAGTTATTTGATTGCACACTTAGCAAAGGGAGAGAATTTGTGTTTCATGACATTTAGAGGGCACATCTAGAAGTTCACATCAACCTTATTACTGCTTGTACTTCACGATGATGAGCAGTCTTTGTTCTCTGAAGTAGAAATTGAACTCCACCTTTAGGACACAATAAAAATATCTTTATCCTCAGCTCCCAAAGTTACCTCTCTGTGAATGGGAGCATTTCTTACTCCAGTGTTGGTGATGAGCAGGAAGCACAAAAGGAAGAGACAAATCCACAGGACACCCTCTCATGCAAACAGCAGCAACCACAATTAGAAGGGTAAATAACACATATTAGAGAGTGCACAGTGGTGTGATTTCAACACCCAACTCTGTGCTTCATGTCTTGCTGTGGCATATATTCCAGCTGGCAGAAACCATGTCTAAACAACAGGAAGATAGTCTAGTGCCATATAGAAAAAAAGACAGAGTGGGTTCTCCACTATGAAACTGCCAGATAGAAGCAATTAAGATAAATCACCTGAGAAAAAAATCCTGGAGTGAACTCCTGGCCCTGGCCTCAGCCAGTGGCAGGACTCCCACTGACGTCAGCAGAGAGTTATTTTACCTCTGCTTTTGGCCTGCCTGATAGGAGGAGCATGCCCAGGTACAACTTTCAGTTGTCACATCAGATGTCCCTTAAAAGCCCCGTGGTGAGTGCTGGGTTCTGTGTGACTCATTCCGCAGAAGATCCCATGCGGATGTGGAGCACTCGCAGTTCTCCTCCTGCCCAGTCAGGGTTTCCCTTGGGTGAGAGATTTTCTTTGCTCTACGTTTTCCAGAAGAAACACCTACCTCCAAACCATTTTGTTCACATTCCAGCCCTTTTGCCAAATGTATGATTTGTTTGGGATTTGTTTGGCGGTAGGAAGGAATCCTGAAGGATTTGGGAGCTGCTGCCCCACACTCCAAGCTCCCGCTGACCTTGCTGAGCCCAGGCGCCCATTCCCTGTTCAGGCACACGATGCTCTGTCTCTGGAAGCACAGGAAGCCAGGAAAGCAGGGAACTGGCAGCCACAAAAGCAGGTTTCTAAAGGAGATGTCAGGGCAGATTCTGTAAAAGATTTTGGGAAGACCTTTGGCAGGTTTCCTCTCTTACTAATCCCTCCTCTTCTCCCTCTCGATTCTCAAAATTTGAACGTATAGACCTTCTTTTATGAGCTCCATTTTTCTTGCTACTTATTGTATCATTTTGTATTTATCTTTACCTCTTTAATGCATTGTGTCGGGGCTGCTGATGTGGCTCTAGGGGCCACAATAATGTCACATGGACAGGAGAGATGTCAGAAGGGGAAGAAGAAGCAGAAGAAGCAGAAGAAG
>WEIT01025905.1:1563-58881 GCA_013389985.1 Dryoscopus gambensis | reverse complement strand
TAACACCTTCGCCATCACAGTGGATGGACCAAGAGTCCATCAACTTTATCTATCATAGAAATGGAATGTACAACACAAGAAAGCAGTTACAAAACAACAGGTGTTATTTAGACAAAGTGTGAGAATCTCTGATTCTCTGACTCCAAGATATGTAAACAATCAGAAGGCTGAGAGAACAGTGTGACAATGCATTTGCTCAATTTGCTGATTTTTCTTTGGTTTCTGGTTGACCTCTCTCAACCCAGTGACATTCAAGGCCCAGGAAAGCTTCAAATGAGGAAACTGACTGGAATAAGTCAGAAATAAAACATTTCTATTATCTTTTGATGTCCAGCTCCTTTAACCTGTCAACTTTAGGAAGAGAATTTTATCTAAAAAGGAGAAAGAATTCTTTTTATAGCTACAAGCAAAAATAAAATATTTCCTTACGGAAGTAGGATATGCACATTAGGACAATGCCTGATTTTAATAAGGACTTCAAAAGGCAATGTGATTATTTTAAATTATGATTTATGCCTTTGATGTCAAAATGAAAGACAATTACATTTTATTTGGCAAGAGCAAACTTTACAAAGATTTATTTTTACTTTCATTTTATGCCTGTGATAATGCTGTGTGTCTTCACTGAACAGTTTTGGCATGTGGAGGATTTATTCACACTCTGAGTTGATCTGTTTGGTTCTCATCAATTTAATCATTTCATATTACAAGTTGTTATATCCTGGTGTCTTTTACAGAACACAGTGAAGCCCCACAAAATTTTTTTGTTAGTCCAGTGAGCTCACTTAGCTTGCTTCTCCTTGATCACTAATTTCTGGTAGTTTTGAGGATGACACTGCACTGATTTTTAAATTAAAATGTTGAAAGATAAAACCCCTGGACCAACATGTTCCAAAGAACACCGGTTATTTGGGAAAAGAGAGGACACATTTTGTATTTCCCAGCTCTTGAAGCAGGGGTTATATTCTGCATTAAAGTCTCCCGCACAGGCAATGAATGACCCAGCAGAACGAGGTCAAAACACAGCATTGCTTTAATCAAAAATGTTTGCTAAAGAAGGACCAAAACAGAGCAAAAATACTTTCTATTTTAAAGGGAAAAAAAACCATCAACAAGCAAACAACAAACCAACCCCTGGAAGTTTTGTAACAGAAAACATCTTTTCCAGCTTTCCTTCTAATTTATTTTCAAATGATAGCTTCACCTTCAGTACTTTCATGTGTTGGCAGTCACAGCTCGAAGGGAATCTCCCTCCAAAGGATTCCCATTTCAGGACTGAACATAAATACACAGATTTTTAGGAGGAAGGCAAGGGTGACCCAGGTTCTTGTTAATATAGATCCCTTGGGGCAGATTACAATGAAACAACCCTGAATGGTTGGTTTTTATAAATACATATATATCTCTCAATATTTCAGTCTCTCCCAACTTCACCTCTCTCCTCTTTGGAATCTCACAATATGTAGAGAATTTGAAACTAATTTTATTTTATTTTAATAGGGAATTGGATTATTTTGTTCTCTTTGCTTTTTTGCTTGTTTTTTGCAGAAAAGAGCTCACATCAGTAAATGTGCCTTCACCAGTTTGTATTCAGGATATCTGAGCTTCAAATCTGTGCCCATGAGCATAAAACACAGGCATAGTGTTATTGTTTAAATCATGTTGTTTTATTCAGTAAAGAAAAAATAATTATTTCTAGGAAAAACTTAACATAAAAAGAACTGTATTCCTGTACACCAGCAAAATATCTGGCAAGGAGAAAATTGCAGGCTGGCATTTAAAGAACTTGTGTGAGTTTGTAAAAAAAATATAGCAAAACTGATTTTTATACAGATGCCAAATTGTCAAAAAAAAGAGCAGTTGTAGTCAAATACTGTTATGTCAGCATTTCCATTTTGTCTTTCTGGGTTTTGTAGGTCATATGTAAAACCTCACTCACCATTAAACTGAGTTTAGGCTCTTTATGGCATGTAATGAAAAGGAATTGTCCTTGGTCCAGACATTTTTAAGGCATCATACCCTAAATACCACTTCAAATTCAAAATGAATCCCCAGGAAGATGTGTTCTGTGCATTTGCAAAACAAGAGTTTATTTAATTTTTTTTTTTTAATAGGAGTTTAATCTCTTAAACTGTCAGTTCAGACCTAAATACATCCAGGACTGAAAAGTTAAATACTTGGGCTTTCAGAAGTATTAGACAGACTGAGTTTTGGATCTGCTTCTTCCCTGGAATTGACTTTCTGATGTAGATTTTGAGATTTTCACTTGACCAGCGTTCCAGCTGATTACTGGCAGTTAAAGGATTGACAGATATGGGCCTTTTTTTGTTGGACTTGTGAGCATTTCTGCTCTTTGGAAAATCTGGTATGCTGCCAAAATGGATTTCGCTCTCTCTCAGAACATTTGTTGAGTATAATCTGCCAAACAGGTAAATCTGGACTATTCAAATCTTTCAGAAATGGAATCATTTTCTTTGGGATAACACAAAACTAGAAGTTTGAACTTCGTGGCTTCCGGCTCTTCATCTATGTGACACAGACACCAAAACCTAAAAATTCCAAAATTCCAGATGAGGCAAGAGCTTTGGAGCTCCAGACTGGGAGATCTATCAGCTGCAAACTTGGAAATGTTGGGAAAATATCAACCTCAGTAGGTTCTCAAGTGATGGTCTCCAGACTACAAAGTCTTCTGAGCTCACAGGGAAATTCTCATCCTCCTCCCTGGATGAGTCAGAGTTTATTTAATGAGAAATTTTGTTCTTTCTAGAGAAAGTGTGTTCCTCTTTATCCTAAAAGTTCCCAAAGTCTTTTCCAAGACTATCTCTAATTTCTAAAAAACAAAAGAAAAATTACCTATATTCAATAGTACTGGATAAGACTGCAAGAAATGGGATTGGAGCTGATGGAAATACCTGTGCTGGCAATTTCAGTAAGTCTGAGTAGTATTATTAGGGTAGTGGTAACATTCCATTTTTGGAAAAAAGGAATTTTTTTCGAGAAATACTTACTTTAAACAGTTTTTCCACCTTCAGCTAGGTTTAATATCCTAAGATAATGAAAGTTCATTTAAAATAATCTCTAAAGCAGATTGTTCACCTTATATATTAACCGCAGTGTACAGCTCCTGGCTCCTCTGACTGTAAGACAGTAGCTTCAGTTTTGCACTCATACAAACTTAAACTGGGATATTACTATTATTATCATTATCATTATTATTATTTTAATATGCACTGAAAACTTCTCTAATCCACAGCCTTAGAGAAAAAAGGTACAAGGAATGGGCATTTTTTTCCACTATACTTTTGGTGTCGTATGCAAGTAAAACAGGTACTTTTTTTCACTTTATATTTAGATATTACCTTTATCTCTAGTGTCTAAATTTCTATCGCCAGCAGACCAGAAAAAAATTACTGTTTTCTTGTCTGTCAGGAGGACAGAAACCCCAGAAAAATACCACATTCTTAGAATCACAGTTTTTGTCCCAAAGGCAGCAAACGCCTGTGACACCTCCTTCCACTGTGCTTGCCAGCTGGGCTCTGGAGAGCCAGGGAAGATGGGATTGACAGAGCCCCAGCTATTTTCTGCTTACAGTAGTTTGGTCCTTTAAAACCTGAGTTATGGACAGCAGTTCTTTCTCCTGGAAAATCTCTCAGGGAAAGGGAACGTGTTCCAACAGCAGCAGGAGTGTGAATTTATGTGGGGGATAAGAGGACCGAGAAGGATTCGTTAAGGTTTTATTATCAGAAGTGTCCATGGGGAGGGAACCACCTCATTAGAACGCTCCTGAATCTTGGCACAGGGGTGGGAAGTTCCATTCTTTATCCTCTTCTGGATGCCACGTTTCTGATTTGTTTCCCCTCCCCTGTCATGCTCAGTTCAGGTTCAGCTCCTCCCAAACAGATCCAAAGCAGTGGCTCAGTCTGAGTAATACCTTACTCTGTAGTAGTATTCCACTAAAATACACCAGCTAGGGAGGAAAAAATACGTAGGGAGATTAATGCCAGAGTTTGTCCAAGAAAATGTCTAAACCACAGAGGAAGAATTAATGCAGCAGTATTTCCATTAATATTGAGGTCAATGTGCCAATTCCACCGTCTACTCAGCATTTGGTCTCATTCTCTCCTAGACTTTACTTGCCCCAGCAAACTCTTTCAGAGTGCCAAACCAAGGAGGGTTGCTGGTAATTTTCTCATCTGCTCCTGTTCAGAGGCTGTAGGCCTTTTTATGGAATTATCCTGTCCTTTATTCCTCTTCCAGAGGTAGCTGAGAGTGTTGCCTATGCAAATCTGAGATAAAGCCTGGGAGAGAAGAGCACAGTGCTCCAATTCCTGGTAGAGCTGTAAGCAAGGAACTGAATAATTGGTTAAAAAGTAATTTGCTAGCTTCAGAATCATCAAAGAAATCTGATTGCAGTGGTGAGGAGAGCAACCAAGTCCATCTGGCTTTCAGAAGAGTGGAAAGTATCCTTTTTTGCCAAAGCTAGTCCATAAATGTCTGGCTCAGATCCCAGCTTTGTTGGCTCATTATAAGCACTTTTAGTTGACCTTTTTATTAATGTCAGTGTTGTTCCGAGCACACACGTCTTAGATTCTCAAACAGCAAGAAAATTAAAAGAGATGGTTTCATAAAAATTAAATATACATCAGGTATCACTGTCCTAAAGTCCTCGTCTGAAACCAGCGAGAAGAGAGGTCACTTTGTGTGTCATCTGTGGATTTTTTGACTTGGGTGCCAAACAGAAAATGAATTGATAAAAAAAAGGGTTGTAGCCTTTTTAAAGTATTATAAGAAATGCCAGCATATGATGTAAATTTAAAATCATACTTTGGGGTTATTTATGCCTCTATCATAGCTTATTTAAACAGGAAGTCTTGTTGTTTCTGGTAATGCTATCTCTGTCTTATGGTCTCTTACTTGACAATAACAAACCTATTGTGTTTCTTGGAAATTATTGTACATAAGGTACTATGTCATAAAAATAGGAAAATTAATTTAGTTTAAAAATTTAGACCTTGTAGGAAGGTTTTTATGTTGATGAAAAGAAATTGAGCTGTAAATGTGAGTTTAGATGTATGTCAGATGAGCAGATAAATTCAGTTTGAAATTTCTTGACACCTGTAGGAGCCAAAATGAAATTCATTGCATAGTGTTGTCATGGTTTAATCCCAGCCAGAAGCCCAGCCCCACACAGCCCCTCACTCACTCCCTCATCAGCGGGATCAGGGAGAGAATTGGAAGGGTAAAAGCTGGAAAATTCATGGGTTGAGATTGAGATAAAGACAGTTTAATAGGGGAAGCAAAGACCATGCACACAAGCAAAGCAAAACAAGGAATGAATTCACTTTTTCCCATGGGAAGGTCCTCGGCATCCTAGGAGGGCAGGGATCCCCATCCCACATAACAGTGACTTGGGAAGGCAAACCCCATCACTCCAAATGTCCCCTCTTCCTCCTTATTCCCCCCACTTTATATCCCGAGCAGGATCTCACATGGTCTGGCATTTCCCTTTGCTCACTTGGGGTCACCTGTCCTGGCTGTGTCCCCCTGCGCCCCCAACCTCCTCCCCAGGAGCACAAAAAGCAGGAAAGGCCTTGGCTCTGTGTGAGCTCTGCTCAGCAACAACAAAAACGTCTCTGTATTATCAACCCTGTGCTCAGCACAACCCCAGACCTCAGCCCCACACCAGCCACTGGGAAGAAAAATAACTCTACCCCAGCTGAAACCAGCACAAGGGTTCATGGATTAAAAGAACATTGTGACACATAAAACATTCTATTTGTTTAATTTTTCATCCATAGGTCCAAGTAGAAAATATATGGGCAAACAAGAACTGGACCTCCGGCTTGGAAATTTTTTTTATTGCAGAACGGGGTGACTCAGGAATTTGTAGTGGATGGAGTTCAAGCTGTTTATCCAAATCTGGGCCAGGCTGGTAGGGATTGCAAGGCAGTGCTGGCTGCCATGTGTGTGTCTGAGGGGCTGGGGGGCGCACAGGCCTATGTGACAGGCCCGGGCAGCGAGATGGGAACACCAAACCATATATATTTAACACAAAGTAACCTCACACAACCTGCTCCTGGCACTCTCAGCCCAAAGGCCAAACATAGAACGGGCACCGAGACAGAGCTAAACTTTCCACCCCGTGTAGTAGTGGCTTAAAACAGACTTTTCAGCAGGGCGGGTAGGGAGAACGCCGCTTTATTGCCGCCGGCCGAGCTGTACCAACTCTGTGGAAAAACTGAAGAGTGGAGCTTCCAGCAGCGCCAGCCTGGTACTCCTTATAAACCATTCCACATTCCACCATTGTGCTTGGATTCTGCTGGAAAATGTGAGTCATCCCTACGGGCTTGCGCCTCCACCATGGCTGACAGGGGTTCTCATCTGAGCACAGCTTTGCTATCCATTTCCCAGAGGAAGAGCTAAATGCTGCTCAGGATGAGATTGCACTGTTCAGAGGAGGGATTAAATCAACACTGGTTTATTCTGTGCCTTTTAATTTTTCTGCTAAATGCCCAGATAAAGGGGTTTGTTGTGGACTGAGTGCTGCAGAGAGGGCGGGCTGGAACAGGCCCAGGACAGTGACAAGAGCTGGTCACAGACTGCAGGCCTGGCCAGGAAGCCCCTGGGGCAAGGACAAGGTCGGGTACAGAGACGCTGCTGCATTTAGAGTACAGAAATTTGGCAGAGACAAATCGCCTCACTTTCCACCTCAGAAATCAAGGGGCTGGGTGCATCTGGGCTGAATTTCTGATAATAATGAACTTGGTTATGGGTTACGTGCAATAAGGTCCCAGAAGAACCAATAGTGTGGGTTAAACCCTAATTTAGGTCTCATCCATGATCACAGTGTCACCAACACTGTGTTTTAGCAACCCAACCCCATAAGTCTGGTTGAATTCAGTAACTTTTATCAGCAGATTCACCAATAGTGCAGCAGGTTTAGATTCACTTAGATGTCTTTATTTTACATTTATTGAAGCAACAGGGTTTAGATTTTGTTAGATTACCACTGATAATTGGACTAGATCTACAAATTCTGTGTGTAGCACTGTCTACAAGTGTTCCTGGATACTCCAACAGGGTTGGAGGCACAAACCCTACCAAAGAAGTGTTCCTGATTTCTAGAGGAGAGAGGACCAAGCCTGTCAAGTTGTCTGCAAGATGGTCAAATAATCATCCTCTACCACTGAGGATTTCAAATGCCAGTTTGTACTGCTGAGGGCAGTGGAACTGAGACCGGAGTCAAATACCCTGATACTGATGTCATGGTGGGGGCAGCCATTTCATATATAATGAGGGATGTAAGAGTTACAAAGGGAGAGATTGCAGAGGATGTGGGACTTTTGCAGGGATGTAACAGAAACATGAGGCTTTATCATCTCTCCCACTTCTACCTGGCTGAGGCAGCAATAAGGATCACCCAGCCCCCCTCGATAACCTCTCACCCCTCAGCATGTCACCATGCTCACACATCTCATGGCATATCCCACAGAAATCCTTTCACTACGTCCCACATTGAATCTCATGGCTTTAGGTCTCATTCCTACAGAGGGTCACCAGTATCACCCAGGCTCACAGGGAAGGGCTGCTCTCAAACTGACCCTCAGCTCAGGAAACCAAAACCTGCAGGCAGTCAGGGTCCTGTCAGAGCTGTGGGACTCTTAGTGAAACAAACAACCTGGAGCACTTAAACAAGTTTTCTTCTGGCCTTTTGTGTTTTGTGGATGCAAAGAGTTACAGGCAGTGAGATCATCTTGAAAGGACTTTAACTTTTTCTGAAGTTCCCAGAAGGGAACTCTGCTCCACAAACAATGCTGCTATACATGTCAGTTCAGGATGCAGAATGTACAAAAGCAGTTGCAATTCCTCATTTTGCTTTGGTCCCGGCCAGCGTAACCCATAGCATTTTGTGGTAAACAGCAACCTATGATTTACACCTTTGGTAACACAATTCTTGGGACATTTTAATGACGCAAATTCCCTTGGCCCAGAGGTTCTGGGATATATAATGCTCTGGTCAAAATCAGGATCCAAATGGGAAGAGCTTTGTTATGGAGTTCAAAACTCAGTGATCCAGATGGAGATAGTTAGGAAACAGCATTGCTGAGACTTTGCTGTGCATAATATATGCAGCTCCATGGCAACTTTTCAGGCAGACTGGCATAGATTTCCTCTTTTTTTCTTTTTCCCCTGTAATTTAAAGGTCTCTGGCCCAACACAGAGAACACAGATTGGTCAATCCATGCCTAGAGCAAAATTTTTGGTTTTCTATTGACCATGACATCTAACTTCAGAATGGATTTTTTTCTTCTTTTAACAGAAGTGTCTCTAAAGTTGCCAAGGACAGCTCCAAATTAAGACTGAAAGCCAGCTGACCTTATCTTCAGACACCAGCACCCTGCTCTTTCTTCTATGGCCCCCTTGAACTCCCCACATGCTTTCCTCTCCTTCCATGGATTTCAGACAGAAAATTCTTTTTTTTCCTGAATGAACCCAAAAGAATAATAAACTATTTCATTTGAATGTGTTACAGGGTTACTGATGTTTAACATACAGAGTTGCTTCTTTTTTATAATGTTTGCATTGGTTTTTACAAAAAAAAAACACAAAGGAGACATTACATGACAAACAAGAAGTAATGAAAGAGTTACACAATATGGTCATGATAGTTAAGCCTCGAAGTACACAAAGTTTAATTTGGCTTGGATTAGCACCCCAAAGCTCTGCTCCCTATTAAAATCTGCATTTTAGACAAGAAATTGGACCATGTATCTTTCAATAACAGAGTGTCTGGTTAGAATTACAGCCTGTCCTGGTTCTTGTCACACTGAAAATGTCACAGGATTAGCTTTCCGCGTGGAGACTTCCTCCTTCCAGCCCCAGTGTGATCTGTGGAGGATAACAGGATGTTGACTGAGGTTGCACGGCAGGGGCTGTGTGTGCACGAGACAGGCAAGCGATCAGACTGTGAGCAAATGGGAATGGACAACTGAAAAGTAAATTAAATGCCATGAATTCGTGTCGTTGCACACCCTGAGAGCAGAGTCCATCTCATCATTTCAGGGCAAAGGTGACATAATGGTCCAGGAGAAGCAAAACTGATGAAATCTCAAGGTTAGGATTCCATAAAAATGTTTTGAGAGAATGTTTAAGATTTAAATTTCATATGTGTCACACGCGTCACAGTGTAATCAGAACAGTTTTTTGGGACTGAACGTAGCAAGTAGCACCCATTCCTCATGAGGCACCACAGAGAACACCAAGCTACTTAGCTGAAGATCACAGATTATCCTGAAGTGGAAGGGATCCACAATGAGTCCAGTGTCTGGCTCTGCACAGGACAGCACCAAAAATATATTCTCCTTGCCCTCTGATGAAAATGCCTGTCTCTGACCACCCCAGACCTCACGGCCATGGCACATCTTACCTCTTTCCACATTTTCTCGTGTTCCTCTCCCATCTGAGGCAAACATGGGAAGGGAAGGTGTCTTTCTCCTCCTTTACTCATCCCTGGCAAGGATTTATAGGGAAGCTGTGGTGTTGAGTAATGAAGACTAACAGATTTGTGACTTGGCTGAACAAATTTTTTGGGGCTGGAGGGGGCTTGTCTCCTTCTCCTGCACCTCTGTCCTGCCCATTCCTGCCTCAGTGCGTACTGAAGAGGAAAAGAGGCAGGTGATTCCTGCCAAAAACTCCTCACGTCTCTCCCTTGCCACTGTCCTGGCTGCTGAAGCAGGAAATGCCAAACTAATCTCCAGGTCTGAGGCTGGAACAGGAAAAGTGGTTTTTATCGCTTAGTGGCCCAGGGCAATAAGCCATGCCCTTCCCTAAGCTGTAAACCAAACCAGCACAGCCACAGTCCTCCTCACCATGAGGGAAGACACAGAAAAGAGCCCCTCAGCATTGCCTGACAGCTGCATCACCTGGGACAGCTCACCCCTGTTTCAAGTGAGACCGGTAATCCTGAGCTTCGTGCCCTTCTGGGACACAGCCACCTACTGCAACAGCTGGAGCTGAAGTTTCCCTGGCAGGATAAACAGAATGCCAGAAGTCCCTGGCAGGACACTGAGAGGACGAGCCAAGGCAAGTGGAAGCACAGCTGAGCCATCCAAAAAGCTGGCATGAGTCTGTTGTGCTGCATGGGGGATTGGGATGAACCTCACTCCTGCCAGGGAATGATCCTTGAGATAACCAGTGGCCATCTTTGACTTCTTTCCCAATTAAATGTTTCCTTGATGTACCTGAGTACAATTTACAATCTCAAATCATATTTTTAACACCACAGAATTTATGCTGCAGCAGACATGGGCTGATCTTAGCCATAATCCACTTCTACCCTTAAAACTCTAAAATGATGGTGAGGCTTTTAGGCTTTTCAATAGTTTTTTAGTATGATTTTTCCTCACACACATAGTTCTGCTCAAGATTTAATCCCTGAGGATCTTTGCTCATCTCAGGTATCACAATGAAAGCTACAAAATGTTTCCTGCATTTGCTGCAATAATTTAGACTCCAACCCTGCATCATTTTCTAGAATGTCTAGAAATCGAATTCCTAGAAACCTGCAATCATAACAGGACTTAGGCTCGCAAATTACATGAGGCTCTTATGGAGTTTCCATTTTATTTCTACTAATTGCATCATGTTAATTTGTGTTGCTAGGTGAGTTCTTTAGCAGGTGAAAACAGAGTAAACTTTTCTAGTCTCAGCTCATGGAAATGGCACAAGATTTTAACTCAGAGCTCTTCAAATCTGAACATGGTTATAGTTCACATTATTTGTGTATCAATTTAGATCTACAGGTATCCAGCTGTACAGACATTTAAGTGCATAAAAACCTGAAATTGCCTCAAATTACTTGTTGCATGCAAAGACTGAGAAAACGTGCCAAATTGTTTTTTATTCTTTAATAAACAGTGAGAAATGGAAGCTTCTCATGCATTAAAGGAAGGAGAAAATGTGGCACATATATGTAAACTTCAAGGGAAGGAAAAAAGAAGTAGCCAAATCTCAGACAAAACTCCTGTGGGGCTTCTTTCTTAGTGTGGATTCTTTTTAATACACTTTTTAAAAAATTAATTAATTGTATGTCATATTATCAAGGTTATCCCTGAAAAGTGAGTCATACAATAACATCTGATTTGTCCTGGGAAGGTGCGGCCTTCCTGTTGGAGCTGTGAACTTCCTCCTGCTCAAACAAAAGGGAGTGGAGCATCCTGAGCCAAAAAGTGAGACAGGAAGGGTCTGCTGAGATAGGATGAAACCATAAATGGAAGATAACCTAGACCCTTAAAGAAGAGGTGGCATTGTTATGTAGGCTTTTACAAAGAACTGTAAAGACTTTAGTAAATTTCAGATCTGTTCAACATTTTTTTTAATAAACATTCACTCTTAAAATGTTTGATGAACTTTATTCTAGCTATAAATGATAACCAGTGCCATATTTCTTTTTCTTAAATGTACATCAGACCAAAATATATCTCCTACTGTTGGAAATCTGCTCTGAGTTTCTCCAAGGAGATGTAAATTCATTATTTCATTCATATAATGAGCACTTCATACATGATTTAAGGGTTGGGTGAAGTAACCAAAACTAATTTGTTTTACACAAAGTAAACAGTCTTTTTTTTTCAAGTCTGCCTTTGTTTTTAGAGCTCTTCATAACCTGTTTTTCAAGCCTTTCTATTTTACAGCAGAAAAAGAAGACTATTCTACACTCTTTTGTTGGAGAAGGTTTCACTGCTGTAAAGCAAACAAAAAGCAACTCCAAACCATGACATCATTTTTTGCTGTATCTAAGAGTAATCAGTAAATAGTGTTCAGCCAATATTTGAAATAACACAGTCTGGCTCTCCTGTAGTAAAAATTGCAAATTTCGTAAGACATGAAAGTGTTCATTTCCCACCTTATCTGTGGACACACATTTCAGTCCAAGAGCTCCTTCCTTGCCAGGTAAACTTCAAACATGTCATTGCTTAGGGCCCTTTCTCCTTTCAGAAGAATGTGGATTGGGAAACGCTGAGAGAGAAAGATTAGTCAAGCAGAATGTTCTGGGTTGATTAAATGAATCCTCTTTCCCAGAACAAATTAAGAATATGGAAGAGATGTGTCTCCCTTTCCATATTTTCAGTGGTAACAGACATGTTCTTACATAACCCTGGAACCACGTGCACTGATCCATGCCCTTACATATTTTACAGAGGGAACCAGTTAAAAAGTTGAAACCGTACCAAAAAGAGAAGTGTTTAAGACTGAATTTGTCCTTTTTGATGGCAAAATCCAGGGCTGTCCAACTTGTGGTCCACAGGCTGGGCCTAACCACTGACACCCAGCGAATCATAAACCCCTGTGGCTTCAGGAGGGCTGGGGAAGATGCAGCCCTGCCGCTGTGTGTGTGAACTGGGGGGTGGATTGGGCAGTGCCCAGAGCAAACACTGCTGCTGGGTCCAAGTGGCCCAGCAGGACACAAATGCATGGTTTGGGTTTGAGTCACCCTCGGAGCTGGCTGGAGGCTCCTGAGGTGAGGGTAAGGTCAGGAAGGGAGGATAACTCTTGGTAAACCTGGGAGGAAGGATCAAACTCAGTGCTGTAGAAAGGAAAGGGTTTGAAGATCTGGTTTTTTGCCCTTCACTCATTTTCTTTGCTAATTGCTGCCACAGGACTTCCCTGCTAATTTCCTTTTACCTCATCTGTGGAGAGTGCAGCTCTGTCTGGCCAAGGTGCCTTTGGGAGAGAAGGAAACAAGAAATGATGATGTTATCTTTATGGGCCGGTTGGATCCCAAAAGATGTCTTTTTCTGTTCCCCACTTTCTTTTTTTCCACAATGGGCTTTGTGAGTAAAAGCAGGAGCCTTTGGTGGCCCAGACTCCTCTCTCCTGGGCACAGGGGCTGTGGCAGCCAGGGAAGGGAATCCAAGAAACCACACAGTGTCCTAAGTCCTATTTCTGATCTGCCGTGAAATATTGAACTGTTAAACCCTAAATAATGGTGTTATTACCTATTTATCCAGCACAAGTTGGGTTTGTTATATTGTGGAGTGAGAGGTGTTCGGTTCATAGGGGCAATTAGAAATCCAGCTCTCCAACTCAGCAGTTGAGTTTGCCTAATTGTTCTTCAGGCCACTGAACAAATCCCTCTAAAAATTTGTTAATTCCTAAATTGTTCTGCTCTTTGAGACCATAGAACCAGGGACACCACAAAAGCTCTCTTGTTGCTGTACAGAAATTTCTATGGTTCCTACAGCACCTGCCTTCAAACTGGTGGAGAAGGATGGAAAATGTTTACTAAGGAGCTGTACAATCCATTCTGTGCAAATCCTTCTGTTCCATATGCCAGCACAAGAAATAACATTCTTATTCTAAAGAATGGAGGTCTGCAGGTGAGGAAATTAGTTTGGAAGATGTGGATGAAGATTTTGATTGTTTTTCCTTGGCTGTTGCAATGCTCAGCCTGGCACAGGAACTTGAACAGACAGTTGGAAGCTGTTCCTGTTATTACCCTGAGCTGAGAAGTGAGAGGTGGCTGAAGAGCAAGTTTATAACCCCCTTTGCTCCAGGATGACAGTGACCTCTGGCAGAAATGTGAGAGAGATGCATTAATCTCTTCATCAAGAAGTGCCAAAGTTCATTTGCTCGTGCCTGAGGGCCCGTCTTCAGTTTGGGTATCATCTGTCACATAATTTACAAACAGAAAACCAGACAGCCTCTGTCTGTCTTGAATAGATTGTGATTTTAAGGAGATGGGACAAAAAGCAAGGAGAAGAAATATTATATGTGGGCACAACAATAGCAATTTTATTTTGGTCTTTCCTCGGGAGAGGGGAATGAAGAACTTGAGGGATGTGTGGGAGGGGTTAGAGCAAGTAATCGACAAGCATGGGGCAGATAACATCTAACAAAACCTGTACAAAATGCTGATGAAAACATTCTCCACATGTCTCTGCTTTTGCTGCTCCAACTTGAAACCCTGTCTGGCTCCACTGCAAAATTACTGAACACGGTTGTTTGAAGAGTAAGAAGGAAAATCCGAATTTCAAAATATTTCTTCCAGATAAGTCTTCTTCAAACTCCATTTCAAAACTCTGAGGGCAGCCAGGGCCCAAGGTTCCAACAGATCTCATCAGCTCCTGATGTAAAGGCCCTAGAAATGGTGATCATAGCTAACTTCTCTGACATCAGCTCTGTTACATCACGAGCGGGGCAAACACAACATAAGGAGGCAGATCTCAGACTGGTCTTTTATGGTCACGTGGCTTTTTGAGGTGTGATCGTTTGTTGAGGTACAAATCTTCTTCCTTAAGGTATTGAGCTGAACCTTTACTTCAAGCAGTGCAGCTCCCAGACTGCACGTGTAAAGCTGATGAAGTCAGCTTGTGAGCACATAGATAGAAAAAAAAAGAAAAACGTACTTTTAGGAAGTCAGTGAAAAAATATTAGTGATTTCACATGCAGTGTTTGCAAGATTGAGGAGTGTGGGGAGGCAGAAATCTTTGGCAGACGCTTAAATGCTCAGGTGGTTTGCTGCTACAATATCACTATTTCTAGTTATGGCAGTCAATGTGCTTGAGAATCACTGCAAGACTTCTGCTAGCATCACAGCCTGTTAGGAGTATGAAGAAAAGAGAAAAAGAATTCTGAAATGTCTAGCTCTTGATAAACACAGATCCTGTGTCATTTTTTAGTTAAAAATCTACCAGTTACACTGGAATGGTATGTAAAAAAAAAAAAAAAAAAAATTGAGCTGCTACATTAGCTGTGACCCCATTTGTGAACTTCGTTGTCACAAAAACCCAACTTGTGTAAATACAGGTTGTCATTTTTCTATGATGGCAGTACATGATAACAGGTCGTTCTGTTGAGACACCTTCCTGTATCTGCATGTGCTCAGTAAGTTCATTTCTCTTTCCATTGACTATCCCATCTTCTCCTGCTCCCTTTCCTGTAGGTAAAACAGAATTAGTGTTTATCATTAGCAGATTGTCAATGGAGGATGGGCTGGAGGCTGTGGTGGAGGCTGGCGTTGCCAGGCTGTTACAGGTGGAGACCAGAGCCCACCCACCCCTGAGGGTACCTGGATTAAATACCTGAAGCTCTGGAGATGGAAAACGTAGGATTGTAATGCTGTGGAGCCTTCACACAGGCTTGGTGCCAGAAAAGTGGTGACAAAGAATTTGGAAAAGCAGCTACATTGCAGCTATAAGAATTTGTTGTGCTTGCATTGCCTGTGTGTTCTTCTTCAAATCAGAAGGCTGTAGAGGAGCACTGGAAAAAAGCAGGTTTCCCTTCTCCTCCCCCTGCTTGCTGAGCTTCAGCATCAGGCTCCTCTCCCCGCCTAAAGCACCATGTGGTAAAGAGCTTGCTGCAGAGACACTGCCCTTTTCTTCTTGTGGAAAAAAAGGAGCTCCTGTTTTATGGTGGCCTGGAGGCTGCAGAGCCGCCTGCTGCCAGGGCTGCTGCTCTAATGCTTTCAGCAATCAGCCTGGCTCCAGGGACAGGCACAGTGGCCGAGCCCTGCTTCCCCTCTGTTTACTCTGCAACCAGGAGCAGCTCCTCTCCCCGTCTCCTCACAAACCTGAGCACAGCACCAGCACAAAAATCTCTAGAAAGAGCCACCTGCCCGGGCTCAGCTTCTCTCTTGAAGAACGAGCCTTTGCTTCACTTTTCCTTTCAGCTGCTGGGAAAATGACAGGAGTGGATGAGTCACATGGCAGATCAGATCTGAGTAAGGGCTTTTTTCACTTGCTGTTCGAGGCTCTATGAACAAGCTTAGTGCTGACCCCAATGCTTAATCAAAAAGAGGTTTTAATATTTCAGCAGATTTTGGAGCATTAGTTGCTGACATAAGGACTATCTTCACAGAATATCACAGAAACTGTTAGTAAAACCTTTCTAAAATTCATTTTCTGTATCAAAACCAACCAAATGAAATTTTAAAAACCCCGAGACAGACTGGGTTTCTTGGCTATTTCAGTTCTTATTTTTATTTTTTTACCTTTTTTTTTGTGCCATCAGGCACTAAGGAACTTGAAAAAATATTTGACAAGATAAGACTTGCAGGCCATTTTAGGAAGTGAGTTCCAGGACGGCCTTAAGGAGTTGCTGATTGGCTTTTATCAGCAACTGTTACTCATGCCTCAGCCACATCTCACTGCACCGAGCTGCTGCTCAGTCTGTCACGTTCCCTTTTATACCAGATCCTGCTGAAAGATAGTTCCACATTAGGGCCAAATGTTCAAACAAAAGGGAGTGAACACTGATGCCCTGACTCTGTTTTGCGCCTCTGTAGCCAGAAGCTGATACTCACATCAGGAGTTTCTGTATTATTTTGGATATTCATATTTTATCTCTTTGCAAAAGAGGTAAAATTGTGGGAAGTCTTGGCTGTTTTACTTAAGGATCCTGGCCTCTGCACTTGAAATGAGTTATGAACAGTTATGATCAGATATTAACATGTAATGATCATAAAGGTGGCATTTGCAAATAGATTGTAAAATTCACTTTCCATTTCCATCCAAAGATTCGTGTTTAATGGTGACATGAACAGATTGAGAATTCTCCTCTAGCTACCTAAACCCAAAAATCAAACCAGGCAGCTGTTTCTGAAATGTGTAGAACGTTCTGTCCTGACAATTTTCTTCTGTGAGTGGGCTGAGAGCTGTTCTGTGTCCGTCACTTGCTGAGCTGGAAGTGCCATGCTGGCAGACCTGAACTGCTCCACTGCGAGGTGTGAGAAAGGTTTTTAAGTGTTATTTTTCGTAAACACTGGAGGCCTTTTCATTTTCCAGGCCTCCCCAAAATTATATCCCATTCAATTCCCTTTTCAAGCTTCCACGTAGTACTTGAAGACTAATTATTCAGCAGGCTCCATTTATTCAGGTTGAGCTGTTAGCTGTTTTCCAATTTCAGGAGCGCATGGTCTCACATGCAAGAAAATATCCTGAGGAGGCAAAAAGGAGAAATCTAGCTGTAAAATCTATGACAAATATGAAAGGTATCAACAACATCAATCGTATTCTTTCTGTCTGTAGCACAAAACCCTGACACAAAGAATCATGGTGAATAAAGGGTTTTAGCACAATATTTTGGCTAGTTATAAAAATGTGATAAAACTTCTCCATCCTTTTCTTGTCGTCTTCTTGTAGTGTGGAACACCAGCATAGCCTAAATCCCCAAGGATACAGTCAGTTCTGCAAGTTACTACCTGGGTGTGCTAAATTCTGGTCTCCATACAAAGATGTCTCCAATTCACTGATAGAGCTGTGATCAAAAACTAAACTTCCTGTTTTTACTTCCCATATTTTCATTTTGATCCTTCTCTCTCCCTCTCTCCTCAATGTCAGTATGAAAAAAGGTGGGGCAAACATCAGACCTTGTACAGAGCAGGTGCCTTTCAGAAGCTCTAAACCTGGAGATGCTTTTCTCATGAATATTAGGAAGTGAAAGGGTTCATATTTTGAATTGAACTTTTTTCAATACATTTTTTTCTTCCTGAAAATGTCCCAGAACAAATTAGCTGGTTTCCAACTATCTGTTTATGGTCTATTCAATAAAGACAGAGAGCAGAAACAATTTTTATCCCCTTCTAATCCTCCTCCCCTCTAAAAGGGAGGTTTAAATTGTCAGGTTTCTTTACAAATAAGAGGACTTTTTTTCTCCAGTGTTTTTTGTTTGGGCACTTATAATTCAGACATGATTGAGTTTATTTCCCTGCTTTCTTCTGTACCAGATTCTGTTTCTGTCAGCTGCCCTGATACCTCTGTGCATTAATGTTTGTGCCCCTTTTATGTGATGAATTCTGGTCACTGGCTTAATACCCTGTTAACCTGGAGGAACAAACTGGAATTTATGGCCTTAGGTTAATCCCTCTGCTTTTCACCTTCCTTTTTGGATAGCATTCATTGCATCACGTGGAATACATGCCTGATTCCTTGGTAGTTAGGTTAACAACAGTGGGGTCCTGCTTGGAGACAGGGCAAGGGGTGTGATGTCCTTGCAGCTTCAGCTGTTTTGCTCTGGTAATTGTGCATACACTTTCTGCCTGCTGTTTTGATCCCGCTGTTGCTATTGTTTGTTGGAGACCCATGCTGCCTCCATGCCCAGCCTGAATTCCATTGTACCCACCCCACAGGCCTTTTGTGCAATGCCAAGCCAGCAAAAATCCTGGCATCCAGCTCCTTTGTTGCCCGAGGGAGGTATGTGGGAAAGGCAGCTCAGCACTCACTGGGGACAGGGACTTGGCACACGCTGCCCTGCAGTTTCCACTACACATCCCTTGGGCTGAGACAGTTTTGCTTCAGGTGCTCCTACATTCATCTTCTGTGTTTGCCATCGAGTTCTGTTTGCCAGAACAGCAGAGGAATGCAGCTGCTGGGATTTCATACCCTGGTTTTCACACTTCCAGCAGCATGTCCTACTAATGTGTTATTTGTATTACAGGAGTCCCCACAGGCCTTGCTCCACATCTGAATCCCATTGTTCTGGCGTTGGAACAGAGTCAGAAACCGTCCCCAGCACAGAGAAACTTACAGCATTTTACTGTGACTAAAGGAGAATTTTGGAGGACCTCAGTGTCCAAGTCTCTGAGAAAGTCTAAGATCTTTCTGTTTTGAAGCACCACCATAGTCCTGAAAGGACAGGCACCAGGCAGAGGTCACAAAGGGTTATCTAAAATCAATGGAAACCACCCTGTGCTGAGCCCAGTGCTCCTCCAGAGGCTCCAAAATACCCTGAATGAACAAGCAGGAGAAAGCCAGACTAGTCCAGTAGGATGAGAGGAGAGGTAGGGTTGATTTTGCTGAAATAGGTTGGGGGAAGCCCCCAAAAGAAGCAGAGATGGCAGCTGGGAAAGGGCGGCAGCTCCTGGCACACGCGGGGACCGTAAATTTCCAGTGTCTGCGCTGAGAATGTTTTGTGTTACTCTGCTCTCAACTATTAATATCAATGACATTTTTCTGTGTGATGGTTTCTCTTCCTGATACACAAAAGAAGACAGGCCACACAGGATGTCTTCAGCTGGGGATTTGGCTATTTTGTAGCCTTCTTTTTCTTCTGTTTTCTCTCCCAGTTTTTATCACTGGCTTTTACAGGCCATTAAAGGGTGATGATTTTTTTCTAGAGAACAGGTATTAAATAACCAAAGGCTTCCTATGTGCAGGACTGGGTCCTTCAGACACCAGCTGTTGTGCTGGTAGTCTGGGTCCCTGCTTTTCCTGACCCACGCCTCTGTTAGCAAATCTCTGCGGGGCTCCAGGACTTTCCATTTTACACTTAGGATGTTGTCATGCTGTTGTCAAACAGAGAAAGAAAGCCCTGTTTCCCCACTTTGATTTAGGGAGATTAACAGTGGGGCACAGCCCTATTCAGAGTTCATTTTCTTTCCAATCCATGTATTTTAAGAGCCTTGGTCTGGCCAGTGTGAAACCAAGCCTGTCACATAGCTGGGAGGCAAAGATGTGCTCCCTTGACTTTGAAAAAATACTCGTTTTGCTTTTCTGTAATGTTATTTTTTGTATAAGTTTCTCTCCAGTCAATATTTACTGCTGGGCTATGTTGTCCATTAAATCCTGATGGGGGGAGGGCTGGAGCCTGGAGCCTGCTGACAAGATCCTCATCTCAGGAACATTCTGTTGGCACCGGGGATGCTCCAGCGCTGCCAGAACGAAACGCAAGGCGACTCTATCGGAGATAGGTCACACACTGTGTTTGGATTCGATTCCCTCCATCTGTTTGCCATAACTATCCCCTTCTGCTCCAGGAAAAAGCTTTTTCTGGAGAGTGTCATCCTGCTGTACTCTCCCAGCCGAGTGCTTGGATCACCCCGAGCCGTTGCTTGGTAGGCAGCAGCAGTTGGCTCGGTGATGATCTCACCGCCGCGGAAAGGGGAGGAACAGGTTCCAAAACAAAGCACAGCAGTGAAGACGTGTAAAATGTTCACATGCAGCTGCCTGTGTTGAGGCTTGAGCATGGGGAGCTTTGAGGTGTTCTTTTTTTTTCTCCTTTTTGGTTTGTTTGGTGTCGGTTTGGGGTTTTTTTAAGTTGTTCTGTAGCTGAAAGGTCTTAATGTTAGGAAAAGGAATATTGCAGAACATCCTCATCCTTTGATGTCAATGGCCTATTTGAGCCCCATTCTGTTGGATATTTTATTTGTTTGTTTGTTCTTACCTCCCCAAGCAAGAGATGTTATTTAATCTTTTAGCCTTCCCTGTGAAGTTACTGACATAACCAGGTTTTTTCAGGTACCCTCATGTACTTACACTGGCAAGACCAGCAAAAAAAGATAAAATTACTGACAGTGCAGAGGCTTATTACAGACTGTGTCAGACCTGCACACCACAACAAGGATATGGCTGGAGTAGAACCAAATGCATTGGGTTAAACAAAGTATTTAAGAGAAGTTTGCAATTAGAGCCTTATCTGCAATGAAGGTTCAGCTAGATAGAAGGTAGGTTTGTTTGTTGGGCCTTTTTCGTCTGTTTCACCATTATATAAATTGACTCAGTTCAATGAAAATCAAAAAGTTCAATAAAATCTGCCATGGAAAATTATATGGAAGCCTGGTTTTGTTCTGCAAGATGCACTTGAGGATGGATGACACTGGAATGATACTATTGAGGAGGAAACCTATCAGAAACATAGAAAATTACATGGCTTTATCCTTATCTCCTCTGTGTAGTTTTGTCCTGACTTCAGATGTGAGTCCCCTCTGAGAAGTGAAAGTCTGTGTGTGATCTAGGTCCCATACCCTACCTGAAGATTTAAAATGCTCTGCAGGGCAGTGACTGCTCCTTAAACTCTATGAAAACCTGCTCCCTGGCAGAATCCAGGGCAACAGTCCCAGGGACTGTTTATTTTTGTTTTATTCTAAGGCATAGTAATTGTTTGGCTTCCTGTTGCAAGACACCTGCATGCATTGTGCTGCCCTACTGATCCAAGGCTGGGCTCTAGAGAGGCTGTTCCTGCCTGCTTATGTTTCCAGCTCCCTGGGCATGTGTCTGTGTTGTTATATCTTTCTCCCTATTGATTGTTTTTCCACTAATTTCTCTGCTTTTGTTTTTCCAGAGCTGAATCACCAAAGTTTACATAGTCTAGAAAAATAGATTTCTAAGTCTGACCTTCCTTCCTAATAGTTTGCTGTCTTGTGGTGCTTTTTTTTTCTCTCCCCACAACTGGCAATGCCTCAAAATCCATGTGCCAAGCATTGTATAAATAGGAGTAGTCATGGTGGTGCCCTGAGCAACTCACAGTTTAATTAAAGGCAGGAAAACAAGAACTAAGTGTAAAACAATAGGAAAGAGGCTGAGGGCAACAGTAAATATGTCATGGATTTAAAATAGGCTCGATGTGCACAGTTGGTGCAAAGCTCCAGATCAGAAGTCCAGTGGCTTTGGCACAAACATTCCATGGAATCAAGTGACCCCTCAGCATTTCCTCAGCCTTCCCTTCTTCCCTTTGCCACTCATGGAGAAGCTGCTCTGCTGTTTGCTCTGCCCCAGTGCAGATAAGAGGACATAAAGGAATTATAGGAGCTGCAGGCAGGAGGGCATTCCCTGAGGTATTGGCCCTGCTTTAAGCTTGGTTTTTTTGAGCAAAGAGTATTTTCAGCTCCTGCATTCCCTGCTATGCAGCTCAAGCTCACCTACTGTGACTGCCTCATATGGAAGAATCATAACCAGAATCTGCTGGGTTTCTTCTTTTTTGCAGATGAGTGGGCAGAGCTGGAGATGTCCTGGCATGGCCTCTCCTCCTCTCACAGCCACACTGCAATGGCTTAGCACTCTTCTGACAAGTTAAGGCTGCTGTCCTTGGAGTGCCACAGGGAGATATCAACATTTCCCACCACAACTCATCTGCTGAGGTCCCATTACCTGTCCTATTCCAGCCACATTGAGGTAAAACCACCAGGGTTCACTATTTCAGCAAGGGATCGGTGTCTGCACTGGGAGTACGGGGGCTCGGAGGGGAAAAGGAGGGGAAGGCAAGACAGAAGAAATACTGGTCCCCCCTGAGCCTCCTCTTCTCCAGGCTGAGCCCCTTTCCCAGCTCCCTCAGCTGCTCCTGGGCCTCCAGCCCCTTCCCAGCTCCGTTCCCTGCCCTGGACATCCTCCAGCCCCTCAAGGTCCTTCTTGTCATCAGGGGCCAAAAACTGACCCCAGGAATTAAGGGGTGGCCTCAGCAGTGCCCAGCACAGGGGACAATCACAGCCCTGCTCCTGCTGCCACACCACTGCTGACACAGGCCGGGTGCCCTTGGCCTTCTTGCCCACCTGGTCACACCTGGGCTCATGTACAGACACTATTGCCAATATTGGGAAAAAAATTAATTTAAAAAAATCACTTATTCTAGTCTCTTCAGAATGGATCTTTCCAACTTCAGTCTTATTTTTGACACCTGATAGATTTGCTGCCTCAACATCAGTAACCTAAAGAAAGCAAGAGTAACAATCTTCTACTCAAAAATACAAAATCTTGCAGGATATCTTTTTTCACCTAAATGAACCACCACACTATTTAGATACATTGAAGGTTTCCGTGTTAAAAAGATGGCATTATTGCAGTGTCTTCTCAGATCTTGGGTCCTAGTTTCATCTGAAACAGAGTTCATTTTCTTCCTGGTAGCTGACACAGTGCTGTGTTTTGGATTTGATATGAGAATAATGCTGATAACACACTTGTGGTTTAGTTATTGCTAAATAGTTCTCACCCTAAACACCAAAGTGACTGATCCCAATGGAAATTCTGCTGTGCTTATCTGACGTGTGCAGAACAAATGATGACATAGTCCAAAATACACAAGAAACTTGCAGTAAAATAAATCCAAAGCCAGCCAAAGTCTGTTCTCTGTGAAGCAGCCACTGTGCTGTGAGCAGTTGATTTCCATTAGGATACTTTTGGGATATTTGCAAGAAGATTAAAATAAGAATTAAAATTAGAATTAGGATAAGAATTAGAATTAGAATTAGAATTAATTGCAATTAGAATAATTGTGCTTTGCACTGGGTGCTATCACAGCATCATAAATGCTTTGAGTTGGAAGGGAGATTTTAAAGCCCTGTTCCACAGGTGTAAATTATTAAACGGTTGGAAAATGGAACCATTTAAAAATTTGAAGTAAAGCTAAAAAAAGACAGGAACTTATTGCCCCTGAGACATTTCTCCACATTATTACAACTGAGGTTTTTTGCTGTAGTTATCTTAGTCAAAGATCTGATTTCGTTTTGAAAGTTATGCTGAAATTGCTATTTATGTTTATGTTCATAAATCCATTTCCTTGAAGTAGTAATGCATGGTATTTGATGATGTTTTGAGCACTGAAATTATTTTGGTTTTTTCATCAGGGAGGACAAAAAAAAGCCATCTCTGTATGATAAATTAACTGCCTAATCTGTGCTTGCCTCAACTAGATTTTAGGCTATTATTTATGTTTTATTCCATGGGGTTTTTTTATTTCTTCTTTTCTTTCCATCTGCAGAAACACTGGTGTACATAGCTGACATCTGGATTAAAAAATAAAAGCTTTGAAGGCCAACATATTGACTCATAAGTCTTTACTTCCACTCTTAATATGATTAATATTTTCATTTTGTAAAGTAAAGAAATAAGGTTCACTCCTAGAACAGATTAAATTTCCTGAAAGGACATAGAGATCTCAAAAAGTGAAAAAATAAAAAAAGTTTATACTGCGAGGATCTTAAATAATAGATGTCAATGAAATGTTCACAATAAATAAATTACAATCTGGCTCAAGAATTAATTGAATTTTTTCTCATGATGAAAAGATGGATGAAGAGAGAGGACAATCCAAGTGACAATATTTGTTTAAAGCAATCAAGAAGTAGATCAGTTACTCAGTGTTGTAAACAATTAAACTGAGCTGTGCTCATCCTTTCTGTTTGATGTGGATTTTTCTGGTTGGAGATTGGAGAAAAAGCAAATTCCTGGATTAGGACAGGGAGTTTTCTTATAATATTATTTCAAAGCTTTTTTAGAAATAAAAAAAGAGACTACAATAAAAAATTTCTTTTCAAATCTGAAAGGTTTTGAAATGGGAACCAGTTCATAACACACTTGTACAACTCAGAGCAAATTGTTATTACACAGATATGCAAATCAGAATTAAGAATTATAATTACAAATTCACAACTACTTGTCTCATATTTTGGTAATGATTTAGAATGAATAGATTACATTTGATATGATGAAATGAGTAATAACCTAGATAATGTTTCAGGATTTAATGGAATTTATTTAATACATCCAAAGTACAGTTTTTGTTAGTGGTATTATATTATTATTATTATTATTTAATATTGATGCCTACTTATACAAGTATATGTATTACATAGAACCACTTGCATAGAAATTTTATTTTCTAATATCTAGAAATAAAAGGTTTTATATCTGATATAAAATGCACTAAAACCAAGAAACTCTCTGTGATTCCTGATTAGCTTTTGGGTTCAAATCTCGGTAACTAAGGGAGAAAACAAAGCATTGGAATAAATCACAGAATCCTAGAATACCAGGTTGGAAGGGATCTCAGGGATCATCTGGTCCGGCCTTTGTGGCAACAGCACAGTGTGGGCAAGACAGCCCAGCACCTGCTGAATCCTAGATTTTCCCAGTACTGGAGAATCCAGCACTTCCCTGGGGAGGTTATTCCTGGCCCTGATTGTTATTGTGCAAAATTATCCCCTGGTGACCACCGGGAACCTGCCCAGGAGTGACTTGTGCAGGTTATCCCTCATCTTTTCCAAGGGACTCCCTGTTGCGGTGCATTATGTTATTTTTCCCTTGGTTTTATGGTTGTCGTAAAGATGGTTTAACCCCCTCCCCCTCTCTCCCCCTCGAGTGGTGGGTCCCAAGTCCCAATCCTTCCCCTGATTCCCTTTCAAGGTTATTCCCCTCCCTTGCCTCCCTATCCATCACCCGGGGTCCCTCCCCTTGTTCCAGCACCTTCCCCATCCATCACCCAAACCCCTCCTGCAGCCCATGCCCATCTCCCCAGAACCCTTCCCCTATTTCCAGAGAGTTCTCTATTCCCCATTACCTCATTGGATGTCCCTAGTGTCAGTTATTGTCAGTTATTCTCATTGGTTACCTGTATGTATGTACCCTCCCCTGACTCCGCCTTATGTTACTCCCGATTGGTTGTACCCTTTCCCCCCCGTATGTATCCACCCCGCTTTATAAGTTGCTGTAAGCTATGATTTGTGGCTCAGTCGCACCGGAGCCTGTTCAGGGCAATAAAGGACTCTCTGGACTTATCGGTGTGGCTGGCCCCTCCTTCACCCCTTTATCCCGGAACACGTCCTGAGCACCACATATCTTGTCGCGTCCCGCTTGCGGAGCTAGCCGGGGACTGCGTAAGATTTGTGAGTGGCCGTGACAACTCCCGGTTAAAAGGGAGGCTCCACCTTCTTTGCAGCCACCCTTTTAATGCTGGAATGTGGGAATGAGGCTCTTGCATCCTACCCAGGTCTCCCTGCAGGGTGGTTCTTCCCCCCGGAGTGTTCCCTTCCCACTCACTTTGGTGATTTCACTGGGGAAAAACAAACAACTGCGAGGAAAATCTCCTCATCAATGTACGGAATGGGCTGACCGTAACTTTAAAAACAAATATTAAAATTTAAAACTGCTTATAATCTTGTTTATTTGTTTTCCAGAGCAGAGAACAGTTGGAACTCAATAAAAGGCACGCCAACTGGCCCTAAAAACATCTCACAATGAGAAATTACTTTCTCTGTTCTCTTGGCTTTCTCTCTCTGAATGCAACCAACTGTCCTCTAAACAGCTTTTTTCTTGTCTCCTCTTACTGCTGAGGTTTATTACAGAGATAAAGCAGAGGTCCAGACACCAAAAATCTGACTTTTGTTCCCAGATCAACCACAGCCTTTTATGTGACCTTGGACCACTCATTTATCTCAACTTCAAAGGCAACAGGGAGGATAAAATTAATCACTGTGGTGCCCTCAGATGCTGTAATGGAAGGGTCACTCTCTGCTACCAACCACATTTTTTAGGGGAGAAAACCAGACTAGGAGTATGCTGACATAAATTAAAAATGTAGTATTCCCTCCTTTGTCCTGCCCCTGCCATCTGTAGAGTTGCCACCCAAAGCACAGCAAAAAAAAAGTTGATTTATAAAACCTTTTCCATTAAAGATGTTACCAGATTTTAGTGACCTAGAAGGATGACCTCTTCCTGGAAATCCTGATGGCAGAAGCTCTTAGATATTGTGGAAAACTAAAATTTTCCATGAAACTGTGCCTGAGCTCCATCTGTTTGTTCTGTGTTTGTTTTTACCTGGCTGTGTCCCTGTGCAAGCTCCAGCTCACAGGATGGAAAAGGAGTCTCAGAATCTCACCTCGATTTTCACTGGCAGCTTTTCCTCAAACACAAAAAAATTGCACCTTTATTTCAACCATACCTACGAAAGTAAAGACATTTTTATGCAAGGCATTTGTGGAGCTCTTTCTCTGTAGCACAGCTTTTGAGTGGAAAAATAAAAGCATAGAGGTGTTTTCAAGGTACCTTGAAGACAATCTTGAATTAAACTCAGACCTGTGTTTAAAAAGAGCAGGTTCCAAGGTGATTTTTCGCTATGCTGGGTAATGATGACATCAGAATTTCTTTCATACAATTTTTAAACTGAGAAGAAAATGAATACTTTTCTTTTTTCCTGTTGGGTACCATCTTGACTTACCTAAATACCTCTTAGAGGAGACACAGTTCAATGCTCTCAGCATGAAAAATTGCTGAGTTTCTGTGGTCTGGGTTTTGCAAAAAGGCTTGCTCAATCAAGGACCTCATGACCTTAAAATCAGTAAAGCTGTGTTGCAGTCTTATGAAATCTGAAGCTCTTTATGGTTTATTATGAACAGAAGGGGAGGCAGAAATGTGTTTTGTGGTGTGCCACAAGTGAAGTGTCATGGAGGGAGAGGGAAGCCAAAACTGAGCCTGTAATTACTGATCTCTGGGATTTGTTCTGAGATATGTGAAAGGAGCCCTTTGAGAGCTCTTAACTGAATTCATATAATTATCACCACAGAATCATCACAGAATGGCCTGGGTGAGAAGGGACCTTAAAGATCAGGTGGTTCCAGCCCCTGCCACAGGCAGGGACACCTCCCACTGTCCCAGGCTGCTCCAAGCCCCATCCAGCCTGGCCTTGGGCACTGCCAGGGATCCAGGGGCAGCCACAGCTGCTCTGGGCACCCTGTGCCAGGGCCTCCCCACCCTCCCAGGGAAGAACTTCCTCCTAATTCCCAATCTAAACCTCCTCTCTGTCAGTGTGAAGCCCTTTCCCCTTGTCCTGTCATTCCATGCTCCTGTAAATTGTCTCCCTCCATCTTCCCTGCAGGCTGCCTTACTCCTTATAAAGAGTCTGGTTGTCCATTGGCAGGGATGTTTGTCCCCTGACTTTGATTACCAAGATATCTTTTGTGAGTGCAAACCCACCACCCCTCTCTGTGCTATACCCAGCTGAGGAACTCTCCCTTGACAGAGGTGACACCCAGTTTTCCTGTCCTTTCCTGGATCCCTGCAAAGAAAGGGGGCAGTAAGGAGGAAGCTGTCACTGCGGCCACGTTTGGGGCTGGGATGAAGCGACTACACTGTCAGTTGTCACAGGAGAAGTTATTTTCAGACAGAAAATGACACTTTGCTGATCAGTATGAGAGGAATTTTGGAGCGCAGAGAATCACTGTGCCAGGGCTAACAGGGCTATTTCATGCTCCCCTGCCTCTACATTGATTCTGCTGACTCAAAAACTGCTGGAATTTTCCATTGAAAAGGGATGACTGATTTTTTAATACTGTGATGAAATTATGTGAAACTATACCAAGACTACTTGATTGATTACATGGCTTATTTCCTGCTTTATATTTTGGTGGAGATCTCAGTCCATGTCCAAACAGGGATCAGTTGTTTCCTGACCCTTGCTGCTCATTTCTCTCACCTGTCATTGTTGCTGCCAGCAGAAAACCTTTTGCTTTTACCTTATTGAGACATTTTTCCCCCCAAATCAGATATTTCAGGCATTTTTTGTGAACATAATTACAGTGCTCTTTGGTGAATATCAGGAGCGCATGCAAGCTCTTAAAATTCAGATGTTATGGCAGGATTTACAAAGCCATCTCTTTGACAGTAATTTTGTTGCTGATTCCTAGATTTTTGATGTATGAACATGTTTTCTTAGATTCATGGGTGCAAAATTATTTTGATAAATAATGACTGGACCGGTATGTGCCCTGATCAGAGGTGTAAAATCCTGCCCTAAATCTGCTGTTGGAGCTTTTGCACGCTGTTTTCTTTAAACCATTTTTTTCCACATTACTTAAAACTCCTGTCTCTGATACCCATCTGATGCTTGCATGCATGAAGAGTCTGAAATGTTTATTTGAATCCCTTACAGGACACCACCTTTCTAAAAGTCTATTTATGCAGCTCCTTCAATGCTCTGTGGGGCCATCACCCTGACTTTTCAAGCCATGAAAATGGTCCAAAATAAGATTTAAAGCAATGCAGTTGTCTTTTAATAGTGTAGCAGGGAATGTGTTAACTCCAGACTGTGCAACAGCCCCCATAACCCCATGGTCTGTGTGTTTATAGGCATCAGCTTTAATGGCCCGTTGTGAGAGATGAGACATATTAAAATCTTACAGTCACTCCCCGGTCATTTACAGTCAACAGAGGGCTAAAAGTGAAAGGTCAGGCCTAGGAGAGTTGGAAAATCTGCTAAGCAAACTCTGGAGCAGGGAATGGACTGCTCCGGGGACTGGAGGCCACGGCTGATTTCTCGGCTGTTGTTGTTGTTCCTGGCCCGGGGTAGGTTTATGCACAGCCCAAGGCATTCAGGATGAAATATTCCCCTTTCTTCATGTCTAAATAAGTGTGCATATGATCCACTAGAGGGTTTCTTTAGTCAAATACATTTACCTGGTATGTTTATTAGAGAAAGAGACTCCTTTTATTTGATCAGCCCGTCCCAGGCAGGCTGTTAAATGTGAGAGAATGGTTTCCAAACTGGTTACTTCTCAATGTGCTGAAGGTCCCAGTACTCCAAAATACATTTTAGCCTCTGGGTACTGCCACTGCCAAGCATGTGCTGCTGCCCTTGGGGATCAGCTCAGGTGCTGGCTCTGGAAACTGGAGCATATCAAAAACAAGGATCCAGAAAGAGCCCGGTCAGCAGGCCAGCAGCAGAATCACTGATGGGCGAATATTTATGCTGCCCAGAAGTGTCCATTTTATTATTTAGTTCCCTGAATAAGGCTGCGTCTCTAAACCCAATCTGTTTATTTCATCAAGGGGAGTCCAGAAGCAGCTAGAAGCGTGAAGAAAACCCCAGAACCCCTTTCCCAGCACCCTGATGGAAAGATGAACATGATGGAGGTAAATTCAGGTTGCTTTAAGCCACTTTTCCCTACTTTGTCGTGGGATCTGGCTCAGTCTCAACCAACTCCCAGTGTGTCACCAGAGTGGGATCTCCTGTGACATAACTGATGCTCTCTGTATCTCTCTGCCCCTCATTCTCACTGGTCTTTGGTGGCTGAAAATGTGGGAACAGCACAACCTTCCCTGGTTCCACGGCTGATAGCGATTCCTGTGAGAGCTGGGGAACACTGCTGAGACATCCCTTTCCATGAGTTATATCTCTTTCAGAGAGGCCAGGGAGCTGATTACATCCTTTTAAGATCTCTTTATTCTCGTGGGATGGCTCATAGAAACACTGGAATAACTGGGAAGAGAGCAGGAGGCCACAGGAATAACTACTGACAATTTTTGGTTGTGCCTTCAAAGCTACTGCCTCTGGTTTAGAGTGTTCTTTGTCAACGAGGGACAGAAATGTTCTTTAACTGTATTCAAATATTTAGATGCTGGATGCTGTGGTGCTGGGGATATGTTTGCCCTTCTACATTCATGCACAAGCTGGTTCCTGCTTTTTTGCGGAGCAGCAAGGCATTTTTAGCACTAGGCTTGTGCTGGTTGTGAAAGTCAGAGTGCAGCAGCCCCAGCCACTGCCTTACATAAACCCTGTGCCTGTGCAGTGGACTGCTGCCACTGGCCTGTTTGGAGCAGCAAGATTTCCTTTCTGACCTACTTTTCTGGTCGGTGCCTCCAGCCAGGCCCTCAGGAGCATTATTAGAACATTTTATATCCTTCCCGTGCCACAGCGCTGCCCTGACACCAACCTGAGCAGCCAAGGAACGATCCCGTCAGCCCAGAGGGATCCATGAGCTACTAAACAGCTCCCTTGTCTTCTCTTCCTGCTGCAGCCAGCCCAGCAGATGGATTTAGTGTGCTCTAGAGCAGGCAGGAGCTCCTCAGGTACACAGGAATGGGCAGGAATATGAGAATGCTGCTCAAGGATTTGCTGAGCAGGTCCCAGCCATAAGTGCCTGCAATAAATGGATATCAAGGGGAGTGATGCCAGTGGAGACAGCTTGGGCAGATGGGCTTATTGAATTACTTAGGTTGGAAAAGGCCTCCAAGATCACTGAATCCAGTCTGTGACTGATACCTTCCTTGTCCCCAGCCCACAGCACTGAGTGCCATGTCCAGGCATTCCTTGGACACCTCCAAGGATGGGGACTCCAAACCTCCCTGGGCAGCCCCTTCCAGTGCCTGATCACCCTTTCCATGAAGAATTTCCTTCTGATGTCCAACCTGAGCTTCCCCTGGTGCAGCTTGAGACCATTTCCTCTCATGGGAGCAGAGGCCATCCCCCCACCTGGCTACAACCTCTTTTCATGAGGAAATTGAAGGAATATTGAAGATACTGAAACAAAATGGAATTTCATAAACCTTCAAATGATTGTGGAAAAGGAAACGTGCAGCGTTTGATTACACAAAACTCTTTATAAGAACTGGAGAGAGTGCTGTTAAACACAAAATCTGCCTCTGTGAACATTTTCATGGAGTAAAAAGGATGAGGATGGGAAAGGCCCAGCTGTAGGTCTGTATCTTAGTCTAGGCAGGTATTGCAGATGGCAAAGGGCTCTGACCAATCCTTCCCCCTCTCAGAGCTGTGAAATCAGTGCCTCTTTCTGTCTCCTTCTCAGAGCCCTTCCACACAGCACAGGTAGCCAGATCTGAGTCTTCCTAATGGTATTTAAGAGAAAACATCAATTCCGTGCTGTAATTTCCTACCCATGGCTGCTACTCTGTTACATTATTTTTTTACAGTCATCAAGTTAAATTACCCTCATATTTACTGGAGACAAAATGTCACGCTCCGTTCTGCTCAGTTCCTTGCAGGATGGCTGACACTGAGAGGGAAAATCAGTTTCAGCAGACTCCTCTGCACAGGAGGAGAGAGCAGAGGATGGGAACTCTCCCAGCAGAGAATCGCAGGGATGTGGTTTCCTTGCTGAGGGAGTCCTGTTAGGCTGAGAGGAAGAAAACAACAGCAGGGGAGAGGCTCTCAGCCAAAGGCAGACTTGAGGGCAGCTGATCTCGAGCACATCCTGCAGTGACGAAAGAAGCATGGCAAGGAAAGCGTGCAGGTGATCCATCATGTTTTGCCTGCAGCTCCTTCACGAGTTCTATTCAGCTCAAAGAGTGCCTGGGTTAAGAAAACCTCCTGTAACACTCACCATATGTGCTTATGCATGTCCTGAGCTGCTGAGGAGTGTCCAAAAAGCTGGAATTTGGCAAGAAGAGGCAGTCTCCTCGGGTGGCTGAGCAGGGTTGCACTGCCCAGAGTGATCTGTTATCCCTTTCCTGACAAACGCCCTCAAGAGTCTGTGCCTCAGGGATCAAAGAATAGACAATTTTGCAATAGAGGTTCGAAGAGGTCACAGCCCCACCGTGGTATGACCTAAACCCGAGGCCTCACCAGGCTGTTATCCTGGCCATGGAAGCCACTTGGCCTGGCTGTTTTCGTCCTGGCACATCTGTGCGAGTTTGGATCTGATTTGGGCATTATAATCAGATGGCCTTCATGCAGAAATAAAAGTTAAGGAGTTAAAATCAGACATGCAAGGCACCGGTGAAAAAAGTTAACAAGAAGTTTCATGCACCTGGAAGCTTGAAATCTTTGGCCATTCTGACAAAATATTGTCCTTCTTTCTGTGCCTTTGTAGCTGCTCAGAACTCCAAGGGATGTTTTATTTGCCTATGTAACATATTTGAATGTTTTGCATCTCAGAACATCGTAACTTCCACATCCAAGGCTGTCATCATTATTCCTGGTCAGGATTTTGACGGTGTTAATTTGAAAAGCCAGATATACTCTGCTGATGGCATCCCAAGTGTCCAGAGTGTCCCTCTGACAGCTTCCTGTGCCTTCTTGAGAGCCCTGCTGAAGGTGAGCACTGCTGAAGGTAAGCCCAAAGACCCCCAAATCCCTGAGCCCACCAGCAGGTGTGTGGCGCTCCTAGAAATGTTCCTATTGCCTGAAAAAAACATGGATTGTGCTTACAGGGACTTTTCCCAGCTGCCTGGCTGCTTGTATCAGATTGTTCAGTACAGTTTACCTCTTGTGCATTTGTTTGTGGGGGTGCAGGGCAAACAAACTCACTGGAAAAATCGGGACTGGAAAGAACAAAGTACCCACTCCCTGTTTCCCAGTTATTTTTTATCCTGAACTAGGTGTGTATGCACATGTGGGTTTTTCCCTTCCCCTCAAATATGGATTATTTCAGCAATCTGGGTGACACGATGAGCTCAGATGTTAGGAGGGGCTGCTAAGGTTCAGGAGGGCAGAAATGAGCAGATGCTGGAGGGGAGGGGGTAGGAAACATCACAAATTGCTTTTGTCATGTGAATAACTCTCATGTGACAGCTTTTCCACCATTTCTCTGAAGTGTCTGCTAACAGAGGGCGCCTTGTTCAGAAGGGAAGAGACAACCGTGACTGGTGAAGGCCATTAGCTCCTAAACCTTGAAATCTGTTTTCCCTCCAGCATCTGGTAGTGCCTCTGGAACTTCGTGGTGCCGGAAATCAACCCCACCTTGTGCTGTTTGTCAGGCAAGCTGCTGCCGCTGAAGGAGGGCATTGTACGGGAGGAGGACAAGCTCTGTGCCCCTGCCTGGGGCTGGGCGATCATTAAACTGGCTGCTTAATTGCCTCAATACAAAAGGCTTTGAGAGCCATTCAAGGGCACCAAGCACTCTCTATTTCCTAATTCTTTTCAAGCTGGTTTGTAAAGACAACATTGCCCATCCACTTCTAACCTGGAGGTTTACTCAACCACAAATCCCATTCAAAGGAAAGGACTTGAGAGAGGAAAGTTGACAAGACCTGTCCATACATACTCCTGGTTTTGACAGCTGAATGGAGTTCTCGTTGCTGGTCGTGTTTGCCGAAGAATATGTATGAACTTGAATCTCGGAGATTGAATGCAAAGTGATGCTTTTATATAAAAGGAACTTTAATCACTGTTAGTTATTTAGACATATGGTGCCAGTGTGGTACCAGGTGTAATGGAGACATTTTAAATACTGCCTAGCACAAGTTTAGGTAATCTGAAAGCAGCTTCATATTTTTATGTCTTTCTCCTTTTCCCTCTTATCCTGAGGTAAACCCCGTGGTTGTTTCCTACACCATTTCAGTTATTTCCCTGTTTTTCTGATTGGGAACCCTTCCTGTACAGATTTCATGAGCTCATGAGACACTTCAGAAGGCTCAGGAGCAATAAATCAAGGTAAGGGGTGAGCACAGGGGTTGCTTAGGCCTCTGGCAAAAGGCTCTGTAGTGAGAGAACAGGAAGGGCACCCTCAGATGGCCCTGGGGAGGAGGTTACCACAAAAAAAACTTTTCTTCTTTCTCTATGTCTTACCTCCATTCATATTTGCAATTTATTTGTTGATTAATCTGAATTTGGGGAAACTGGCTGTGTAAATAAAACAGGTGGGAACTCCCCACTTCAGTCTGGAAAGCAGTGACGTTATCATCTATTAATTAATGTACATTTTCTCACCTACCTGGACTTGTGCAAGGTCACCCCCGACATCCCTTGCTGCTAAATTGGAAAGATACGGGTTTGATGGATGGGGTGTGACATGGATAAGGAATTCTCTGGATGGCTGATTCCAACAGTCAGCAGCTCAGTGGCCAAGTGGAAACCAGTAACAAATGGTGTCCCCCGAGGGTCCACACTGGGATCAGCATTATTTAATATCTTCACCAGTTTTTTTATATACAGACAGAGATATATTTTTTTTACTAAAGCCTGGAGTGACTGGACAAGAGGAAACATTTTTAAACTGAAAGAGGCTAGTTAAAAAAAAAACAAACTATGATGAGGCTACTGAGAGTTGGAAACAAGCCCTGATTGCACACCTGCTTCTTTTGTGAACCTGAGAACAAAAAATAATGCTCTAATTGAAGGTTCTAAGTACTTTTGTCACTCATCAGGCAAGCAAATGTAGATAAAGAAATGCAACAACTCCTTCAAAAATAGAATGATGAGAAAAATATGTCAATGAACCAAACACATCGCATATTTCCATCTATATTGTTTTGATCTTGCTATTTAGCTGAGAGGCATTTATTTGTCCCGAAATGACTCCCCTTGCCTTACAGATCCAGAAAGGAATACAAAATGGATGTATTTTTTTGTCTAAACTTTATTTGTAAGCTGAACAAAGTGATACTTCCACCACACAAATTAACACTGCAGGGTGCTGGTTTTTGAATGGGGAATGTCTGTCATGAAAGCCACTTACCCATGTCCCTGGCTTGAGTAAAATGTCTGTAGAAAATTCATTTCTTTTTGATCTGGATAAAAAGTTCTTTAAATTGGGTAAAACTGTAATAGGGTCTTATGAAAATAAACAAATAAATAAATTTCTGGCTGTACTACTACGGGGAAAAAATGAAGGAGCAAACAGAAGCTGGGACTTTGGAGCTGCAGAGCTCTTCACCTTTGCTTGTTGAGTTGCTTTTTAGTGTTTTGGAGAGGTTTTTTGAGTGTTGCATCCGAGCTTCTGTGAAATAATTACACTGATGGTTCTGGTTTCTAATGGAGAGCACAGAAATCTGCAAAAGCCATTGGGCAAATTCTGCTGAGTCTTTCACCTCAGATCAGCAGCTCTCAGGTCATTAATCATGCTTTATAAGCTTTAATAGACTAAGTGTTTTAAAGACATCTGCTGAGTCTCAAAGAATAGAGTGCAGACTTTGCTTTTCTGAGATTTCTCTATTAGAGCAGCAATATTGTTGGGGGAAGAAAAATGACCCAACATAAAAAAAGCTTGGCCTCTCCCTTTGGCTCCTGCCTTACTGCAGGAGAGGATGATCACACAAGCCATTTGTGATTGGAGACGGAGGAAATCAAGCTCACCAGGTATTAAATATTTTCTTAGATTAAGGCATTGTCACCACCATCGCTTGCTCAGGCAGCAAGCACGTAAAGAAGGAACATAAAGAAAGAATATAAAGAAAGAAGTGGTTTGCAGTAATTGATGTGCAAATAAAACACAGTTTTTTCCTGCACAACACATCATGCATGCCTGAAAATCACTGCAGGTGACTCTTCTTTTGCTTGTTTACTCTGTTATTCAGATTCAGTCACTGAATCATGTTTTGGTGAAGGCTGCTTGAAAAAAAAGATATAAATTTAGGTTGCTTTGCCTCACATTTTAAGTGATGCTATGCCTGGAAGCTAATTCTGAGTTGGGTTAGTGAGTCAGAAATATCCTTCTGCAAATACACCTTTGCACTTGTTACCTGCTCACTTGTAGTTATTTTTTCCAGATACTTTCCAGGTATTTTACTGCGGAGTAGCAGCTTCTCAGTACCACGAAACACTTCCACAGTGGAAAGGGAGGACAGCAGTGGAAAGGAGTAAGCTCTTGATTGTGGATACAGGTTTGTTCCCAAACAAACAACTGGGCAGGAAACAATCGTGGGATGTTTTTGCCCATATTTGCGTTAATTGTCCCCTTTCATTCAATGTTGTGTTGTTATTGTGATTTTTGTGAGGGGAATTTTTGTTTTGTCATAGTTTCGTTGCTTGGTTTTGTTGATGTGAGTGAAGGTTGCGTGCTGAATTTGGATTTTAATGATAATTCTCTGAACCTTCCCTGAACACACCAGTACTCGAGCTAAATGCTTGTCCTCTACCCCCACATTGACTCTTCAGCACAGAGGGTGCACTCAGGAAGTTCAGAACCTGCTGTTTGAAAGTGCTGTACCTAAAATGTGTGAAATGAGGGAGAATTCTGCCCTCTCCCACACTTTCCTGGGAAGCACCCCAATTCCCAGGCTGACTGCAATCAGAGCTGTCTGTCCCCATTCCAACCACAGCAAAGCAGAGGCTGAGAGTGGGATGTCCTCGCCATGAAGTTGAGGAACCATTTTCCTTCAGTCCAGCTGATATTTGGGATCATCAATCCCCCTCCAGGCTGTGTTAATGGGGCAAAATGCCCAATTTTGAGGTGGGACACCCAGTTGTAACTCTGCTCTCCTGGTACTCCTGTGGGAGAGTTCTGCTCCATGGGTGAGGGAGGAAACATCAGCTGCAGGGCTGCTGCTCATTTCCAATGTTTTTCTTACAATACTTGAACAAAGTGTCTTATGCTGAGTCAGATTTTTCATTCGAGATGACTTTTCTTCCTGGCTTTTTCTATTGGTTGGGGGAAAAAAGGGAACAAAATAAATAATACAAGAAATTTGCACGTAATCCAGAGTCATTTCCCCTTTCCTCTCCTCCCTGCATTTCTCAGTTTGGTACTGAAGACACTGATTTCTCTTCCAGCCCTTGGAGGCCCAGACTAAAGCCAGGAAAATGAATGAGAAGGTAAACAGAGGCAAAGAAAAATAGATATATGATCAGAGACACAAAGCAGGTTCCTGGCAGAACGTGGAACTGAGCCCTCTTGCTTTCAGCAGAATCCAAGCTTCCCTTAAAAGGGAAACTGAAGGAAATAGGTCAACTCAAATAGCATTAAATCATGCTGGATGAAAACGTATCCCACTCCTCTCTGAGCTGCAGGATGACACAGAGTTTTCAAACTCCACTTGCTGATGAGCATCTGAGATGTACAAGGAGGCTCCCTGGGATCTGAGCAGTGTCCCTTGCTTGGTGTGACAGTTTTCCTAACAACTTTCTCACTCTATCTGCTCTCAGCTGTTCTTTCTCTTTTTTAAAGGAAACTTGAGTCATTGCCACTTTTTATCCTCTCCTCGCTGCTTTAATGGGATCTTCCTTCACTTCCTCCTTTTTTTTTTTGCCTCTTTCCATTTTATGAGAATTTTATTCTACTCTTCATATTGTTCCAACAGTTCTCACCTTCTCTCTCACAATAAAAAAAATGAAAGCCTTGTGCCAGAGCATTCTGAAATAAAACTCCAGAGTAACACTCCTGTTTCAGCTGCTCCTGGAGAAAGAGGAAGGCAGCTTTATTTAATTTTTTTTTTCCATAAGTTGTTTATGGTCCTGCTCTTGAGTTCAGAATTCTGACATCATGGAGGGTACCCTACAAAAATATTAGATTCAAGTTCTTTGCTGAACATTTAATACATAGCAAACATTTAGCTATTTAATAGGAAAAAACATTTCTTAATAGTCTTCATGCAATAGCATCTTTTGCAGGAGGAGCCCTGGGCAAGGTGGCAGAGTTCAGGCTGAATGACAGAAAAGTGAGAGGGAATTGTGTTTGTCCTCAAAGAAATGATCAGGAAAGGGAGCTGTAAAATGGAAAGGAATGGTACTATTTACTTCTTGAAGCTACCCTATAGATAGATACATTAGAGACTCTCCAAAAAAAATCTAATTTCAGCATAGACAGACAAAAAGTGGGGTTTTTTCATTTCTTTTTGGCTACTTTGTCCGTTTATTAGTGTAATTTGTCTACATTACTGGGCTGAAATAGACCGGAGAGTGCTATTAACAATGGAATAGAAAACAGAAAACAGTGCCGAATATTCCTAGAATCCTGCAATTGAAAATGCCTGTTTAAAGCTAAATCCTAGGCCTACTGTAATATGATATTGCTTGTTCCTAATTATCATCCCATTAAACTCCCAGCATTGGCTTAATTTGCATTTTACAATTTATGCCACACCTGCTAAGCATAAACAACCTTGCTCTAAAGATTTCCACTGCTGATAACTCCAGGCCTCATTTGACCTTCATCAAACACCAGGATCTGAGCAGGGCCCTGAACAGAATATGAATTTTAGCACAAGGGATTGAGTCCATATTCCCTGTCTTTTGTGTTTCCTGGAGGCAGATTGTGGATTTTTATTATTTCTCGTGTGTTCCCAGAGTCTTCAGCTTCCTCAGCCCCCATCTCCCAGTCCTTCTGCCTTGGATGAGCATCCCGGAGGGATGGTGCCCTCAGAGGGTGGGCAGAGGCACTGTGACAGTGCCAGTGGGCAAAATCATAACCCTGTGTTGAATCCATCAGTCAAACTTTGAGGTAGCCCTGTAACTCAGATAATGACCTTACCCAGACAGTAAACAGAAGCAGTAGCAGTAATAATGAATTTTTTTCTGCCTGTGAAAAATAATCCTGGCACAGAGGGCGGAGATTTTTCCAGGTAAACGTACAGAAAATATGGTTTGGGTCTCAGGAGTGAGGAGCCCTGCAACTCTTTCAGGCTCGTTTGAGTTTTTATTGTCTTATTCTGAGAGCACTTTTGTAATTCCATGCTGAGCCTCTGCTTGCATGAGGAGCTTGTTTGACATCTGTGCTACGAAAGCTGCAGCTCAGGTTATGTTTCTGTGAGGGGAAGTGGTCTGGGGGTAAGGAATCCTTAAATGGGAAAGATATCGATCATTTTTCTTAGGAGATGGGAACTCTGGATACATTTTCTCCCCTGGCACTGATTAGCAGAGAATTTTCCAGTGAATATGCTGTGTTGGTTGCAATTATTTGAAATGAACTCCAGTTCTGAAAAGCGCTCAGGGAGGGCGCTGGAATGAAGGGAGCCAGCGCTGGAGATGGGCAGCAGGTGGCACCCACAGACCATGGAAATTCCTGCCTTGCTGCATCCAGCCAGGTGAGAAGGGCTTTTAAAACCCGCTAGGACCCAGCTGAACACGCATTTACCTTTCCCGAGTTACACATTTGGTGTTTGAAACAAAACTCATGGGATGTATCCCCTCTAGCAGCGTTTTCACTATAAAATATGCCCACCAAACTTGTCTGCTGCCTTAATATCTATATTAGACACTTTATTCTTAGGCATGGTGCATAGATTAACAAGTCAAACAGCGGAGTGGAGAAACAATTAGAGTGGAACTGTGTTTCAGAAGCATCCAGCTTGCCCAACTACCTGTCCTTTATCTTGAAAAAAAACTTACCCCAACCTCCCAAGCTGGGGAGGAATGCCATACCTCAGGCTTTTTTCAGAAATACATAAATACATTCTGGAAATGAGAAGTTAAGGGGGACAACTTTTCCCCCAATTGCCACATAATCTTTTATCATTCACAGCCTTCCTTAATCCAGTTTACATCCCCTCCTCACCTTGTTTGTATTTTGTTTGGTTGTGTTGTTTGGCGTGGGCTTGGTTTTTTCCTGCAGTGGAAATAACTTGGTTTTTACACACAGGTAGTTTTATGTCCTGTGTTTTGATAATGTTAGTAAAGATTTTAAAAGGAGATTAGTCCCCAATGTACATTCTGCTATGTTAGAGTTTTCTAAACTTTCCCACAGTGTGTTGGTGGCCTAAAAAAAATACCTTTATGAAAAAAAAAATAGATTTTGATTTGTGGAAATAAATGTGCACTAGTGTGTACTTTTAAATGTGTAATAAGGCTGTTTATCAATGATTTGTGCAGCTATCCTCAGTGACTGGTTCGTAGTAATTGATATTTCCAGGTTGTTTCACTGCAACAGGGCCATTCTTAATACAAATGCAAAACTTAGATCATGGAACCCTAACGAATATCTGGTTCCACCCCCCTGCCATGCACCTTTCACCAGACCAGGCTGCTCCACCAACCTGACCTCATGCACGCCCAGAGTTGGGGCAGCCACAGCTTCTCTGAGGTCATTTTTTCCCCCTTTCTCCTCATTTTACCTTCTCTCTTCAAGATTTTGGGAAGGTGACATAAAAATATCTTTGGGTCTTCATCTTCACTCCCGAATTCTTTCTCACAACATATTTGCATTCTTGGCCCACGCTCCTGATGTTAAACCTGAACAGTCATAAAGATCTCATTCAACAGGTGTGGTGTGAACTGGAGATATTCTGTATTAATTTATTCATTCTGATACATGGAAAATGTTACATGCAGTGATTTCTTGGTATTGTTTTAATAGTCAGTAGAGGGAAGAGGTTTTATTCCTGGATATTTCATAACATGATTTGCATAGGGGGTGACTATTTTTTCATCATGGCATTGGATCCCTAGACTGCTAATTTAAGTCTGACAGCTGTTGGGATTAATATGAGTGATATTTGCTTCTATTCTTCAAGGCTGGATTATCTATTAGGATTTTTAATTTCAAACATTCATTGTGCTTCATATGAAGCAA
This sequence comes from Dryoscopus gambensis, assembly GCA_013389985.1. NCBI lineage: Eukaryota > Metazoa > Chordata > Aves > Passeriformes > Malaconotidae > Dryoscopus > Dryoscopus gambensis. The sequence continues at coordinate 18,446 of WEIT01025905.1, read as the reverse complement.
TGGCAATCAAACATTTGTGTGTCTGGCAAACCGATTTGTTGTTGGCAAATACCTAATTTACTGGCAGGCAGGATGCAGACATTTATCTGGTTTCATGGTTGAATTATCATAATCTCTGAATGCATTTGAGGTGGTCAAGCTTAAATTTAGACCAGGGATTGAAACATCCTAAGCAGTTTCATCATGTTTTTAGGAATACAACATCGTGGGGTGTTACATCCTCGCACGGTGGTGAGAGGATGTGGCTTGCTCTGAGTAATTTTGGGAAAGAATGGAATTTCAGTTTCAAGAAAACTGAGAAGAGGATTTTCCACTTCTATAACCCGAGGGTTTTTCCAGCAGAATACCTTCTGAATCAAGACCTGTTTTGTGAAATCCAGGAAGCATCATGAATGACGTAACATAAAACTTGGGGTGTGCTCCATTCATGACTCTACAACAGTTCAACTTAGGATGGCAAAATGTTCAGCATGGGAGACTGTGAGATTTCCCAGGGTTGGAGAAACATTCTGCTGGAGTGGAAGGCTCACTCTGCTTCCCTCCAGTGGGTGCTGATTCAACTCAAGCTGCAAACCCTTGGAAACATCCACACATTTTCCTTTCTGTGGGCTGGAGGTACCTTTGGAGGGGCAGATTTTTTGGGCTGCTTCTGACCCCTGAGGTGGGTTGGACCTGATGCCATCCAGGAGCAGACATTCTGAGGAGCTGCTTTCCTACTATTTGTTAGAAAATTTTGAAAATTACAAACAAAAATCAGGAAACATTCTTGTTCAGTCAAAAATTCCTGCCTGTAAACATTGGCCTTCGGATATTCATTATAAAATTTTGTTTCTGAGTGAATCTCTTCTCTCGGTGTATCACAACAACCCTAAATCCATTTCTTTGTGCCTTTTTTCCCTCTCTTTGGTTCATTCCCTCACTCCTTTCATTAACCATTCTTTTGAGCAGCTCCTTCTAACTGAACCAGTATCCTTCTGACTTATTTATGATTTCTTTGCCTGTGTTTCTTATTCCTTTTGCTTTCCAGTGCTCCCATTTCAGTCCTCCTTGCTTTTGTTCCTGCTTTCCTCTTGCCCTACCTCTCTTGCATTAAAGGCTTACTGAGAGATTGAGGTTTCAGTCTGTCTTCAGTCTGTTCACTCAGGTCTGGATTGATGGTTTCTACTGATTATGAATATCTATGCAAAATAAATGTTAACCAAGAGCATGGAGCAGAAAGAAAATGTGAGGGTGGGGAGGCCCTGGTACAGAGCAGCTGTGGCTGCCCCTGGATCCCTGGCAGTGCCCAAGGCCAGGCTGGACGGGGCTTGGAGCAGCCTGGGACAGTGGGAGGTGTCCCTGCCCATGGAAGGGGGATTGGATCTGGATAATCTCCTCCCAACCCACAACATTCTGTAATTTGTGGGGATATTCTATGATTCTGTGATTCCACAATTCTCCTCAGCGAAACTTGCTTCAAGCTAATTATCTGTGGCAGTGCCAGGGATACAAAGTTGAATCAAGATGCCAAGTAATTAATTTTAATTTAGATATTTTTGTAAAACAAGGGGAGACCACGAGGCTGCCAAATGTAACAGGGCCAAGAATTAAAACATATGCCTTGGCACATTTTTGGGGTGTCAGGAGAAGAAGCTGGTTTTCTTTTTCCTTAAAGTGAGATTTAACTCTACAGAGAGGATAATTCAGGGTTCTTTTTAAAAAACGGCCTACCATATGGAAATTTAATTACAAGGGGCTTTAGGGAAGTCAAATAATTTTTTGTAAATAAAGTTGGAGGAAATACTGTTTGCTTCTGAAATGGTTCTAGATGCTTTCCTTCTGCAAAGATGACAAATAGGAATGTTGTTTGTGGAAACACTCAGCCGTTTCCAGGAGTGTTACTGATGTGGAGGAACAAAAAAGGGCTTGCTAGAATTCCTTGGACTATGCACAGCACCTTATTTAGGCAAATTCCGGCTAGCCAATCATGCCTTGAGTGTGTAATGTATGAACAAAAGTGTGCATCCCTTACCTGATGTAAGGAAAAAGTCAGACAAGATTTATTCAGTTCCACCTTCTCCCTTCAATCAGTCCATAACTATATTTTTCCACAGTGAGAGATACATTTTTTTTTCATGAGTCACTGGAGGATTCACCTTTTTGGAAAAACTGTAGCTGTATCTAAGCTTAAAGACTTTTATTGTAGCTTCAGAAGACCGAATTTTAAAACTATTTAAAGTAATAGAGATGTGTAATAAAAATTTTGTGCTGTTACTCAGAGGTGCACTAACCAATGTCATTACTGTCACTATCATCATCAGGGAATCAACATATATTTGTTTTAGAATAGAATAGATTTGATTTAGAATAGTATTTATCCTTTCTACTGAGCTTTTAGGTGCTAATTAGAGTGAGAAGTTTGCTACAGAATACAGCCAAGCCATGGTCAGTGTGTTTTAAAAAAAAAACCCAACACAAGAAAATGAAAGAACTATGAGATATGGCAACAATTTAATGCTTTGAACACTTCCTCTTTCAGGTGGAATAGTCATACTGCTGTGTTTAAAATAAGGAAGCAAAAGATTTTAGAGGGCAAATTGATGACAACCTGCTATGACTTGGCACTGGTCACAGGCAGTCATTTGCTCTTTGAAGCCAGGCAGATCAGTTCCTCTGTCCTCCTCAGCCTGACAAAAGTCTGGTTGGAGATAAAGCTCTTGCAGGAGCATAAAGAGTTGATTCATGAAGACAGGGGAAACTGATTCAAAAAAGTTAACGAGTCTCTGACACAGCCCTTACAAAAGCCTTATCCGAAAGAAGAGGGAACAGTCCTTTTGGAGCAGCTGAAGTGTTTGTTCTTGAGGCAGCAGGATCATCCCTTCCATATTGCCAAGTCCTTGTCCTCATTCCTGAGGGTTCACCCTATACCTGGGTAACAAATCCCAGTGAACAGCCCTGTCAAGGGATATCAGAAGATTTAAACTTGAAGATGTGATGGATTAAAACTGGTGAAACACACCAATTAAAAGTTTGGGTTCCATTTCATCTTATTTATTTATTGCCAGGAAGACATTTAGCAAAAAATGCCCCAAACGTGTGAGCTTGAAATACCATTTTGGCAGCAGCTTTTTGTTATGCCAAAGCAAGAAACTAAGATTTGAAATCCACATTCCTTTTATAACTATTTAAACCAGAAGTAGTTCTTCCCGTAGATGTGTAAATTGCTCAATCTGATAATGATAAGGAGCTGGTGTTGCTTGCATTTCTCATTTCCCACTCACGCACTGGTAGACAAGAAATATTGAAAATCATGTGTGTGTAAAAGTCTAAATCAGAATTTAATTTTTTTTTCAAAGCAACTTTGTATTCTTTTAACAATGGAGAACCATGATTTCCTCCAGTGGTGCCAAAATTTTCTTACAAAGAACCAGGCTGTGAATTGGGATAAGGAAACTTGTGAAAAGAAATGTGGTTTTGGCAAAAATAGTTTTCATGCTGGGAGATCTGCAGATAAACCTAGACACAATTTGTGTGTGTGTGTATAGTTATAAATTAGATCCACTAATTTGTGCCTTATATCAGGATATTAATGAATATTAATGAAAATATCAGGAAATTAATGAATTCTCTAAGTTTTTTACTTTTTTCTGTTGAAAAAACAAAACAGACAGAAAAACCCCAAATCAGTTATTCACCAGAGTTCTTAAGTATAAATTATTAATTCCCATTTATCAGAAGTTACCAACTAGAGATACCAAAAACTCCAAAATGTCCATTTTCATCCTCCATAAAACCTAAATGGGAATTCCCAATCAGTTCCATAAGAGAAAGCCAATCCCTTCCCAAATGAAATCACTCGAAAATTTCTCAAGACGAATTTGTTTTCAGATTCGTTCTTTCCCAGGGAATTAAATTGGTTTAAATACTGGAAAGACTCCTTGGAAGTTTCCAAGTGTCTCCTAAAACCATGAGTCAGATGTCTCCAGGTTGTGCTGTGCCAGATTTGACGTCAAATGATAATCCAATGGGGTTTTCCACTGGAGTTCCTAATGGAGATTCAATGGGATTTTACTGTGTAAAATAACGGGATTTTGTCTGAATCACCAAAGCCAGCAGAAAAAATCTGGTCCTGTTAATGGGCTTGTTAAAACCCATTTTTAAAGGCTTTAAATGCTGGAGAAAAGAAGTTAAATTTTAATTTTTAGACAGTGATATCAATTTTGAATGTTAGCTGATTAATTAGCATATTAGTGCAGCACAAAGTCCCTGTTCCGGGTAGTCTTGGTGGTGACAGGAAGCCCTGATTACTCCTTTTTTAAAAATTATCACTGCTCTCCAAGACCAGGTCGTGCTGTCGCAAGCACAGTTGTTGCTGCTCACTGGAAATTTTCTGAGGAAGAAAGGAAGTGTTGCCTCATGGCTGGGTTTGGCAGGTCCTCCCTGAAATTAGGGACGTCGGGAGCTGCTGGTCATGGGTGGGCTGGTGACATCTGCCCCGGGACCAGCATCACTGGGTGACCTCTGTGGCTGCATGAAATTTATCTTTTAGTCATTTTTACTGGATTGGTAAAAGATCCAACGAACTTCCAGCTCTTGAGGATTTGGGGGTTTGTTGTGTTTATTTTTTCTTTATATTTTTTGTCCTATTTGGGCTGGAACCAATTCCAAGAACTGTTATTTTCCCACAGACCGGGAATCCGGCCTCTTTGGCGAGCTGCAGTTGTTCTCCAGCCTGTCTCCCACACTGCTAAGCATTCTTGAGCAGAATTGTTGCCTTCATCTGAAAGTGAAAAAATTAAAGTGTGGATGTGTGTGTTTGGCTTCTGCACATTTCCCTTTTTGCCCATTCTTAAGTAAATAATAATTTCAAACACATGGAATTCAGTTTTGGAAGAATAAATGAAGTCCATGTTTAAGTGAAACAGTGGAAGCAGAAGCCCTGCACCCATTATTCAAACACCTTAACGAACAGGCTCAGAAAATTGTCCAAAGAGGAATAAAGGCAGAATTAGAGCCCCGAATGGCAGCTGAATAGATGACAAGTGCTGCTTCTAGCCCAACCCTGTGGAAAACAGCAAAATAATGGGAATATGGGTTTTTAAGCCATGGTTAATAGAATGTCACCTGTACAACGTGGAGCTTGATTTTACATGAGGGGAATAGATTTCTTTCCATTTGGCAGCCAGGGAAAATTCATAGGTGCTTTCTTTGCCACAGAGTTTTTATAAATAATCTCAGTTTCAATTAAATGCTGCTGTGTGTTTCACAGGGACAAAGCCGGAGTAGATCTCAGTGACTTCTGCCCCTCTCTGGCACCCTCGATGCCCAGACAGGAAAAGGAGTATTGCTTATGTTGCTATCAACTTCTGTTTTCCAGATAAGAAGTCACCCAATATTTCCCTGCATTCTTGGCAGCTGGTAGTTGAGAATTGTTCATAAAAGAAAGTTTAAATGGTCCAAGGGATTACTGGGTGGAGAAATTTCCAATGTCTGCCTTAGCAACTCACTGTCTCCCCTTTTTCTTTCTGTATAAGCACCTTAATTATAAACAATATAAATAGATCCATTGTCTCGTAGCACCCACAGTTGCAAGACAAACACAGAGGAGTTTATCCTCACCAACACCGAGGTGAAGTCAGTGAGATTGCTGATGGCATGAACCTTGTTGGATTTGGCTGGATCCCAAATGCACATATTAGCAGAGAAGTCTTTCACCTGACGAGGATTAATCGTGCTGGAATGTGGGGTGGCAGGAGGAGCTGTATAGGAGCATTTTGCTGTACATGAAATGTATTTTCGTGTGGTTATGGTTTGTTTTGGTGTGAGTCAGACTGGCAGTGATCCGATGAGGTAATCTGCTGCAGCATGGGGAGATGTGACATTCCTCTCTGCCCCCGTGCTCCCACCTGAGCGATCACTGGATAAAAGATGGGCACAGTGTGAATTGATGGGGCTGCTGGTGGAGTTGTGTTCCTAGAAAGGAACAGGATGGGTACAGACCCAGCTTATCAATTGGCCCAAAGCAATATTAGATGCAGACACTGATAAGAGGTATATTTAGGAAAATGAGGACAGCTGCACTCACGCAGGTGCTCACCCAGCTCCTGCGCTTGGCGTGTGCCTGTGTGGCTGCCTCTCCTTGTCCCACTAGTGGAGTGTGGATAGACAGCAGCTTTCAGAAGACTGAGGGGACCAAGACAGCCTAGAACATCCCAGAACAGGAGCAGTGTCTGTCACAGCCTTCCCAGGGTCACTGACAGGGGAGAATGGCTTCACACTGAAAAAGAATGGGTTGAGATTAGATAATAGGAGGAAATTCTTCACTGTGAGCTCAGTGAGACACTGGAAAAGGTTACCCAGAGAAGCTGTGGCTGCCCCTGGATCCCTGGAAGTGTCCAAGGCCTGGTTGGATGGAGCTTGGAGGTCTCTGGGATAGTGGAAGGTGTCCCTGCCCGTGGCAGGGGGTGGACCCAGATGATCTTTAATATCCCTTCCCACCCAACCCATTCTGTGATTCTGTGATAATACCTAAATAGAAAGATAGTGACCACATAAACATCTATAGTTCCTTACTCTTCCTTCATGTTTTTGGCCCATGCTTTAATTGTGTACCAGTATGCCCCTCTAGCTGGCACAAAAAAGCTTTAGGAAATAGAAAACCTCCCCATTGTATTATATTTATCTCATTTTCACAACTTCGGTGCTGTTCTTGTAGAAAATTGGAAGTTCTACCAGATTACAGGGATTCTATAAATGATTTGCATGGACTTAGCCTTGCCTTTTTTATGGAAAGAGAGGGGAAATGGGCACACAGCATGGCCACATGAGTCACAAACAGCTGTCTTTGTGGGTGTCCTATTTGATTAATCAAAGTTTACAGCCATTTTCTTTCTTCACACCAGGCCCCCAAAAAGCATGTGAGTAATTTTTTACTTCAGGGGTTGACTGGAGGTGACAAATTTTCCCAACTTTTTCTGTATTCGAAGGTGTTTTTCTTTCAGGCATGAAATTCAGAACGTGGGGGTTTTATTTTTGGCTTACAGATGTCATTAAAGTCTGCCTCTTGCTGATGGTAAATGTGGTCTGAAAAACCTTTGAGGATAATAGAAATAGGAGCAAGGGAGAGAAGCTCTGCCTTGAGCTTGACACATTTTCCACACGGTTTAGTCGTAAATTCTAAAAGCAAATTGCAGCTTTTCTCTGTTGGGATGACCGAAAATCAGTAGCAGACGCCTTTAATTCTCCCACATTCCAGGTAATTGGACTTTTCCAGGAATGGCTTCACTTGGTTCAGAGATTGTTCCTGATGTGCCAGACCGTAAATGTCAGGCTTGGGCAGGGTGGTGATTGCTCTGCTGTGTCCTCCTGAGCTGTCATCAGTGTGAAATGAATAAGGATGTTTTGGCTCTTGCTGTAGTTCTGATTAGCTGAACAGTTTTATGGGTTTATTTTGCCTTTTTAAACCCTTTCCATCCAGCATAGCACAGACAGGTTCAGTTTCCTGCTGAAATCTCCTCCAGCATTTTACTCCCTGAATGTAACTCCCATTTTCCCCTGTGCTCCATGGCCAACTGTCTTGATTTGGTGCTCCTTGACTTAGTGCAGCCACAGAGATGCTCCAAACTCTAATGGTTTCTCTGGATGAAGTCTGAAAATTTGTCTTGTCTCACAGTCTGGTACTTTGTGAACTGTTTTCCTTATATTAAGATGGGGGGGAAAAAACTCTTGCAGCCTATCCACAAATCAAAGAGTTTAGGATTTCTACATCAATAATATACCTTAAATATCAAAGAGCTTGCTTTACTGAGTGTTTCCAGAATGGATAACTTAACACCACCAGATACCCTGAGTTCTCCTTCACTTGGAAGGAGGACAACTGAAACACAAAGTCAAGTTTATTTGCACGGAGAAACCTGTTAATGACTGTCACCATTAGTCACCACCTGATGTAGAGGGAGTTGGTGAGGAAAGAGAAAGCAAATATAATGGGGAACGAGGTATTTCCACTCATTTACACAGGTGGCCTGAGCCTTGAGTACTTGGAAGTGCCTGTTTCACTGCACTTTGTTTGAACTTAGGCTCAGATTTTACTTTTTGTTTCCCACACATTATTACAACACTGCCAAGGAAACATGTGCTTTAATGCACCTCTGTTTCATTCTCTAGGTCCTGACTAGAAGAAATCATGGAATCTTATTTTCTACCCAGCTCTGGTGATTGGTGCCATGTGCAGCCTTGTCTGCCTGATTTCTGCTCAGGCACCCAAGTATCTTCTCCTCAGCTTCCCCCAAATAAACACTAAATCAGGACAGCAATCATTTCCAGTTGCACTCTCAAAACAATTTTGTTAACAGGCTTCTCAACAGATGCTCGGGACATGTTGGGAAGCATCACTTTGCTTTCCAAAGTGTAAACTGCTTTTCCAGCAGTGTTCTGTCAATTACCTGGCAAAGGCCTCATCCATCAAATATCCTCTGTGACCAGCTGGAATTTGCTGAAAAATAAACATTTTGACTCTTAGGTAGGAGTAAGGGTTTGGCCATTGGTCCAACATGTGATTAGGGTTATAACCAAGCACATGCTCCCAGCAAAAATTCACTGTTTTAGGGAACACAAGCCAATGTTTGCTTGAGAAGGAGCCTCTAATTTTTCCAGTCATCAAAACTAGAAAATAAGGGCTGTTACCTTGGATACTTTTCTTGTGTTTGCTCCAAATTTTGAGCGGGAATTCACTGGGCTCCTGAAGACCCATGGTAGACGTCCAGTCTGTTACCAGTGCTGATATCCAGTGGGCGAGTTCAGACAAAATGGCTTGCCAGAAAATATTTTCTGTAAATCACTTAAAGGTGAAGGAAATTTCTCCCTCTCCCCTTCATGAAATATCAGTATTTATGTAATAACTTTCCATTTCTTTCAATTTCTCCTGATTTCTTTGATTTACTACAAAACGCAGTCAAGCATGGTTCTGAAACAACTGAATTTTCACAAACAGAAAAATAAGGTAGAAAAAGGATTGAAAATAAAAATTATATTTTTACATTATTTAATAACAATGGCAGCTATGTCAAAGCTATTTCATAATTGGTCTACATGTATGATAGAGCTTACTTTTGACAATCTGGGATGTGAGATGTATTTATAGCCTCCTTTTCTCCCCAAATTTGAATTGGATATTCTTGCATCAAGCGCACATAGCATCTTCACTGGATTCATGTAGTCTTATATTTAGAGATAGAGAGGCTGCTGAAAATCACTTGTTTTGACTCTGTTTGGGTATCCAAAACCCCCTTCTAAAGGTCTTGAAAGTCAGTGGGTTCAGAGGAACACTGTTTAAAACATAAAAAATGCAAAGCCCGAAAGTGCCGAGTTCCAGCTTTTTTCCTGCTTTGTCAAATCCAGCGCAGGCTGTGACTGACAGCTCGGCTGGCTGGACACATCTCCCAGGATCTCTGGCAGCTCCTGGGCTTGGCTTGGTGTGTGCACAGCTTTGTTGTTCCTCGCTCTGCTGCCAGAACACACACAGGCACTCACGTGCTCTCTGCCTGGCTGCTCCTTGCTCAGCCTCCCTTTCTCCCAAGCAGCCCCTCTGCAGCATTCCTGCCTCAGACCTGCTCCTCTTTCTCCTTTTTTGCTGGCCAGATGTGCCTTTGACAGGCAGGTGCTCTCCCTGTCCCCTGAGAAGATGTTTAGATCCTTGCTGAGCCCCTTCCTCACCTCCCTTTGCCACACCAAACGTCCTCTGAGAGATTTTCAGATTTATTTTAGTGCCGTGGGCAGGCCAGACTCTAGGTGATATTTGCATTGAGAGCATGTTTATTATAGACCCAAATTAATATCCTCTACAGCTAAAAATTGTTGTAGCCATACAGATCTCCCTAGAGGTTGTTGTCTGGGCCATAGGGTCAGCGAGGGCACAATTTGCATAAACACTTCGTCAAGTCTACCTGTCCTCTGTCATTTCCCTGATCCAGAAGACAAAAGACAAGGATGTTCAAGGGAATGGGGGGTTTTAAGAGAATTGCTGACTTTCTATTGCCTGAATTCTGATTCTTTGGGTGTATTTTGCTCCCCTTAGGCATCAGCTGCACTGTTGGGGACAAGAGGTTTTTCTGCATGACCCAGTGGCCCTGCAGTGCAGATGGAGAAACAAAACCAATCCTTAAATTTAAGATTTTAATAACATTTCTGACATCTCCCAGCCCAAGATCCAGTGAATCTGAATCCATGTATGCTTATTGAAATCATGAAGAGCTAAAAAAAATCAGAGAAAATTGTCATTTGGAATGTCATATACACGTAAGTCTACAAGTTAATAACATTCTCATGGGATGTAAAGCTTTGAATTGGATCATTGTATTTTCTTTCTGTTGTCTGTGTTGCTTCCTTTGAGTTTGGCCATGAAATGAATGAAAAATATGCATTTTCCAGGGTGTTAGAGGAAAGCAGGTGGCACCTGATTGTTATGTATGTTCTATGAGAAGCTGCCATAGCCAATAGACTGCAAATACCCCACTTATAAGGTTTAAAATGATCTGGAAGAGTAGGTGGGTAAAAAAATAGGACAGTGTAAAGGAATCTAGTTTTTCCCTTCTCTGGCCAATATTCCTGCAGGAGTTCTCATTTCAGAGATGCAATCTCACATGTAAAACTTTCACTTAGAGGTGCATTATTTGATGGTCTAGACAGACTATATCCTGTGTCTGTAACTAGAATCAAAGCCACATTTTTTGCTGTTGTGTATTTGGCCACCACAGACGTGCAGGTTAATTACACGGAGCACAGCATTTGTTTAAAAAATTGAATTAATTTCTTATGTGAATGCATTGGCTTATCTATGACCATGGAAATGAAGAGGGAAAAAAACTTTAGGAACATTACCTATTGTGTGGTAACAGAAACATAACTCTAATTTGGTGAACCTTTACATTAATAGCAGTTTCTCAATTTCTTTTCAGTGGAAATACTGGCTCTGACATTGGCTACACTTATATATGTGCATTTTTCCTTATCCTCTTTATATGTCCAGGCAAGCTGTCAGAAAGAAAGAAATCTTTATCTCTGGTAGATAAAACCAGACAGAACCACCCTCAAATGATTTAGATCGTGTGGACTACTCATACCAACTAACATCTGCATGCTTGGGGTTTTAAAACTCTTCCTGGTGAAGAAAATGTCCAGTCTGCCACAATTTTATATGACAAAGAAATAAAAAAAAATCTGGAAGTGATGGCAACAAAGAGTCACTCTTTGGATGAGCAGTGGGAAACAATTGTGGCAGTTCTGAACTGAAATATTTTTGTCTGAATCAAAACTATGTCCAGTTTTTAAGTCCTTGGCCTTAGATTTTCAAGTGGTATACAACCAACTATTCCTCGGAAAATCACTGCCCAGTTAATAAATACTGATATTTGGGAAAATGGGTGACATAAATGGTTTGTTTGGGGCTGTGTGCAGAGGCAGCCAAAGTGCCACTGAAATTCCCCCTCTGCTTCTGGGGCTGAGGTTTAAAAAAACGACTCGGAGCCTCCATATGGGCTAAAAGCCCTTCTCACCTTGTTCTGGATAAAACTACTGTACCCTTCTCTCTGGAAGCATTAATAGCTCCTTGAGAAATAGTTATCTTTGCCTTAATGAAATAATGAGCAGCGTTAATGATCAAAGAGCCACAACTGTGGTGTTTTGCCTCTTTGAAATACTGAGCAATTATATCACTTGGAATTAACTTAGTGAAATTCTCTTTTTGCTACTTTACATTATCTATTTGCAAAAACTGTCCCTGTTTTCCTTTTTATTCTCTTATTTTTGCTATTTCTTTTCCCTGACTGCAACCATAAGTTAGAACTATGAAAGAAAACCAATACAGGGCTCTCCTTCTGGCTGGAATTTTAGGAAACTTCCAAGAAGATGCCTGGTAGCTGGGACATGACATGTTTTGCTGGTTACAAGTAGCCCTAGAACTGACGTTCTGTAGCACTACAGTTTCTTTATCTTATCTACAGGGAGCATTTATAGTTTTCACATAATTCCAGGAAGAAATAAATGTCATCATCGAACTCCAGAGAGCAACTGGGGCTAAAAGCACTTCTGGCTCCCAGCAGAAAGATGAGGGAGGGAGAATCAGGCAGCAACAGGAACAAGACAAAGCTTTAGTGGGTTGTTTTCCAGCTGTTTCCTGCAACATTTAACAGGACACCAGTATAAACCAGTCCTGTTTTGAGACTGCTTTAATTTGCACATGATATGTCCGGGTGGCTACTGGCTGGGAAGCTTCATGTCATAAACACGACGGAACTGAGACACAGATCCTCTCCTCCCTCCCGGGTTTCAGAGCAGCAGCTGAGGCTGAGCATTTCCTTTGGAAGGGGTCGTTCCAAAGCCGCAGACTGGGAGCAGGGAGGAGTTCCCCTCCCCGTTCTGGAAGAGAAAAGGCCCTTGACAAGGAAACCTAGGCCAAAGCAGCCCGTAATGTTTCCAGAGAATCGTAACTTCATGGTGTCTTGACCACTTCCACATTTTCACTTTCCTCCAAGATAACGCTGACAGAATTCCCAGTTCTTTTTTTTTTTCTCTTTTTCTGACGTTTGTGTTCCTTAGCCTTTTCCCAGAATACAGTTGTTGATTTCTCTTTTACTACAGTATTTTCTATTATCTTTTACCCAGTCCAAGGCTGACTATTTGCAGTATGAATAACCTTTTCCCTTAAATCTTTTCCATTAACCTCTGTCCACACCACACACATGGTACTTGATGGTCAAGTCTGGGGCCTGCAGGTGCTTTTCGTATCACAAAGCACAAGTGAGTGGAATTCCATAAAAATTGTCCTAACCAAAATTTTTTCAATCACAAACATTTTAAAGTGTTTTGCATCTTTTGATTTCGTCAAATTTTTTTTTCTGTTTAGTTTTTTTTTGTTTTGCTGCATTAAAAACCGTGTTGCTAATGGCAGTAGTTATTTCCTGAACAGTTCTTTAGAAAGTGAGAGAGGTTAGGCAAAGCTTTCTTACAAGGAAGGAACTCCCACAGTTTTTGGAAGTTTAATCAACAATCATCTTTCCTCAGAAGCTGCAACCTCTCTCTGTCTCAGGTTCTTTTGGCCTCCCTGGGGATGGTAGTCCAAGCAAAGCACCAAAATTTCTGCTACCTGGCCCTTAACCAAGCCCTTGAATGAAATAAATTTGAATTAGAACTGCAGGTACTTCTTTCTTTTTTATTAACGTTTTTGAAATGTCATAGAATTTGCAATCAAATGTAGATTACTAAGCCACTTTGTGAAGCAGAATTAACATTTCCTTCCAGTACCTGTAAATTAGGACAGAATTTAGCTGTTTCTAGAACTCAGCTGTTTTCAGTTAAACAGAATTCAGGGGGTTTTTGGACTTTTTGTTCTGAATATCACTTTTTTTAAAAAGAGAAATATAATTTTAATGATGTTTCCAGATTCTTGCAGTGCGTTATATATATAATCTTTTAGATTTTATTGTGCCTTGATAAGGAGCACTTGCCAGTGTGCATTTTTGCCTGCCACTCCTCCACCTCATGCACTCAGCCACTAGAATCTATAAACTGAAGGGAAGAGCCTAAAGTCATCCATGAGTTTTGAAATTATCAGGAAATAATAAAACTGATCTCAGAAAAACTTAAAAATCAAGGCAATTTGCTATAGGTATTTGCATGTGGTTCAGTGGCTAACTTTGAATTGTTTGAGCTTGGATGGAATCACTGTGGATGCAAATTTAATTTCATTTCAGGATACTTCCAGTGTCAGGGGAACGTGGGAGCCACTTCATCCCCCCATCCCTGTTTTTAGTGATTATTTGGACTCCCCTTTGGGGAGGACTTTGGCTTCTTAGTGTAATTCTTAGGCACAATTTGAAATTTTTTACGCAATCAGAGGAAAATAAAGTGTACATATCCATAAAAAAGAAAATGCAACCATTTTTTTTTCTTTTTCTCATGTTTTCTTCTTTTTCTTTTAAAAAATTTCTAAACCAAGTTATGGGTGGATCATGTGGGAATCCAAATAATGAAGAGATGTGCTTTCCATGTAGACATTTTGTGTGTAGAACTGCCACAGGTTTTTATTGAAGCAGGACAGAATTTGGAGCATTTATGAACTGTTATGGCCTTGTGAGAGAATTTAAACATATTTTTTAAATGATGAATTCAGTTCCCTTCTCTTTATGTCCAACAAATAAAGCTATTTGGCCAGCATCTGCTTTTTTTACTGCCTTGAATCAAGTCAATCAATTCTTTTTTTGCAAGACCTTATGGATGTAAATTCACACCAAGAATGTGGTTTAGCTCAGAAGAAGGGGACTGAGAAAGAAGATGGAAAACTTGAGCAAAATCTCATTTTAGCTTGGATTTCTTTTTTCTGAGCTGTTGAAATTGTGTTCTAAAAAATACTGTGAAAGAAGATGTTATAAATAATCGTTGGGAGTTTATAAGCTTTTCTTTATTAGTGGCAATTATGGCACACCATGGACTACATCTTCCTAGAAACAATTATTTTAATTTTTTAAAAATCATTAAAATGTTGTTAAAACAAATTAGCTATATTTGGAAAATTAAGACAGTCTGAAGAGAAATGATGGGGTTAGTATCCATGAAAGAATTGGTGAGGAATTAAGGCTTAATTTCATTGGTATGATTTTGTTTCCTTCTTTAATTTTTATATCTTTTTTTCAATTTTTGTATCTTGTTTCCAATTTTTATTTCTTTTAACATTGAGGCGCTGTATAGATATTAAAACATTCCTGGGCTGCAACGAGTCAAGACTAGGAAAAGTAGATCTGAAAGCATTTTACTGACATGATTTACAGTTTAAAAAAAAAATCCCAAATAAAATGTTGTCTTCACAGCAGCCACTGGCACTGAAATTTCCATGACTGTAAAGGAAGAGGTAAAAGATATGTGGAGACAGAAGCCTTCATCCTGTTCCATTCCTCCTCTGAAATCTTTAAGGAGCTTTCAATAGCAAGACGTGTAGGTAGCAAGGAATTGCAGAGATCTCCAGTGTCAGCCTAATAGGATCTGATCAGCCCTGGCAGGCATTCCATGCTCCCTGCTGGAATCTGGAAAAACCAGCCCAGGAAGGCTGAAAATAACAATCATCATCCCCTTTTATCAAAATCTGACTCTTTCATCAGCCTCTCCTCACTTCAGACCCGCACTTTGGGGTTTGCAGCTAAAGCAAGGCCTAGCAAGGCCTTGGATCTACAGCGGCAGGAAAAAATCCACGTTTGGGGTAAGGAGCCCAGCTCTCCATAGGAAGGTTTGGCTGTAGCTGTGCTGGAGTAACGAAGTAAGAGATGAGGAGTGTCCAGAAAAATCCTTTGGGAAAGCTGGGAATAGCAAAACAACTCTGTCCTCAGGTGCTGGGCTGTGGAACGTGACTGGAGCCAAAAAAAAGGAGAAGCGTTCTCTTCATTCCATGCACTCTCCTGAAAAGTTAAACCAAATACATGGTTCCAGCGTACAAATTTCTAAGTTTATTTTGGCATGTGTTTAATCATTTAGGAATGGGTCTTATTTGAGAAGGCCTCTAAGTAAGCCTTAAAGCCTTTAAGTACCCACTTAAAACAAAGCAGATATTTAAGGGCCTCATTGAATAATTGTTTAAAATTAGGAGGTGCCCATCTTCTTAGTGTAAAAAAGAAAACACAAGAAAAAGACCCAAATCAAACCCTAATTAAAACTGAAACAAGCCTTCCTTCATTAGTACTAAGTGGTAATAAGCTCTCCAGCCAAAGAGCTGCTCTGAACTTTCTAAATATTAAATTTTTAAAAAGGATATTGAACCAGTATCTGTATAATCATGTTTACAGTAGGTATGAGAGCATGCAAGACCTACCTGCATGCTATTGTTGCTCTGACTCTTTTTTTTTTTGGAAATCTTTCAAAAAGTTTCCAAAGTTTTTAACTGCTCTTGGGGAGTTCTCATCCTGGAGAGGCTGAGGTATTGAAACACACCCTTACATAATGTCCCTTATTTGGCAGAAAATAAAAGAATAAAATTGTAGAGATATCTGATGGCCACAGATTTTTCTTGTTTTGCTCCTGCGTGAATATTTTGGAGAGATATTTATCTCTTCTGAACTTTTTACTGAGAGAGAATAGAAACTGACATATCAGGTGAGATAGGAAACTGGAGTTTTAGTTCTGCTTTTAGAATGCAAATTCTGTGAGGGAACTGTGTATAGGTGAGGATTTTAAAAGGGCACAGGATTGTCAAAACCAGCCCTAATATTCTACAGAGCTCATATACAGATCCTTATTGGAAAACTCCAATTATCTAGACTTGACGGAAATATGGAATGTTTCTAGCTCTGTGGAAAACAAGTTAATTTAACAACTGTATATTAAGAAACACAAGCACCCAAGTGCAACGATGAATTCTGGAAAGGCAGGACTTCAACTGCATCGTTAAGATGTTTTCTATCTAGACTGAGTATACCAAAAATTGTGCACACTGAGGAGAAGAGCTCTGATTCACCAGTGTTTATTTTAGTCATGTGAAAACTCCCACTGAGAAAAGGGGAATTTTTTAGAGGTGTATAAACAGGGTGTCCATAATCTCACAACTGAGTAAAGCAGTAGAATAATTTTTCAAACAGCCGCTGTCCATCATTAATAAGTGAAGTGAAAGCAGTTGAGTTCTTTTTAGATCTAAATCATCAAAAGCAAGAAGGAGATTATTGAAAAACAGTTATTAAGGGAAAACGATAAATATTCATCTTTGTAGCCAAGACTGATCATCAGTGAGTTACTCAGCTTCTCCAGACTACACCCTATTTTTCTGTAGATAAAAGCATATTTTGCCTACACTTGCAAGTTGGGAATTGAACATGGGGATCTTGATGAAGAGAGGAATAAGAATGTCTAGGTACTAAATTAAGATTTTT
>WEIT01025904.1:16854-34149 GCA_013389985.1 Dryoscopus gambensis | reverse complement strand
TCAGCTTATATCCAGGATGGAATGCTTGGTTCCTCCCTCTGGGCAGAGCATCTCACAATGGGATGTAATCTTATCAGTCATACGGTGATGGCCCATTAACAGAAGATACCTCCCTGGAGGGAGGATGGGTAATGGGAGAGATAAGAGCTCTGCCCCACCTGGAGTTAACAGCTGGCCCATTAACAAAAGATAACCCCATGAGTTTATCAGGGATGAGTCATGAAGGAGATGGGGAACACTGTCCCACCGGTTTTAACAACTTATGAAGATGGTAAACAGGATACAAACTTTTGGGCACATCTTACACTGTAACCTAGGACAGCTCTGTACCTGGAACTCACATGGTTAGAAATTTTAGAGTCAAGTAACTCAGAATTGCGTTTTAATAATATTAACCCCAGGCCCAGAGCTTCCAGGAGAATTCTTTTTCATAACTATATGCTTATCTAAAGGTTTCTGTTCCTAGTCCTGCCTTTACATTGCTATCACAATGCAGCTAGGCAAGATGCTTATCTTTAATTTGCTAAGGACATGCAAATCAGATTGGGTATTTTCCAAGTTATATGTAAATTACAACCACCATAAAGCAATTTTTTGTTCAATTTCAGTGTGGACTAGATTTTACTGAGGAAATAAGGAGCTCTGTGTTGCCTTAAGATCCCAAGGAGTTCCCAATTAATACTGAAGCCATTCTGGTCTGCAGGTTCCCATGATGTTTGTACACAAGGTTATGACAAGGTACAATTCCTCACATTCACTTGTTATATCCATCCTTTACATTCTAAAACATGACACAGACAAGAAATCAGACCATCAATATCTACATTACCCATGTGAAATAAAGCCTGATTTTGCAGATAATGTCTTCTGAATAAAACATTGCTCCCAAGTTGTAATCTAATTCCCCAGTAGGTAAACAGGGAATTCTGCAGCAGAGCTGATGAAACCAAAGTGAGACTCATATCAATAAAAACTGTCCCTAAAATATTCTTAAAGTGGAGTAGTACACCTTGGGTTTAGAATACACAGAAGTAGAGATTTATAGTCAGTGAGAAGTTGATGATGAAAAAGTTGAGATATTTTATGAGCCCTGAGGCAACAAAATGCCAAGATATCAGTCAGGCCATTTGAAAGAAAACCTCAGAAATCACTCTCAAAGAGGGCTGTTAATTTTCCATGTTAATAATTGATAAAATAATGTACATACATCTTAGCTGTACATGTAGCTGCCAAAAGCTGTGAAGCTGCATTAATATATCCTGCATTGCTTTGATGTGAAGATTTAAAATGTCACACACACACATACTGGAAAGTTTTATGCAGAAATAAGCTACTAATGATCCATTCATGAAGAGGTCCCAGTGACTTGATCTTTATGAATCACTGGTGCGCAAGATGGAGCACAGTTTTAAGGATGACATTTCTCTGTAGAGTGATTTTGCAGTTTTTCTTCCTGCTTCTGAATTGGATCATCTTGCATTTGGTTTTTCCGAGCTTATGGGAGTCCCATCATTCCCATTTCCCTAATACAGCTTTGATATACCAGGAAGAAAGGGTAGAGTACAGAAAGAGGAAATACTGTTATCTGCTGGCTGGAAAACTTGCCTAAGGAATTTGGAAATTTTTTTTTCCATAGCCTGTAAGTTTCCTGCATGTGGAGGCATCTGGAGGAACAAACAGAGCTCACACTGATTTCAGCAGCAATTACAGATCACAACCACTGGCAGGATTTGCTGGGCATCCCTGTGCCCCTAAAGCTCAGACCTTGTGGCCCTTTGTCACATAGGTGTCACTGCCTGAAATAGCTCCACTGTTTTCCAGAGCATTACACCTGTAGAAAGAGACCCAGCTCTTTTACAACACTTTGCAAGGAGCAAGTGGTACCTCCCCTTGTACTTGTGGTTACTATTTTTCACCCTGGGATGTGGCTGATGGTGAAGTCTTCAGCTTTGCAAGCTCTTTGCAGAGGGCATGATAGAAAGAGAGCAACAGTGTGTGGCTGCAGCCTTCCTTATCTAGAAAAACTTGGCTTTTCATACACTCAGCACTGTGGCCATCAGTCTAGAATTAGAACACTGGAAGCAGTGTCAAAGTGTACAAATTTACTTCAGATAAAATAAATAAAGACCTAGAACCAAAGCAGGAAATGTTTTGTCTTCTCTGTCCATGGTAGCACAGGCAGTGCTTTGACATTTGAGGGATCTATTTTGCTTATGGCCTGGCAGAGTTTGGGGTCTTGGCAGGTTTTGGAGACTTCACTTTGTGAAATACTGCTGAGATTAAAATGACATGTGGGGTTTTTTTCCAAGATTGATCTACTTGATGCACAAAATTTAATAGAGTGAGGTTGGTGTGTATGTAAATATGGCACTTTTCTGAGTTTTTAAGTGAATTTGCTACAATAAATAAATTCAGTTTTTAAGTTGTGACATTGGCTCAATGAGGCTGTGGGATTTTTGTGTGTGAGCTTTTATTTGGGTGACACAAGCTGAGTAGATGTTTCAATACAGAGTGAACAGAAATAAGCCATTCCTGAGTCCAAATTACCCTTATATTTAGTATTTACACTGTCCCAAGCTCCAGGACAAATCCATTTTACAATATAAAAGAGAATGAAAGCTTCAAATGAAAAGTTTGTTCCCTGCTCTGCATATTAAACTCTTAGTTTAAATTCTGCCTTTCTCACATGGCATATATTAAAATAAATGAAAATATATTAGGTCTGATTCTCCTCTCAGCAAGACAGATTTCCCACTTGTGCAATTCCAATGCTTGCAGTAACGGCTTTGCTAGCTCAAATTGCATAGAAGAAAATAAAAATCAAATCACAAAATATTTTTTGTTTAAAACTGTACAAGAGCCTAATAGCTCACAAGGATGACTGAAACAATGTAATAGCCCATAAAGTGTTCTTTGGCATGACTTTTTACTTGTTTATTTAGTGATCTTGTCAAAATAGAAATATTGGTGGATCTTATAAGGTTTTGGGCTATTCAGAAATGTACAGCAAGTGTTTTCAGATCTTCCATGAGGAAAGCATTTATTACAGTTATTTTGGTGACATACTGTGGAACTGTAAATTATACTGTAGTTATGTCAAAGGCATGCTCAAATAAAATTACAGAAAATAAGATATAAAATGAAAGGCTCAGCCTTTCTCTCTATAAATCTGCAGACTGCTGTGAGAGTTCCTTTGTGGCCAGCAGATGTCCATGTGGTGATAGACTGAAGCTCACTGGGAATCCAAACCAAGCCTGGCCACGTTCAGAATGAAGGCAGAGCAACAACTCACATCCCCAGTGCCAGACTCAGCTGTGCTCTCTCAGTCCAGTGAAGCATTCATTTAATTTCTTTGGACAACTACTCAAAAACTGGTTTTCTTTGTCCACACAGTCAACACTGATTTAACTGTAGTTAAAAATGCTTCATGACTCCTATGACGTAGGACATAACTCGGCTTTTCTCTTTCCATTTCTCCTCATACTCAGCTACTGCAGATATGACAGGCTTTCTTTTTACCCACGTGCAGAATAATTAATGTAGGCTTTTTTATTCAGTGCTGATCAGATTTTCTCTCCAGACTGATCCAGGGAACTCCCTCTTGTGCTGTTTGTTGTGTTATATGTCGTTTCAAACAGTGGATGTTTCACTGATGTTAATGATGTAGGAAACAGCAGGATGGTGGTTAACACTTTGTAGGTGGATAACTTGTCCTCTAAGTAGTTATTCTATTTAGTCTTTTACTGTCATGTTTGAACATTCTATTGATTTTCTTTAAGTTCACCATCTTGTTTAGCTGTTTGTTTACTGTACATGATGTTTGAGTTTTGCTATATTGATTTCCCAACAAGACATTTTAGTTTCAAAATATTAATGACTTTAAGTACTGCTATACGTGTTTTTTGTTTCATAAAATCAATCAACAACAGCCAAGGAAGACAAAACCTTCCTGCCCTTCTAGCCTTTTGTTTGGAGTCATCAGTCTGGAGCGCTGGTTAACAGCAGACCTCTTCCAGTGAAGAAGATCAAAGTGTCACGAAATTGATTAGGAAGTTGTTATCTGTATAAGATGTCTGGAGTTGGGGGTATGGATACCTATCACCTCAGTGAGAAGTCACTGTACCCGAAAGCTCAGAGCTGTTCTGCCACAGACATCCAAGAGTTGTGCTGAGAATTGTCACCTAGGCACAGGTTGGAGTCGCTATGGCAGTGATCCCATGTGCTTCCCTGCAGCTGAACAGCTTCATGGCACTGTTTCCAATATTAAGCAAAAGTCTACATTTGTCTCAAACTCTGAAAAAAAGACGAAATTTTATTTTGATTTATCACCCCACATCTGTACCTCTCTCCTTAGCAGGGCTTCCGCTTGACTGAGGCAATTTGTCACCTCCTGGAACTGGAGATACCCAGTGGACTTTCTCCAGCATTATTCTCTCCCATGGCTGTTAGTTCTGTGCTGTGGCTCTCCAGTGAATGACTGCCAATAAAGAGCCATTAAAGCAGTAGTAGACCCCCCCTCTCTATGCTCTTTTCCTTACTGCTGATCTCTGCTTCCTCAGATAAGAAAGAGGTCATATGCACATAAAGGAGCTGTTCCCTACAGTTGAATATTTCATATGAGCTTCCTGTTGAAAGATTGATTTTTGCCACAGCTCTCTGACTTTATTTGTTGTCAAGATGCACATGCATACTGTGTTTTCAAAATGTAAATATGAATTTTTGTCTGTGTTGGAGAGCTCTGACTGTGCCGTGTCATGAGCCCTATTTTCTACAAGAATCTGAAAATTGCAAGCAAAGAAATGTTCAGGTTGAAATTGCTATTCAGTTCAATCCTCTTGAGGACTTCTCACACCTCTCTATGTAAGGTTTGCAAAAATTCTTAGTCTTAGACCAACATTTGCCAATTCACACAGGGCGATAAGCACCATAAGTAGATAAAATATACTATAGAAGACACCTAGACTAAAATAAGATTTTTATACTGGTTTATCTACACCAGTAATTGTGCATCCTGATTTTTTTATTTTTTTTTTGAAACTGTAGAGTAGAGTTGTGGTTTAGCATAATAACATTTTCATTACAATACAGACATTTTTGCACAATAGTTTGTCTGACACCAGCTGTCACAAGGGACTAAATCAGGGGAACTTCTATTACTTCATTTTATGAACACCAGACTCCATATTTTAGTATAACAAGTGCACTAAACATGCAACCTTGGGAAGTTTGCGAATATATTTGTTTTCAATCACACCCCATGTATTAGTTTTATTTAATTACTGAAAGCATCACTCATGGGGATGTGTTTGTTATACCCCCTGTTAACACAAATGCTGTCCCTTACAATTCAGACTTGGAAGATTCCCTTGGAAGGGAGTGGTACCATAAGGAAAATCTCCAAAAGATTTAGTTCTTGGTGTGTGACTTTCTGACATAGTAATTCAGATATACAGTTTTTGACCCAGGATTGATACAGATTTTGACCATCATGCTGCTGGTGTCCCCTCTGTCCCCTGTCCAATGACCCCAAAGTGTTCTAAATTTTCCAGTGTCCTGCTGCAGGCTTCTGTAAAACACCTTTCTAGGTTTTGTCCTGGCATTTGGCATTAGCAGAAAGTGTTTGTTGTGAAGCCAGGACAGAAGCCCCCTGGAGCAACGAGCTGAGCTCTAGGAGGGATAAACCAAGTCATTCTATAGTGCTGCTCTTGCTGAAGGAGCATTCCCAACTTACAGTGCTCCAATTAACCATAAAGTCATTGGTGCTCACAAATTTTCCAATTATATTTTCAAGGGTATAATGTGCACTTCAGCAGACTCTTCATCTGACACTCACCTTCACTGCATCGAACTCCAAGTCAGGAGAGGGGGGTGACCCGGAATCGGGGCAGGACCAGGGGCACAGCAGCTGCAAAGGTCATTAAGGTCATTCAGATAAGCCTGCTGTAAACTTGCAGATCAGTTTGTAGCTCGCAGTGCTGCTGGTTTGGGCGAAGTTTACTTTTTAAATAGCTTGTGTGATTGCAAGTACCATAAATAATCTTTCTTTTCACAATTAAAAATTGCTTTATTTTTGTTTTTTCTCTGTTTTGGTGTTGTTGAATGCTCCTCCTGGGTGCTGCCAGCCCAGCAAAACTCTTTCCAAACGTGCCAGGCAATGGGGCATCCACCAACACTTCAGCTCAGCCTGTGCAGCAGTGCTGCTTTCAACCAGACATGCACAGCAAAGTGGTACCACGTCACCCTGCCCTGCAGAAAAGTTATTTACTTGTTTGTCCTCACTTAGTCCTCAGCTGCTAACCATAGATTAATTTTTTGCCCAATAGCTCTGTGGAAACTGGGGGCAACATCCACTGGGATCTGTCTGCTTAGACCAAATTTTAGTTCCAAATATATTTACTGTCACTTCTTTTATATGGGACTTGTAAATCTTTTCATGTAGAAAACAGAGTGGAACAAAAGGTCTAAACTCTCCCTTTGATGTCAGTAAGAACTTCCTGCTTGCTTGGATTGCTCTGTAATATTATACATCCACTGGAAATACAAAAACCCTTGATAATGGGTTGTTAGAAACTTTATAGGAATTTTTAAATTAAATTTGAAGTGAGCCTAAACTTGAAGATAAGCTGGTATAATAAGCTCTGCTGTAGGCTTGTGGAAACATGCATAAATATGCATAAATGATGAAATCAAAATTAAAAGTTATCTAGATATCCCCATTTGTGTGCAACAGGTTTTGTCATTCAGCTATATATGTGATTTAAATCTTAAATTAGCTGAGGATGCCGTATGGTTTCAGTGTGTATCCAAAACACTGCAGCTCTCTCTGAGGAAATAGTATTAAGGAAATTTTATTCTTGGTTTATTGCAGAATTTCTACTGAGTGGTGAATACATTTGGAACTGCTCCGGAATGTTGTGCTGTCAGGAATAGAAACAGACAACTTGGTCTATTCCTTATATATGAGACCCACAAGGGAAAACCCCACAAATCAGAACAACCCATCATTTTGGGGGTGGTAACTATTCTGTGTCCTACTGATACCTCTCTCCTGACTCTCATCAAATCTGAGATTTCAAAGATAATCACTGAGAAGTGTACAGAGTATTTATTATTTTCTGATAAGCATATGTGATAATCATCTCGCTTGGTCAGATCCTTTTGTCTCAACATTTTAAGGTCATTTGCAGAATCTTTCCATATTTCAAGGTATGCCAATTTTTATGCAACACCATAATGTTTTCACAAATAAAATGTCATTAATGCTTTTAAATATTGATCTTCATGATTTTGTGCATATAATGAGATAAATCCTTCTTTTCCTTACTTACTGGAAATCCTGGATAGCATCAAGAACACAATCTAGTATAAATTTCCTTGTTCCAAAGACTCAATGGTCTTCTGCAGTGCCATAGAGCTTAATGTGATTCCTAAATTAATGTAGGCTCAGTGCAAAAATGCATTAACTGAAGATTTTCCAAAATGCTGATTTCACAGTAATATGGGTTGATTAACACTTAAATGAAGGAAATGATAATGCTGTGCATTGGGACTCTGATGTTTACACTGCATCATATGCTGTGTGATTTATGCCATCTCTAACCACTCTCTATATTTTCTATTCCACAATTTTTTCTGCATTCCCAGAGAGCTGAATATTCTCTTTCATATTAAGAGCCAATATTTCAGCTGTCATCTTTTCATAGGGCAACAGCAAAGGGGAAGAGAGAGAAAAATAAGAGCAATAATAACTTCTTGTATAACATCTTTCATCTCAGTCTCCAAAGCCAAACATCATTAGACAGATGGGACTGTTGGTTTTATTTCTGACCTGCATCCAGGCTGCCTTTCTTCTGATCCTACTCAAGGTAATTAGGGAAAGGAGAATAGATGGGTACCAGGAAGAAGGTAACCCAGATGTTTTCAGGAGCACTGCTGAGTACTTATTTTTTCCAATTTCTCCTCTCCTGTAACAGTGTCCTTTCCTAGAAATGTCCCTCTGAATGGGGCATAAAATTCAGTATCTAAGGCATGTTTAGTTATTAAATATATGCAGATTATTTCCTGAGAGCCAGGTTCCAACCATTTACTTCCATTTCAGCTTCTGATGTACTTCCTCAGTTTACATGAATACAACATGCTCCCTTCCAGGCCCTAGTTAATGTGTAGTTGTTTAGTTTTGTTGTAAGATATTGAACAGTCTCTGATCTTGTCTGGAGGGTCAGCTGTGATTTCTGCCTCTGTGATGCAGCAAAGCTTACACAGGTAGCAGAATATTTTGAAATCTTTTGCTCAGTAGTATGGTTCTTTCCAGGTTTTAGTCTGCTCTTGTACCAAAATAAATCAGGATGTGTTCAGTCACAGTGATTATGGCTTTTTCCCTCATGGCAGTGGATCTACCCCTGTGCTTTCAGCATGGTAATGTTAATTTTTGCGCAAACTGAAACAGAACATCTTAACTGAATTGATCCTGGCAGATATTCCAAGATAATGATGGTCTTTGAGTACAGCACTGACATCTTCACCTCCTTCCCTCTGGTGATAGGAGGAAACACAACTCGTGCTGATCAAAACTTTCCTCTGATGGGACTCTGGCTATTGATACTGTCATTATCAATAGTAATTATTGATCCAGTTTGTCAGATTACTGCCTTGTTTTGATTTTACCCAGTGAAATGAGACACACAGGATGTCCCCAGGCAATGCAAGTTTGCTGCCAGCCCTCATGTGCTTTACATATGGCTTGTGGTGGTTCTTCCAGTGCAGTCCATGTTCTGCAGTCTCTAAATCAGATACTTCTTTTATTTTGTGCCACATAAGCCTGCACAGACAAAGCCACCTCATCCTTGGCTGCTGGGGTTTTGTATTCACAAAGGACCAGAACCCTGGTTTCTAGTCTCCTTACTGATCCCATGACTGTTGTGATGGCAGCAGCAGTGTTTAAAGTTGACATGACTTAGTACTTATAAAAAGAAACCAAGAAAAAAATAATAGGCTGTTGGGGTGGCTGACCAGCAGCTGTGGTGGCCAGGGGGCCAAAGGGTACAGGTACTAGAGAGGCCCGCTGGTGGGCCAACTCCGAAGTCTAAGATCACCCCCAACCTCAGGATGAGAAAGCTCCTCCCATCAGGCTTCATGAGTCTATGTAGATTCGGTCTGTCTGGTTGGCCAGCTGCCATACGCCTCTTGTATCCCTTAAAGGGTTGTAATCCAGCCCCCACCCCGCCCCCTCCTTCTCCCCATTGGTTGTTGTTGTATTACCCCGCCTCCCTTCTGTACGCCTTTATAAGTGTGTCATGGCCACAAGACCGCCCTCTTTGTCCATGGAATCCTTTGTTTGGGTTTGGTAATAAACCCCAGTGGAACGCTATATGAAGAGCCGCCTCCTGACTCCTTGCCTCTAGTGATGCCTGAGCTAGCCAGCTTAGTGTGAGCGTGTGCTGTGTGTTTCCACTGCTCGGGTGAGAGAGCTGGCTTGCGAGTGTGCCAGATAGCACTGCCGGAGGTTCCTTGTTAAGGAATGCTTCAGGAATAACACAGAAGCTTCTCCCACCGAACACGCACATGGCGATAATAGACATGTAACTTTTTATCCCTTTTCAGCCTGATTATATATTTTCTATATTCTGCCCGCAGTGAAACAGCAGCCTCAGGCTCTGCTGCAATCTCTTACCCAGGGAGATAAAGTCAAGTATATTAGGAAAGCTCAGTAATCTCTAATCACAGAACTACTGCAGACAACTGTTTAAGAATGGCATTGTTTATGTAAACAATGTCACTGCAACTTATTACAAGTTTGTGTGGTTTCTTTAGAGATGCTGATCTTATCTTGCAGCTATCAGGGTGCTGAATTTTATCTTGCTTGTGGTTTTGAGTTCCTTCTCCCTTCTCCTCCTGTGCAAAGTGTGTAAAGTCTACATGGTAAGGATGATTTCTGGATGGCTTATGTGTACTGCTCTTGCCATCAGGAGAGCCCAATGCAGTAGCTGGGGACTGTGACTTTACTGTGGTGTAGGTACAAAGTACAAATTTTGGTTCACATCAGTTTGAGTGAAATCTGGTGCAAAACACCCTCAAATCATCTTTGCATGGTGGGAGAAATTTAGTGATACATTTCCCAAAAAATTATTATGAAAATTCTGCTCCTCCTAAAATATAATAATAATAGTGAAAAGAGAGAGAGGAATACAACCCAAGAAGGACAAATGATCCCCTACACAATCACTCAGGGATGCCCAGCCCATCCCCAGCAGTGACCAGTGCTCCTCAGCCAACCATCCCCAGTTCCTGTACTGGACAGGATGCTCCAGGGTGTAGAATATCCCTGTGGCCAGTTTCGGTCAGTTGTCCTGGCCGTTCTCCCTTGTGGCTTCCTGAGCGCCTGCTCCCTGGCAGAGCTGAGAGACTGAAAAGTCCTTGACTCAGAGAAGGGGATCCTTAGCAATGACGACACCATCAGTGTGTTATCAACATTATTCTCATTCTAAACCCAAAACTCAGCTACAGAGAAGAAAATAAATCCCATCCCATCTGCAAGAGGGACACAGAGTGTCAGTGTACTCTGGTGTGGTTCCTGTTGTAGGCAGAATACAAATACAGAGAATCCAAAAGAGAAATGGGGCTACTCTGGGATTCTGGAATATGGTCATCTGTTTCTGCTTTTGTACGGGGAAAATAAAATAAATCAGTACAATGTGAACTGGAAGGAAAGTGTGACAGCCATTCTTCAATTAAAGGAAAGAGTAAAAAAATGTGTGAAATCTTTTCGCTATCCAAAAAATGACAGAGAGGAACATTATGAGCAGGGTCTTATATTTCCCCAGTAACTAAATATTGCTTTGGCTTTATTGCTCAGTTGACTTACAGAGAATGGATTTGTGGTTAGAGGAAAAAAGTTTTAAATTGCAACTAGATTACTTTTTTTTTCTTTTTTGACCACAGAACTTTTGATTTAAAAAATGGCTTGAAGCTTAATTCCATTTTTTAAAGGAATTCTTTCTTCAGTCAGAATTTTACAGTCTTATTTAAACAAAAAGTAGGAATTGTAATAAATTATGCACTGATGTTAGTTTTGCTCCTCTTTAGCCCCATATTTTTAAATGGACCTTGAAGGCAAAACTAATTAATGAGAAGACATGTATATAAAATTAGTTCAGAAGTACAGAAATACTGCTGTTGCCTCAAGCAAAGAGCTGTCAACACAATAAGCCAAATATAGACTGTTTTACTGGAAAAATTTAAGTCTTAAATTCAGACCTTCTCCTTCATTCTCCTTCCTTTCAAGTCACCTTGTTTAAGATGGATCGATTGACCAAGATGGAGTTTTCCTCAGTGATTTGCGGTTTGGAGCAGCCAAGTTCTTTCAGACTCTCTTTTAATTTCCTTAAAGAAGTCTGAGCTTTAAAGGGAATCCTTCTGTCTCCAAGCAGAGGAAGAATAAACTCTTCTGACTTGAGAGTCAGGGAAATGGGCTGAGTGAACTGTCAGGAGCTGTTGAAGGCATTGCTATTACAAGATCCTCGTCCTGTTCAGACAAAATGAAAATGAGAGGACAAAAAGAAGAAAAAGGAGAGAAATCACAAATATTGTGATGCAAACTATAAAAACTGATAAGGCATAAAGACTGAAAAGAGCTGATAGGTCATACTTACCCCTTCTTCAAATGCTTGTGCTCCCTGGGCTATCGAAATTCTTCTGGAGGTCTGCACATTGTTTGCAAATTCCTGAGTGACAGTGCCAGCAGCTGGAAGCTTTGAAAGAAACTTTGAGATTTTGGTGGGTTTTGTTTTCACTGAACATAAATCCAGTTATCAGTGCATATTTCACCCCATTGGTCAGACAATACAAAGGGAGTTTTTTTGCAAGCTGGGCTATGTCACTCTAATTTGGAATAATGGGAATTGAAAATAACCAGGAGCATTTCTCTGGGTTATGAATATATTGCCTCTTGAAAATGTGAATAAAAATTCACATCCTCATCCTTGATTCTTGTTCCTGTGCCAGAAAAACATTTGATGTCACAATAGAAAAGAACATTTTACTTATTTTAGAGCACAATTGGAATAATTATTTTCTCTTACAAGCAGCAGAACCATAACTTAAGCTGACAGTGCTAAATACTGTGGTAAACATGAAAACAATTCCTTTGTTGCTTGATAAATTAAACTGACCTAAAATAGGAATTGCGTTCCCAAAATGTTAACATAATATTAACAAAAATATTAACATAAATTTGTCCAGAATCCAGCAACGCTTAAGCAGTAGACCAAGTACTGTTTTCATCCACCTGACTTCAATGATGTGTTTTTCCAGTAAGTTTCACAAACACAGTAATGAAATTAGGTTAATAAATCTTTCCTTTCATATACATCTGACTGGATATTAGGAAAGATGGGATGAGCTTTCTGTAGCTCCCGGTGGCCATGTGCCTGTGAAGTGCAGAACTCCTGCACCTCTCTTGGCAGCATTTGAGCCTCACTGCAGCCAGAAAGCCTGTCCAGGTTGTGCCACTGTATTCCACAAGTCCAAGTAAATATTTCATGGCAGCACGTAACAGGATTTATGAGCTAGTCTGGGATTACACAGGTGTGGCCAAGTTCTTCCCTACACTAACTTCCTGAAGTGTTGGTTTAAAAAGAATTAGCAGTGTAGAGATGCTGAGGTCCCCCTGGGGTGGGAGTGCTCCTTGCATGGTTATGTTCCATTTATCAGCCCAGCCTATCTCTGGCACTGAGTTAACTGCTAGAGCAGGCTGGGTTTTCCCTGTGTCCTGCAGATGAGCCACTCAGACACGTGTGTCCCTGCATAACACAAAAGGAAAGGGTGAAAAGGAGAGTGGCAGAGCTGCAGCACGCTACAGCCGTGGGAATGATTCCCACGGCTTGGAAAAGCTGGGACAGGGCATGATGTGAGCAGGAGCAGGGACAGCACTTGAGAAATGAGCCCAGAGCCCCCAGCCAGCCTAATGTGTTCTATTCCTGCAGGGAAAGAATCAGATAGGGAAACAACACTGCTTAGTGTGTGCTTTTGTCATCCAGAAACACTTTAACTGCTTGAAATAAATTGTATTCGGTATGCCAAGGGCATGAATAACTCCACAGGCTGAAAGGGAAGTGCATCAGCTTGGATGATTACCAGTGTCTAGGCAGCAGGCTCCCCTGTTTTCACTGGAATTTTATAGAACAGGGAAGGAAAAATGTCCATAATGAGAAAGTGGGTCAGATACCAGTGAGAAAGAACAAAAGGAACAGGAATCAGAGAACCCACAAGCTGCATCCCATCAGCTCTGATTCTGGGGACAGAATCTGTGTAAGCACAAATGTCACTTTTCTTGCCCTTAACAAAACCTGACAGACCTTCCACATTGCTGTAAAGGACGCTGGGCTCATCTAGCAGCTTTGTTAAGTAGAGAGCCATAAATCCTGCAGACGATGCCTCAGATTCTTAAAGCTTGATTTCTGACAGTAGAAAAGTGTTTTTCTGTTAAGCAGGGCAGGTTCTCTGACCTGGGAAAATCCTTAATCCTGCTGGTGACAGTTCCTTTTAACTGCCTGGGTCTGGCTTAAAATACTATTCCTGTGAGGAGAGTTTGATGGATGAAAACAAGGCTGCTCCTCAGTTTGTTGTGCCTAATGAACTTTCACATTGTTTTGTTTAAAACACAGGAACAGCCTCCTGGCCTGGAGCTACCAGTCTGTCCTGCATGGAGCGGTGTAAAGACTCGACCCATTGCTGTAAAAATAAACAAGGTGCATGCATTTTGTGCTCCAAGTAATGTGGTATTTTGTATGCAGACTTAGGCCACTCAGGAGGTGCAGCATTATTCCATACCCCAGCAAGAGAAAAAGCTTAATAAGACAAAAGAAAAATAGAAATAGGTGGAGAGCTGTTCATCCATCTGCCACAACACAGAAACCCTGGCTGGGCATAATTTAAGGTGTTTTCTCCGCTTGCTCCCCATCTTGCCTCCCTGAGCCTTTCGTCCCTTGGCAGAGCTGATCCTGCTTCTCCAAAACATCAAAAGGATGTTTAATGTTTCTAGAAGACTGGTGTGAGTCTTTCTTGTACACGGCCTCCCTGAGCAGACTGCAGGCACTCAGGGCTGGAGCTCTTCACCCTGACATTCTCCACCCCGGAACCTGATAGTGGGAAGGGACACCTGAGCAGATGATCCTTGGAATGTGGCTCTGCTGTTCCCAGTCATGAGCTGGCTGTCTGTTCCCTGTCACTGGCAGATCCCCTCCTGTGGATAATCTTAACCATAGCATGGCCTGAGGGATAAGCTCTTCACTTTCCACCTCCTCTTCTAGAAGGATGTTAAATTTGCAGTGGCTTGTCCCAACCCTGAGCTATAGGTCCTTGTCTTACCTCTTGACAATTACACAGAGATTTTTAATTGAAAACTCAGTATTTCCCACGTTCCCTCATTTTCATTTTGTAATTGCAGAAAACTTATGACCCCATTAGCAAGTTGCTTGTTTGTGGTTTTTTGTCTGGATGTTGCAGCCTTTTGGTGAATGTGTTACGTACACGCTGACTGATTAAATATGACAGTAAATGAAAATATATTCAATAACCCATTGAAATATATTCAATTTGGGACGGCAGCCAAAGTACTCCTGTATAAACCCAAAGAAAAACAGAGGACATGTGGGTTATACTGGGCCCTGCACAGGATCTGCAGTTCAAAGAGTGGCAAGTTCAAAGAACCAGTCCCACTGAGGGGTTTAGTGCAGTCACATCTACCAGGGTTGGCTTGTCTGGTATTACAGCTCCAGTGAAAACTCCCTCCTGTGTCCTTCTCAACAAGAGCCTGAATTCTGCCTGGGTTTTTGTTTGGTTGGTTTTTTTCCTTGAACAAATGAGCATATGGAAGCTAAGGCATGAAATGCAGGTGAGTTCCAGGACCAGGTGTGATGCTCCCCAGCCTCTATCCTGGGGCAGCCAGTCCCACTGCTTTCCATTTCCCCCAAGCTTTCTGTGGTACTGAAGGACTATTTGTGCTGAACTGTCTCACAATAAAAAGCAGCTTGTCCAATTAAATCCTCTGTCTCCCTGGCTTAAAGTCATTCTGGAGCTGTTGCTGAAGCCTGTTTACTAAGCTTGAGTTGATACAAAACGTGCAAATCCAGTGAGACCTGTTGTACCACAGAGACTGAGAAAGAAGCATTAACACTTTCCCTGTAAGACTTCAGGTGGTTTCAATCTATTTTTCTTTCATACAAGAATAGAGAAATACAAACGCAGGGAAATTGTGATGTCAAATTATAGTCTAAGGTCAAGATCAGGAAGTTTTCATTGGCTTGTGATATCTTAGCACCTGCATCCTTGCCCCCTTTCCATAATCAGCAGTCTGCAGAAGGCTGTAAACCTTTTCTAAGCAGTTTAAATCTTCCCATAACAGTTTTACATTTTATTTCCACAGGTCCCAATTTTGCAAAGCTGTTAAATGTGCACTGTGCATTGAGGGTGATCCCAAAGTTCTCTGCAAGCGATTTATATGCAGGAGTAGCACCTTTTCCTGTTGAAAAGCTGTCACAAGCTGAGGAAAAAAGCGCATTATACTCTTGGTATTTCACTGTTATAGTTTGGAATAAGCAGAGGTTTTGGGTTAAATAAAAAAAAAATCATTCAAGGGAAGGGAAAAGAAGCTGTGGTCCTTAAGTTAGAATGGCAAACATAGACTCTTTCCATCCCGCTCAGATGGGAGACAGCACCTTCCCTGGCAGTGACCTGGATTTTTTTGACAGACAGATATGCACATATTTTGAGATATGCTCCCCTGGCCAGCCCTTGACCATCTTCCCCTCCCTCTGCCCACACAGCCCTTGGCTGGCATAGCTCTTCCGCCTCCCATCCCTGTGGAATCCAAATTACCTCAGCCCCTGGCCTGTGAGGAACAAAGCTCAGTCAGTGTTCAAATGTAGTAGAAAGAGGAGAAAAGTCATAAAGGGGAAGTTAATGACCCAGCAAACCCTGTTGGGATCTCTACTGAAACGGGCTCGGTTATTTCAGCCCTATCAATCACAGCTTTGATGGTTTACTTGTTGCTGCTCTTCGTGGGGGAAGATCCAGGTGAGGAGCCCTTGGCTGCCTGGCAGAGGGCTTGTTAGCCAGGGACAGCCTGTGGCATTTACACCTGTGTCACCTCCTGATTCTTCTCTCTGCTTGCTCAGTGAAGTTTCTCCATCAACATCAGTGTCTCCTGAAGTGCTCATTCATTTTGAATTAATTGACACTTGAGTGCTGACAATTTGTTTTGGGTACAGCAGGCTGGTCAAAATGCTGCTGTGGAATAAAAGGTTGCTGACAGGAGTTATATAATAATATTTAAAATTCCACCAGTTATGGCTGGTGTTCTTTCTAGAGGTTCAGTTTCATGCTTAGTTTTCCTTTGAAGTAGGTTCTATATCAGTTGCAAAGATCACTTTATATAAATTTATTGGACCTATTTGCACTTAAACAGGCTAGCCTGGATCTATGGATGCCCACATACTTATAATGTAGCTCTTGAATATAAACATGTGGCTTTGTCGATGATACGTACATTTAAAATAAAATCTGAAAAAAACCCTTAGTTTTCCTGCAAAATGTTGTGTAATACAAGCTGTAAACTTTGTGCCAGAGGTTAATTATTTGTGTTTGTAGGCATGTGGTGAGAGGATACCTAAATATTTGCAAAGAGTGGTATGTCTTTAATGTATCCAGTTATTTGTCATTATTTTGAGTTTTGCAGTTAGATTAAGACCGTTATGTATTTGTTTTCAGTTGTATCTTGCTTGGCATGAGCAAGCTGAAAAAAGTCAAACCATAAATATATGGTTTTGCAGAGAATTCTACCAGCTTGGAATAAAATAAGGTCCTTTCTAGACTAGTTCTTCCTGGCCCATCTCTTTCATTTGCATTAATTAGAACATTCTGGTTTAGGTTTTTTTATGCTCATAGAGCTTTATGAGACCCACATTACCAGGGTTTTGTTTGACTTTCACTGTAAAGCCCTAATGTTTGTAGAGATAAGTATATGCAAATATTTGACTACAAGCATCCCTTTCAGGCTGTACAGCTTGGTTTCAGTTCAGAAAATGCCTTTCCCTGTTTTATTTTCCAGCAAGGATGTGAAATCTTCTGTTAAGTCATCAGACAACTCTGGAGTCTCAGGGCTATGCTCTTCCTTGTTGTGCTTGCTGGGTAATTGCGGCGGTGCTGCGTTTCTCCACGCACGCGGTGGACGCCCGGCTAGCTCGGTGCAGGCGCCGCCGTATGATGGAAGCCGCCCGACGAGCCGAACCGAAGGGTCGC
>WEIT01025903.1:0-11231 GCA_013389985.1 Dryoscopus gambensis | reverse complement strand
ACCAAGAGTCTGTCTAAACTTTCCTGTCCTGTCTCAGGTAGAGGCTGGCACTGATCTTTTAAAAAATAATATAGCAAGTATAGACTGATATGCTGTCTCAGTGTCTGCCAATTGATAGATTCATTCTTTATGCCAGCATGATCTATTTGATCTGTTTATTCAAATAACTCAAGAGCAAAGAAATAGCCTGTCAGGGTGCCACTTTGACTTATATTTTCCAAGAGATGAGAGAACGAACACTCAGGAAAAAGGGAAAAAAAAAAAACAAACCAAAAGAGCTTTTTCTGCCTCACCTTAATTGTGCTACCCACTGGGCACAAAATCATTAGCTTATTATTTTGCTTCAACAACTACAATGCTGTAAGGGAGAGTCAGGACACAGAACTACTTCTGTTCCTGGGTCAGAGCAGCCCTGTGTTGCCCTTTTTAGTAAAGGCTTGACAATAAATTTGATATAATGTGAGACATACATCAAACAGATGGCAGTTCAAGGTATAATGCACAGTACTCAAGTGGGCAAGAGAACAAAGGAAAAAAAGCTAAGTAAGCTGAGAAGTTTAAGCCATGGCAAGTTATTTATATTTCCAAGGTGTCCATCCTGGCAAGAAACTGACAGTGAGACTTCCATTGGCCAGAATCTGGGTTAAGTAGAGTGAAGGAAAATCACTTTATCAGTTTAAAGTGTATGTTGTAAGGTAGACCAAAAACCTAATCTAGATGGTTTGACTTGCTCCAAGCCCTACAGTCTGTCTCTACAGCTCTGTCTCTAAAGCGAGGTGGGGTGGTGTGTCTCACGTCCTTGGGGTAAGGGAATACTTACATCAAGGCACAGCTCTGAACCATGAGTCCTGCTTAGCACCTTTTTTTCTTTCTGCCTGCAATTTTCATCCAAAGGAAGAATTGAGAAATATGCATTTCTAAAGGCCTCTAGTGTTGTGGATGTAACAGAGCATCCTTACCTGGTCACTTCACTCTGGAGAACCTGGATGAAAATATTCTTGCTTGGAAATATTCAGATCCTTTTCTTCCAACAATGGCTTCATTTGGTGCTCCCTGAGACTCCCATAATTTATTCATACTGAAGTATACTTACCATTATGTATCTGCAGTATCATTATTTGGGTCTTTTATTCTGTAACATTAGGTTAAACATTTCATAAACTGCTGTGCGGGTGACAAGTTTATTAAACCAGGAAAGATAATCATTGTACAGAAAGAGCGTTACACCACAAGTTTCACTGAATTCTATTGTATTTATCCTAGTTGTCATGTGACAAAAAAGGACTGTAGTTTTCCATTGCTAAAGTCACAAATGTAAGCATTAAGACATTCAAAAAGGGACTTTAAAGCATCAAAATAAAGATGATGAAACAAGAGATTTATATTCAGCCTTGACCCACAGTCCTATGCTTAGAAATTCGTTAGGTATCCAGATCTTTCTGGGCTTGTACCAAGGAAGAAGGGAAGGCTATCCTCTGTCTGTACCGACGATTGCAGAACTAGTCAATTAAAGTTAATATTCTAATATGTTTGAATATTAGCTTTGATAATTTAAACTGGAATATCTTCTAACAATACAAGACATACCCTCTTCATGTAGAGAGCCTGCATACAAACATCAG
The DNA here is from genome assembly GCA_013389985.1 of Dryoscopus gambensis. Taxonomy (NCBI): domain Eukaryota; kingdom Metazoa; phylum Chordata; class Aves; order Passeriformes; family Malaconotidae; genus Dryoscopus; species Dryoscopus gambensis. The sequence continues at coordinate 9,609 of WEIT01025903.1, read as the reverse complement.
GGTTATAAAAAGGGATCTTCAAGTTGTTCAAAGACATCTAACAAAGTGCATGATATATTTTAAACTTATCTGTAACAGGCTTTTCACCACAAATTAGACTGCAGTCACTTTCATGTAGGTATATACTGACTGCAATAGAGTCATAAGATCATTTAGATTGGGTAGTATGGAAACTACCTTAGCGTGTAATAACTGATAGTAGTGCTAGCAGTAAATCCTCTAATGAGAGCAAAGAGGAATACAAGCAAATTAATTTTCCCCATACTTTTAAAATAAAATGCAATGATTTAAAAACAAATAGCAGAAATCACTACTCTGAATTAGAATTTTTACCTGACAGTCCTATTCCTTATTCCCAATCTTGCTTCCTTAGTGTGTTGTCTAAAATGAAACTGAGCACTGAAACTGCAGTTCTGCATTTAAGATTGTTGTAAAAAAGGCATTAAACTCTGTGAAGGATCTGGAAATAATTGGTGTCTCTCAGCATATGTCAGTGACAGAAGCAGAAACACAACTGAATTTGCAAAGACATTTTAAAACTATGTTTGAGAATGGTTATTACCTATTTCTTTTCTAACTGGATAAATCTGAAAGATCTCATATTTGTAGTTAGCCATACAAGAATAAAAAACCCCTGATTTCTGTGGTGCTTAGTAATGTGCATATTTTCTTTCAGACTAAAAATATTTTATCTCAGTGTTTTACTGAAGAATTCTGAAATCTTCTGTCAGTGTTTTGACAATGGCAATACTGCCCAAGAGCATTGAGTGCACCCTGTATCAATCCAGCTGTGCAAAGCCCTCACTGATCATGGCAGATACTCTTGTGCATGTAAAATATTTTTGAGTAAAAATGGCTTTGTGGAAGATGGAGGGAGAAATTAATGGGGGCTAGGGAGATGGGCTACAGAGTCAATCATTTAGCCTTTGAAATATTCATGCTACAGTGAAATGGACTTTGATCTGCAGGTGGTGCAAGTAGGGAGGTATTTACAAACAAGGTAGAAACTGGTGACTGCATAAAGGCAGTGAACAAGCCCACTCATTTCAGGCAGGGAAGAAGTACTCCAACAAATTAAATTTAAGGCCTGGAAACCTTGCTCTAACAAGCTTTTAACAGTGAGAAGATGGACACCAAATTTTTATATTATTTTTTTCCCAACAAAATATTAATCTCTTATGAATACTCATTTCTATCTTGACAATTTTAGCACGCAGTTCTGAGCTGTTTAATAAATGTTCTGCAATCACAGGCAGAAACAAAGCTGCAAGTATTGGCTTAGGCAAATAAAGCATCTTCAGAGCGCTGAGACAATTTCTTATTTGTAGTGATCTAGAGAGCACAAGAAAGTCAAGAAGACACATGCAGCTGAAAGACCAATTTTTGTAAAACCTGATTTATCTTTGTCATGTGACTGTAGATAGAACAAAATTATGCCAGAGGTTGACTGAGTTAATCTAAGTCTAAAAGCCACTAAAATATAGTCATGTTTTAACTGAGTTTTAATAAAAATCCTATTAATTATAATATTGCTAAAAATGTATATGATGCTTACTTCCAACTTGTGACTCACCAGAAAAAAAGCTTGAATTTTTAGTACCTTAAACTAATTTATATCACTGTCATTAAATACTAAGAAAACTACTATTACATCGACACTCATCCCCAAAACATTGCTGACTACACTCATCAGACGTTTCTCATCATCACGAAAATTGTTCATGACTGAGCATTTATTCTCAGAAAAATTTTTATTCCTGCTAAACATGGAGCAAATTGTATACAGGCTTGAAATGTCTCTTGAGCAAACAGTTGAGAGCTATTAATAAACAAAATGTGACAGGAAAAATCAGGGTATTTCAAGTGCCCCAAAAGACATTTCTTGGCAACTCTCTAATGACTTATTGTAAAAATATTTATGTATCATCTTTTTTAAAGCATATCAATAATCCTGGAAGCTTCCCACTATTATTATAGATTATTCATGATTTTCCATTAAAAAAACTACAGGAAATATAATGGAAAAAAACCCTCAAGCCAAAATTAGCCCCCCTGATCCAGTCATCAGCATTAATAAAAGGTAGTAAACATTTTTCAAGTAACGCACAGAACGAAGATGCATTCAATAAATGAACAATTTTTAGAGGTGACTCTCTCTTTTACCCTCTTCTGTTGTTTCCTTATTGCAGGAAGTAAAATAACATGCTATAAATAAAAATTTGAAACTAATCTGTGAAGAATTTATTATTCTGTTCACTTTGCTTGTCTGACCAAACGTTTGCTCTTGCAGTCTCTGATTTCCTCTATTTAATAGCATCCTTTGCATCTGCCAGAGTGGGTCCATGACCATAAGGATGATCTTGATAGGTGAGAGCAGGCAAATACTAATTTGTTTTTGCCAATCATTAAAAAAATGAAGGGGAAAAAAAGAGAGAGGTAATAATAAAGGTTTTTGTTTGGTTTCCTGATATTAAACATTGAAAAAGAAAATATTTTAATTTTTAGTTAAATCCATGTATGATTTTTACACCTTGCCTTAAATACCCAAATCCCCAAGTAATGGTTGTGTTTGGCACTATGAACAGAAGACTGTAAACAAAATACTGCTGATTTGGCAAGCAGAGGGAGCAAAGTTGTCCCAGTATATCATGCAAAGTGCCACGGAGAGCAAGCTTGACAGATGCACAGTGTCCGCACAGTGACCGGGAGCAGTTCCGTGACATAAGTCGAGCTCTCAGGTGTTTCCTCTGTCCGCAGTGGGGGCACCCATGTCGTTAATTGCAAACACCCTTGACTGCAAAGGCAACAGCAAGCCTGGGGATCTGTATGGCTCGTTGCACTGATGCTGCTTTCCAAAATGTAGACAAGCCCTCAAGCAGACGCTGCTGTATTATTTACACTTTCATTAAAGGAGCTCACAGAGCTTGCCTCTTCCTGGCATTTGTCCTGGTTCCTTGGTCCTTCCAGAAATTGCCAAATTAAGATGTAAAGTAATGAAAGAGTAGCTTTTCACTTCCTTATCATTTCAGTGGGTTCCTGCAGGGTTTGTGCCAACTCAGATGCTCAAGTCATATTTGATTAAGCTAACCACAATCAAGGAGTAACATTTCCAGGCCATCTCTAATAATTAAATAACAGAAACAGTACTACCAAATCTGTTGCCCATCATGGTATGCAATCAGACTGCCTATGTATGTAAAGTAATTACAACTGTGGTTATCCCAAGCATAATTCCATACAATTAAAGGCAATAGATTTTCCAGCATATTCCCCTGATGTGTAATCCTACTGTTGATTTTTTTCTCTACTCTGTTAGAAATCCTATAAAAGTGTTGCAACTCAAAGGAGAGAGTATTCTAAATATTCCATCTGTGGTATATGTTGGTTGAATCTTATGCATCATGTTTATTTCTTTTTGATTTAATATGAGTTTTTATTTCAGAGTAGATGGCTATATATTAAAAAACTTAACAATGCTACCTTATAGCATCAGTGCTACTAGATAACAGATTGTAGATTACGAATGCATATTTGGCATAGGCAACAGTGTTCAATGGCATGAGGTATCCTAACAGATTCATCTGGTTTTCAATCACTTTTGACTGCTTGCAAATACGATACCTCTTTCAGTAGGTGTCAGAGTTTGCAGCTCTCTGCCATGAACTTAGACAAATTTTGTGACAGACTGTTGTCACTCACAGCTGTTTGTGTCTTAAAAGCTGCTAGTAAACAATTGTCAAGGAACCAACCTCGCGTACGCCTAAGGAAAGTGTGTTCTGAGTGAGCCACCATTTGGATGTCTTTATGTTCTAGCCCAGATTCATTCCACAGCTTGTATTACACTACACTTAACTTTCTTCAAAGTTAATCCTACATGATACTTAGCACATTTAAAGTTAGGCCAATTTATTTTGGATATGATGTCCATTTAATTCTATTGTTTGGTGAGTTTGTTGTGGTGTTTGGGTTTTTTAAGAAAAAAGATAATGTATATGTAGTCTTAATATTTATAAAGGGATACATGTGTGTATGTATATTTGTTCAAGTGTATATACATATTTTGCTATTATAACTCTGATTAGTGGGCAGTTGGTAAATAAACATCAAGTAAATAGAAGGAAAAATTAAGACATTTTTAGAATAAAATGAACAAGTAATTTCTATTTTTACATGAAGCAGCATCCTTAATGCATTTTATCTCAATACACGTTGCTACACAAGGGTAAGAACACAGTTGCCATTTCAAATTATATCAGTTGAGTTGAGATCAGTGTGTAGTGGTGGTAAGGAAGGGCTGCTCTTTTCATCAGTCTTTACCTGACATCTCCTATATGTTAGAGATTTTAAATACATCTTTTACAGGTAACTGTCTCCTGGCATGGACTCTGTCAGAGTCTACAACATAATATAAACAAATAAGTACATTTTAAGTACAAATACCAGCATTTCAGACTATGGCTTCAAATAGCTGTAATTCCCATGTATATTATCAGAATAATTCTTCGTGAATACTGAAATCCTGTTACATATTACCCTTTCATATGACTACCTAGCAGTCTTTAGCCTGACTACATTTCAAAAACCAGCAGGGTGATGAAAATCAGTGTGCATGTTTCATATAGTCGTCTGCTATTCCAGATTAATTTTAATAATTTTCAGCTTGCTTTATATGATACCACTGAACATATGGCAGCAACTTCTGAAAAATAGCAGGTTCTTAAGACTATCAATAAAGATCAGAACACAACAAAATCCTTGTATGCAGATACATATGAACTGGTATAAGTTTCAGTTCTGCGTTCTAACTGCTCAGCTTTAGTGCCCATCTAAGTATGATCGCTCATTGTGAAAAATACCCATGGAATTAGAATGACTCATGTCTTCCGTAGTTTCAGGTTTACTCTGAAAAGACCAGGAAGAGAAAACAGGGAAAGCTGTCTTTTTTTATTTAACTTATTCCTCTAGAATCTAGACCACAGTTTATGATGGCAACTCCTCTTCCTGAGGAGGATTATTAATTGGAAGGCTGCTCTATATACAATAGTAGGCTTCAACTGTAACTCATGACAATAAATTGCACTTGCTTATCAACTACCAGATGATTTTTAGATTTTTATCTAGAGAAGCTCATCTTAACATCATCTGAAGCACCGGTAACAGAGCTGTGGCCCACTTGTATATAATTACAACTTCCTCCATTTTCTAGGGCTTACTTGTTTAGAAATAATCATACTTAATATCATGCATACCTAGTGAGAAGTCACAGGGACAGACATGAACAATATCATCACATAATTTCCCTGAACTTTATTTTGACTCATACTATGCCTTCAACCTATCATGAAAGTGTAAAGCTTTCTGCAAAACAGTGCAGTCCATAGATGGTAGAAGCTTTGTTACATAAAAATATTAAACACTACAAAAATACTCTGTCTCTCAACTGAACAGGTTATTATAAATTTATCTATGATGGTTATCTCTTACTATTATGCATTTAAGTACAAGAATAACTCCATGATATTGAATGAAATTGAATTTTGATCTTTCCTTCATTCTTACCAGTCTGCCACCACATAATTCAAATGAAAAAGGAGTGACGTGTTGTACTCAAAGCTGAGTAAAGCTCATCATAGCATCAATATGTGTATTTTATTTTAATTTCCCAAGGTCCATGCCAAGGAGTTGTGCATTCCAAAAGTACCAGTTCATGGTTATGCTTAATTCAATAAGCTTCTCAGAATAAGATCATGTCACTAATGTTTACGGTCTAATTGAAGGATAAATTAGTAAAAACAACAAAAAGGATGCACCAAAAATCTTCTCTTCCATTCCATTTGACTGAATTTTCACAATGGCCATTTGTTCTCCTTCTTCTTTCTCCACTCCACACGCCCCCTCTCCCAGATCAGTCCCTGTATTCTGCTGGTTGGATTCTGGTCCAACTGCAGGGTCTTGTCAGAAAAAGCTGACCTCAGAAGCAGGCTAAACAATTTTGTACAGATAACAAGCTGGTTTACTAGTATTGAATGCACAACTTAGTGGCTATACTAGAAAAAAAAAGAAATCAGCTAATAATGCCTTATTTCAGGATCAACAATAGTAGGGAGTTTTGTCACTTTGTGTTCAATATTCCACTGTATTATGATAGGATTAAATCTGAAACTTTTGACTTTCTGCAATTATAAACTCAACCTGAAGCATAGCATTAATGTCATTATTTGCATGAAATAATATATGTAAAAAGCAAAAAATCAAAGCAAGACAGAGGGTATTTATTTCTCATCCATTTTTTCATCTTTTATATGTCAGTTGTCTGAGCTCTACGTGAGCTCTCCTTCAGACAGTGACTGTGGCCTGCTGATCCTCCTTGGGATGGTATTGGGATGCGAACCTGGGATATTTAGTAGCCCTGATCCAGCAAACAAACTTCAAGACCTCTCCTATGGAGTAGCTACTAAAGGGAGGAAAAAAGTGAATTCACACTGCTTAATCACAGACATATAGAACTTTCAAGAGAGTAAGACACTACCTCTACCATAAACAAAGGGGGATAAGTGCCTCCAGTGAGTCAGACCTTCTGCTTAGGCACTGACCTTAAGCACTTAAGTGCTCTAGTTATGTGCCTAAAATTAGACAGCGTGAACCCTCCCCAAGTCTATTGATAACCATAATAGCATGACTCATACATCTATTTAAGTCTGTGCCGTGTTCAGTACAACTCAGTCCCAGCTGGGACCTTGAGGTTCTAGCATGATATGTGTGGATCATAATAAAATGCACAGAATCCCTTTCCCCTAAATATAACTATGCAAAAGATCAGCATTTCCAATTAATTTCATCTTATATATCTATTTTATAATAGTATTAAATGTCCTTTGGAAGTGCCTACTTCTCTGCTGACTCTAAATTGGAACTAGAAGATTAGCTTATGGTAGATATCCAACTTTCAGGGGGTTGTAGTCAGGTAAGTCAAATCCTACCTAGCATGATTAGGACTACAGTTTTGTTACAACAAATGCCAGAAAGAACATACTGACTGGGCCTGATGCATATTAAAGTAATGTCAAAAGTCACTAACTAAAAATAGCTTTTGTTTCCAAAGACTGCTGAACAATGATCATATGAATGTTACAATAATAAGGTAGTCAGTTTGAGTAGATAATAGGTATTGCCATTTTCTTGCACAAGTCACAGTGGTACCATATAACATCCACTTTGCATATGTTTAAATGACACCAAAACCAGTTTCTCTCAGCTTTCTTTTTAAGAACAGAGAGACATATGTGCTGGACATCCAAGGTAAGATGTAGATCCTGTAGCACCATTTCTTTCCATCCCAGGAGAGGTGCCGACAGTAACGGACAAATAAAGGACCTTTCTTTCAGTCAATGAGAAGTACGAAAGGAAATGTTTGAAGGATTAATGGAGAAAGAAACCTCCTGACCGCCTTCCTATACAGTCTGGGTCACAGGAATGTCCTTTTTCAGAGAACGTGTAGGCAAAGAACCCATCTCAAATAAAACGGGGAAAGGGAAAGAGCAAAATGCTTTTTAAAATTGGCTTTTCTCCACTTCCTAGACATTCAGAACATAGAGGGCATGCCTGAATGAGCATCCAACATATTTCTTCTGAAGAAAGTAACTAAAAAACCTGAAAAAACCAACCTGTCAGGAAGCTACAACTTTGTGAAACCAGTAGGTAAGCAAGTAAAATGACTGCAATCCAACTGGACTGAATGACAGAAAGGTAATGCACTAAAGGATGCATACTACACAAAGGTCTGAAGACTTGCTCTTACTTGGTATGAATTCTGATAGTTGTTCAATGATCCATGTTTGGATACTACTTTTTTTGTGTTAAAGGATCGTGTTGCTGCAAAACATACACACACATACACATAAACACTCAACAAAATCAAGGGCTGATGTCCCATGAAAGTTTTTAAGGCACTATGCACTTCTAATAGTTGCTTAAATAGCACTATAGTTAAACCAGACTGACAGTTATGTAGAAAATCTGGCAAAAACGGTAAACTGGCATCTTGTTATAAAATGATAGAAAACAAATGGGGAACTTTTAGCTTGACCTATAGCTGCCACCAGGTGTTACTGCTTTGTGTATTTCTCTGTGGGTACCCTAACAAAGGTGTATCAGCATATCAGGTCTTTTTTTCCTTTGAGTGTTAATTTTTGTTGCTCAGAAAGTAACATCCAGAATTTAGGAAACTGTTGATTTAGAGCTGGCACAGGTAAAAAGGCCTTGTCACATCACTGATGCTTAATGTATGACCATGCTGCAAGCACTGCAATATGGTGTCAACATATGAAAGCTAGCTTAAAAATTAGCTAATTCAGATGCTACAAACCTAGCTGGAACAGGGAGCTCAGTAAGTACTTCCTGAGTGAATATTCACCCACCTCTCTGGCAGGCAAAGCTCCATGCTGTGTCGAGTTGCTAAACTGCTCTTGGTAGCAATAATAACTAATCCTGTTGTGCGTCCTCTGCTGTGGTCACAGTGATGGTGGTGTAGAGACAGATTTGGCTTGTTGACTCTGGAGTGCTGACAGAGTCACAGGTTATTTTTGCACAGCAGCCAGCATATGTGATTCAATCCACAGAGAGCTGTCACTGAGGAAGAAGGTGCTATTTTAATGTCGTCAAGATGGAACAGGACTTCATACCATTTTCCAGCTCCAGTTCCCTGCACAGATGTTAGAGATGTCAGCCTACATTTCTGCTGTAATTTTTCAAGAAGAAAAGCTTTTGTTTTAAAATCCAAATATTCTGTGTAATTTTAATTTTTTTTTAGAAGGAAGACTCTCATTGAAACAGTATCAGATCCAGAGATCCTTGAGGATCAGTAAACTTATAATAACACATGGATCATTTATACACTTAGACCATATCATCTCTTTAGGAGTCATCACAGTCTATCTAATATCAAGGCCTCGTGTTCACATGCTGCACTGAGCTATTATAGACTATTGTGTCAGGCTTCCCTGGAAGAGTGGGGAGCACTTGAATGCATGGATTATTGGCGCGATAGACTGTAATGGTGTGTCAATTGTCAAGGCCTATGTGGGATACTTTCCTATGCGGATCATTAACAAAGGAGCTGACACTCTATCATGTCAGTGCAGCTGCCAAGTGCACACACCAACTCTGCATATTAACACCCCTTATGAAATTCTGAATAAGGAGAGTGTGTGCCCACTCCTAGCACTTGAAATTCACTCCATTTATGTATATTTAATAATTACATACGTGCTCATGCTGCAAAAAACTGGAGAAAGAAAAAGTGGAGCCCCTTTAAAAAATTAAGCAAGAAAGAGTTTATTAATGAGCAGTGCATTGTTCTTCTGTAGCACTTCCCAACAGTGACCTTAGAACGCTTTACAAACAAAGCAGCCTATGTTATCTCCAGGTGACTTGTGGTACCCCTATTTCATAGATGGATAACTGAATCACAAATATTAGTTACAAGGGACACTCAAGTTACAACCAACACTTCTGAGACCCAGAAGAAGAGACAACAGTTTACGATACATAAAAATGCATTGTGAGAATCTTTAGAAATTCATGGAACTATGTCGTAGGATCCTCCCCCCG
>WEIT01025902.1:25097-37548 GCA_013389985.1 Dryoscopus gambensis | reverse complement strand
GGGCTCCGGTGCTGCTGCCCGGCAGCCGCGCGGTGCTGTCGGGCACCAGCGTGTCCCCTCTGTCCCGAGCGCTGCGGAGCCGTTGCCTTTGCACGGTTCCGTTACACCGCCCTGCGGTGTGCGCGCCCGTTCCGCCCGTTCTGGAGCGCGGCTCAGATTGCACCGGCTGGAATCTGATACGGCCCCGGCGTTCCCGTCGTTGCCTGACCCCGACGTCCGCGCGTCCTTCCCCAGTTTACTCTCCCCCTCCCCCGACATACACACAGGTGTCCCTTTCTCATCTCTCTTCTCGTGCTTTCTCTCTATGCCGTTCACAGGATGTGTAAAGTTGAAAGGGATCACAGCGGGTGATCTGCTCCAGCAGGGTTTTGTCCTAGAGCCCATGGTACAGAATTTCATCCAGACAGTTGTTGAGTATGTCCAGTGAGAGAGACTCCACACGCTCCCTGGGCAGTCTGTTTCAGTGCGTGGTCGCTCTGAAATTCGTAAAGAATTTTATCCTCCTATTTAGGTGGAACTTTGTGTGTATCCATTTCTGCCCTGTTGCTTGACACCACCACGCTGCACCCAACTCCATCTCTCTGGCCCCTCTAGAATCTATTCTCACAGACTTCCATGAGGCCAGAACAGCACGGTCAGCCTTGGCCTTTTTATGAGTTCTGACAGGCCTGCACATTGAGAAACAACTCAGGCACCTGAGCTCCTGTAAGAGTCTCTCCCAGTTTTATATCATTAATGTGCTTATCTGCAGAGTAGGGAGCTTTGCTCCCCAGTAGTAACTTGATTTGGCTGTGGGGATGTGTTGCACCGTATTATTTAGTGTTTCTGACAGGTGATACAGCTGCCTGGCTGTATGGCCTGAGCTAGGGAGAGACACCAACGTTTCCATGTCACAAATCCTTAAAAATGCAGTCGTGGTTAAACCCTAGCAGGCAGCCAAGCACCACATGGCCACTCGCTTAGGATGGGGGCTAGAAGTGGAAGGGTAAAAGGGGGAGTAAACCTGTGGGATTGTGATAAGGACAGTGTTATAATCTTAAGAAATGTAAGGGCAAAAAAAAAAAAATAAAAAGACCAACATAGATGTAGGAAATTAATAAAGCACACAAGAAAAACAAGTGATGTGAAAGAAAATAATTCCCTCCTGTCAACCAGCTCAGCTGATGCTGGGCCAGCCCCCAAGTAATGACAGCCCCCCCAGCTTCCACCACTTTTATTGCTGAGCACANAATTCCCTCCTGTCAACCAGCTCAACTGATGCTGGGCCAACCCCTCCAGCTTCCACCAGTTTTATTGCTGAGCACGACACCCTTTGGGCAGTTGTCCAGCTGTGTCCCTTCCCAATTCCTTGTGGCCCCCATCCTGCTTGCTGGGGCAGAGAAGCAGCAGAGGCCTTGGCTCTGTGTAAGCTCTGGTCAGCAGTATCTAAAACATCTCTGTGTTCTCAGCACAAACTCAAACCACAGCCCCCTCTCAGCTGCTGTGAAGAGAATTAACTGCCCCATCCCACTCCAGTACAAATGCACACCAGCAGATCATACAGTGCATATCATCCTGCTGTCTCCAACAGGCCATAGAGGAGGAAGGAGGAGATCCTGACGAAATTCCCGTGGCCTCAGAGCTGACCACCAAAAGAATGCCAAAAAGAACTAGCAAAGGTACAGTGTCTGGACACTTGCAGTTCCACTGTTGGCATGTGGCTAGAATTTGGCATACAAACTTGATTTTTCCTGTTACGTTAGTTTAATTTTGAAATAATTGCTTTTTACCTTGTGGAAAATGGCAAAACTCTTTTGCACTAGTGAGCAATAACTTTAAATGATAATATGATGCCTGACTGTATTTTATTAGCAAGTATTGAAATGTGAAGATGAAACTGTAAATTGTGTGTGTTTCTGTGTTTGTGAGCATGAGTAGAATTGTGTCAGGTACAGAGCAAGCAGCTGCAGCATAAGCTCCATGGAAAGCCCCTATAATTATATTTCAGTGATATTTAAGTTGTAGCTATATTTAACTATATATTGCTTCAAAATATTAAATACTCTGCATGCCATGTTACATGTGGCTTATTTGAATTGCTCATAGCCAGTCGTTAAAGAATATTTTCTGAAGAGGAACAGACTACTAAGCTGCTTCTTTTTAAGACAGACTGACTAAAAATAGAGAAAGAGCTGTTGTCTTTGATTAGCAGTAGGAGTTTAGGGCGACAGATGTGCATAAACATGATTTGTGTCCAAGGTCTTGAAAGTGAACACTAATTCTAAATCCATTTAATTAAGGGAGGTGTTTTTGTAACAATCTTAAGGTGTTACTTTTAAGTGGATTACCCTGGGGCTGTTGTGTCTTTTTAGGTAGTGAAGTGTTGTGGGATGAGAGTGTAGCTTTAGAAAAATACTGTGGTACTTGTAGTTCATGCTCCTGCTGCTTGCTTTTATGGAGTGGGAAGGTGACCTCAGTTCTATCCATACAGACCCAGACTTCTGAATCAGCCTCTTAACGCTTACTTGTTGAAACAAACTGAGTGTTCCACAGGTAATTGACCAAAGCTTAAACATGCTACAAAATGTAGTGCTACATCTCACTGCCGTGATACTGTTTGTAGGAAGAAAACCAGAAGAAGAAGGTGTGGAGGATAATGGTCTAGAAGAAAACTCTAGAGATGGGCAGGTAAGTGAAATCATGATTGCAGTTACTAAGTATGTACATCATGTCACCTGCAATAAATATGCATTTACCCTTCTTCTCTCTGTAGGAGGATATTGAAGCAAATCTGGATACCTTGCAGGATATTGACATGATGGATATTAGTGTATTAGACGAAGCTGAAATAGACAACAGCAGTGCTGTCGACTGTGGAGAAGATTATAGTCCTGACAATATTCTCGATTCTCTGTCTGATAATAAAGATAATGTCGAAGCAGAAATGAAGGAACTTCCTGATCAGCTAACAGAAAACGAGGTGAGTGAGTAGAGGTCTTCGTAATTTTTCAGAGGATATTTAATAGGGATATGGGCACATGAACAAGGTATTTCAGTCCAGTAGAATATAGGACCTGAATGTGATCTGGATTCTATTTCCCATTCCCAGCTCTCATGTCCTAGTCTTCTGAGTGGTAAATATTCTTGAGGCTTGAAATGTTCTCAGTAGGCGAGTCACCATCTTCCTTGCCTTGCAGTATTATCTTTGCTTGCTGTGAAAGGAGCCTGGAATTGAAAATGCTGTGTTAGTTTCTGTGTTCCCTCTTCCTGTTTATGTGTTCCATGTGTTAAAGTGTATGTGTGCATACACCCAGCTGTCGCTAGAGGACACAGTAAAAGACGCATAGACTTGGGGAGATGTCTCAGGGAAAAAATCCCAATTTTATTTCCTGTCAGGAATATTTATACACCTCTAGCCATTACTGTCAATTGGCTGATGGAGGTGACACCGCTTCATCCAGAATGGCTGGACAGAAAGTCCATCAACCTTTCTCTCATGGGAAAGGAATGGAAAACACATAAGCAGCTGTTACAAAACACCAGCTGTTATTTTCATTAAAACCGTGAGAATCCTAATTCTCTGGCCCCAGAAATATGTAAGCTTCAGAAGGCTCAGAGAGCAGAGTAACACCCAACCATCTAGGTATTTATATATACAGGGAGAGAGAAAAATAAATTTTCAACTCAGCTAATTTGGATATCTTTTCCGCAGAAATAATGCTCTGGTTTAAGGAAGTTGTGTTGTTCTGTTCTTTTATAGAGATTAATAAAAAAATAAGAACTTGCTATGTTGCCCTGTTCTGACATTGCCAGGCTTATGACTTGGTTCTGAGAGCAGCTTGCAATGTCATTTGCAGACAGCACAGGGTTATCCATATGTCACATTCACTCCCCAAATATTATCCTTCTTGGATCCTTGTGGGTTTGGGTTTTTTATTTATTTTAGGCTGTTCACTTACAAAACAGAACATACTCTCTTTCTTTGCCTTTTGCCTATCTGCTTCAACTTTTCATCATTTATCTTCTGTCACCTGAAAAGGGAGATTTTCTCAAAGCCTTTGTGTTTGACTGGTCTGTCAGTGCCACAGGAAAGCCAAGATCCTTGGGCCCGAGAAGTGACAGCATCCTGTTCTGGAGACCCTTCACTGGGCATCCCTGGGTCAGAGCGTGGTTCCAGTGCCTTGGGGAGCATCACACAATCAGAGCATAACAGAGACCCCTGTCCCAGGTCTCAGTCAAGTGTGTTACTCACTGCAGGCAGCTGCTGGTGCCTTTGAAGGACTCACACTGAACCTTTTATGGAATAACGTCATTAATGTAATGGAAAATTGTGACAGCTTAAGGCTTAAGGATTGCTGGTGGTAGTATCTATCTGCAAAAAAACCCCCCACCACATTAACCAGCTTTAATTCCTCACAGAAGCTGGCTGGAGTTCATCATTCATCGTGCTTAGAGTACAGTTCTTACCCAACAGACATCCCTAAAAGGGAGAAGACAAGTTCAGATTGTTACAGTGGAGCCTTCCCTAACTTCTCCACACTTTTAACTTGCTTTTATACTGTTTTTATGTTTAGGTGGAGCTTGAGTGACTCTAGTTGTACATCCTGTTCACTGGGGGGTGGTCATGCCTTGGAGGTGACACCAGTATTACATCTGAGGTAACCCTTGGCACAGACCTGTGCATTTTGCTGGTTCAGCAGCAAGAAATCTTCTTTCTTCTCCTTTGGTGGACAGCTATTCTGTGGCTTTTCAGGTACCACTGAGTCCCCCCTCTCGCAGGGATTTCAGCAGAGCCTGGCTGTGGTGTCTGCACCCCAAGAGAGCAATCAAACACAAAGGCTTGGAGAAAATCTCCCCTTTCATGGGACTGAACACAGAGTCGTTGCAGCAGCATCCACTTCGCCTGAAAGGCAATTTTGTGGTGTTCTGTAAATTAATCTCATGTAACCAATGAGTTTTGATTGCATCTTACCCTCAGCTCTTTAAGGAAGCAAGATTTTTGGGATATGTTTTTGGTTTGGAAAACTGTAAACTAAGTCAGCTTCATTTCTAACTTGTTTTTTTTTCCATTTAGAAACTAAAGTTAAAAAGTGGGAAAATGAGAAAACATGTTCAGTAACCACAGAAATGTGAAATAAGACTCTTAAGAATTGAAATAGACAATGTCCTGTTGAAATTAAAATGAAAATTAATTGGAGAAGGATATTTAAATACATGTTGCTCCTCATTTTTGGGTCACAATCTGAAGTAGCAATTGAGATCTGTCAAACAGTTTAAAGTATTTCTGGTTTTCTTGAAAGGGAAAATTAAATACAGGTGTATTCTACTTAAGCTACTTTTGGTAAGAAGTGCTTTCATTCCTTTCTTACTGTTTTAGGAAGATTATGATGAAATTGAAAACAATTTAGAAGCCTCCTCCTCTGATTTAATTGAAATGAAGGTAAACTGAAAATGTAGCTATATTTCAGATTGTCATGTTATTAGTATGTTGTATTATTAATATTTGCTCAGTTCTCATACTACAAAAAAGAAAATGTGACCATAACATGAAATTGTAACAGAATCCAAGACATTCATGACCTTGCTGAGCACAGTCTGGGAAATGAGGGTGCCCTATGGTTTTTTCCCTACTTTTCAGTCAGCTCTCAAGACTTCCTTCACTTTCATGGCAAATAAAAAGGGTCTTGGACTGTTGATTCCTTCTCTCTCCCGCTGATTATATGAAGTAGTAGCTGGGTTTGTTTTTCACTCTGTAGCTGGTGTGGTGGTACACAGAGATACCTTATTGGTCTCTTTAAAATTCAGAGTTATTTGGGAGAGTGCAGTTGTGGCGGATATTTTGTCTTGGCTTTAACGTGCCAGGAAAGTTACCCAGATAAAATACTCATTTGTTTAGGATGGTGAAAAAAAGTGCTAAATGTAGTAGATGAATTTGTGTAGTTTTCAATTTTAGGATTGGGCAGGGAGTTGCAGTTCTGTGTTAGAAAATACATTTTATAAAATCCTCATTCTGTGGTCTTTTTTTCCCCAAACAGAAAATGGAGAAGCTACACTTGGAGCCAGGTACTGTTAAAGAAAAACATATTCCTGTCTTTTCAACTAATACTTTTTAAACCATTAACTATTAAAAAACCCAAGCAAACAAACATAATTTGCATTATTTTTATAATGGACAATCCAGATCATGCAGGGTCATAGAGATTGGAAACCCAATCATATCCCCAGATCTGTGAAGTGATGCTTGAAATACTTCCAGTGAAATGAAATGGTTTAAAAACCTGTTAAACTACATAAATGGATTTAGAGAAGTTTAATCACAGTTTTAAAAGCTAAATATTCTACTTGTAAACAGATCTTGTGATATTGCACACACCTTAACTCTGTTACTAAGTAGAGAGCAGTGAAAGCAGTAAAAAGATATTTTAGGGCATTAAAATGTAAAGATTAGTTACTGGATACAGAAGAAAGAAGAGAGTTTCTTCATGGAAATTTCATACAGATACTTTTCCCTTTCTGGACTGCAAACACACTCATGCACCATCAGAAGATGCCCAGTTCTCATGTTGGACTGTCTCTGCTAAAAGAATTTCACAGAAATTTAAAAATTGAACTCTCAGTGCCTTGATACGTTCAGTTAAGCATCTCGGACTCTGGAAGCTAACTAGAGAAGAAACAGAGCTGAACGATTTGCTGAAGAATATGAAGGCTGAGCCCGAAGTTTTTTGTTAAATCTGTGGGGGCATTTTTCTTGCCTGTTGAGGTGGTAGGGCTGATTTGGCAGTGTGTGAGAGAGCAGTTAGCGTGGTAGCTGTAACACTGTGTACACTAGGGTTTTCCAATCTCTGTGTAGCTTAGCAGTTCTCTTGGTGTTAGTGTGGCAGCCATGCCAGTTCCACATTTGTGATTGCTGTATTTCCCTGGTGATTAAATCTTGTGCCATTCTATTCCTGTTAAATCCGTAGAAAATGAGAAAATACTCGACATTTTGGGGGAAACTTGTAAATCTGAGCTACTTAACGAAGAGGCTGCGGAAGCGGAGCGGCCGCGCGCGCAGGAAGCCAGTAACGCGGGGCCAGGCAAGAGGCTGGCTGAGGAAGAGGACGCTCTGGCTGCCGCTCAGTTGGAGGAAGATGCTTTAGCTTTGGACAGCAAATCGGACAGCAAGGCTTTGGCAAGGAAGGAAGCAAAGCGTTTAGTGGTAGCAAAAGGGGAGACAAGTGAACAGAGCCCCGAGGAAGAGGCCCCGGACTCTGAAGGTGTAGTGGTAGAGAGCCTAAGCGATCAGAGTAGCAAACGCTCGCAAGGCCTGGAAGCCTCTAGTGGGGAGGCAGCGGAGAAAGGCGCAGGCGCCGAAGCCAGAGATAGCAAAGAAGATGGCAAGAGAGCAGAAGACAAAGCTAATTCAGAGGAAGCTTCCCCTGCCACTAAAGAGTCCTCAGCCAGTGAGGGCGGTGATCAGAAAAAGAGGTTTGTTTTTTCTCCGTTATAGACCAGATGCTATCTTTTATCATGGGTCCTTAAGTGATGCGAATAAGCTGTTTCCTTCAATTGGCCTCCGAGACTGATGAAATTGTAGCCTATTCCTAAAGGTCTCTTTTATTTCTCCATGTGCAGATATTTTTATTTTTTTAAACGCAGTGGGTTTGATTTCTTTCCTTCATCAACCTTCAAAGGTTGTTTTCCCAAATTACTCTTATTTGTAATCATCTTCTTAATGTAAGTCTGTTTAAGAATCTGACTTCGTTATTTCTTGTCAGATTTCTTAAATCAAGTATACAAAGGTGTGTTTTCGTTTGCAACATATTTTCTGGTAGGTATTTAATTTTAGCTTTTTTCATAATTTATATTTAGTCACTTTTCTTTCTGACTTGAATAATGTGGTGTTTTGTCTTTAGCCCTGTTGAGGAGGACAGAGATACAAAGATAATCTCAAAAGATGAGAAAGGTATGTTTGTTTTCAAATGTAAAACTTCAGTGATTGCTTGGATATCTGTTTCTCTTTGATAGGTTATTTCAGCAGAAATTGATTGCAATCTGTGTAGTTGTTTAATAGCATAAATTCACCTCTTTCTGGATTTTCTTCATTCCTGTCAAAATAAGTGTTTTACTTTCATGCATTTTTTCAAAACATGTGCATTGCACTGTTTTGTTTGTATCTTCATTTTTAAAGGTAGATGTTAATAAATGGCAAATGTCATTTTTGGCACTGGAGATGC
Organism: Dryoscopus gambensis; assembly: GCA_013389985.1. Lineage (NCBI taxonomy): Eukaryota > Metazoa > Chordata > Aves > Passeriformes > Malaconotidae > Dryoscopus > Dryoscopus gambensis. The sequence continues at coordinate 29,353 of WEIT01025902.1, read as the reverse complement.
CCACTAGCAGCTGTTAGTGAGTCAGGAACCTTTTGGAATTGTGTTTGCTTTACTATACACTTGGAATTCTCCTTCCCATCTTCTGTTTTGCTGAAGTAATTTGGGATCTAGTATTCACATATTTAAATGCCACAAGTCTTACATCTTAGCATTGTCTTCAAATTACATCAATTTTATTAAATCTTTGTCCATGCAGATCCTATTAATGGTGCAAATATGCATCATAAGCAAGAAGAAAATACTTTGATCAGTGTCAGATGCCTTCATAGTTCTTCCTTTTAATACACCAGGCAGCTGAGTCTTTGCAGCTCACCCCACCTCTGTGTTCTCTTCTGCCTGCCCAGGGCAGAAGAATTAGATCTGACTGTAAACATTGCCCTTACATGCTGCTGGCAGGTAGTTCAGCACTTTTAAATTTGGAAGTACTAGCAATTCCTATAAAAAGCAAGAAATTCATTATGAGGTCTGCCTGCCAACCGGACAGGAGGAATTGGGTTGGTTTTAATTGGGGTTTACAACCCAGACTCACCTCCCTGCCAGCTGCTTTTTCCAAGATCCTGGATTATACCTGTTTGCACAAGCTGCTGGACCTCCCTGTCAGCTTTGTTAGGGTCAGTTTGGGTTCAGTCTGGAATCTTGTGTTCTCTGATTTCAGAATATTTCAGGGAGTGTTCTATGCATGCTGTCATTTACCTAAGGACTGGAGTGTATTGTTTTTGTGGACTGAGAAAACTCGTAGCTGAGTTTGCTTTCAAAGCAGCCTTCGGGAGCTTGGGTGTCTGATAACCACCTTGCTGCTGCATCCCACTCTCCAAAGGATGTGCTGTGGTCCATAACATTTGTTTTATTCATTTTCTGGCTTAGTGAGCAGCAGTGGTGAGAGGCAGCTGCTTGACTGTGTAACATTCTGTGCATGCAGAGCAAAGTGACTGAGCCAGAAGGAAGCTAAAAAACTTTCTACAAGTCAGTTCTGACTCATACCTTGCTATTTGCCCATCTGTATGAAAGGGGTTTTTTTAGAATGAAGAATTTTCTATGTTCCATGCATTAATTCTGAAAACTGTGTCAACAAGACTGCAGAAAAGTAAATTCATGAGCTCACCCTGGTGGATTTGGCAGTCAATGGATGCTCAGCTGAAAGATGTCTCCAGTGTTGGTGCTTGGCTCCCAATGCCTGCATTGTTCTTGTTTCTAAGTTAAATATTTTCATGCCCCAATATTTCTTTGTCTTTGAAGTGCACTACCATTGCAGGAGCACTTTTAAAAGTCTTGTGGGAGGGCAGAACCTGGAGACGTTAAGACTGATCAATCCTTAATCAAAAAGGACATTAACGTTGTTTTGAAAATTTAAAAACTCATTGGTAAAATAGCAGAAAAGAGAAAAAGGAGCACTTTCTTCTTTCTCCAGCATTCTGGTGCCAGAGTAACTGCAGGTAGTTTTTAAATTGTACAAATATGTGGAGTAAAAACATCAAAGCTTTTGGCTCAGCTTTTTAAAACACCAAGACAATGCATCTCCCATGTATTTGTGTGCATGACATACCTTTGTCCGTGTACTTTTGAGGTAGATGATGGCAGATATATACTCACCTTTATACAGAAAACCTCTTTTTGGGTGTTTTTGTAAGAGATTGATAAAAATCACTGCATCCTTCCCTAGGAAGCCCATGTAAATATTAATAACTATGTTCTCAGTTACTTGTGCCAGTGACTGAAATTATCAGGAAGTAGAAGATGGAAAGGCACCCAAATAAAATAACATTTTGGAAAGGTTCTGGGAAAAATTCCTTCCCTCAATGAAAGGGGTTCTGTAAAATTCCATATACCCCCAAAAAACCACCAGAACAGAAGTATGGAAGCAGGGAGCTGGAGTGAAACCCATTCATTGAGGCCTTGAAAGTGCCCAGACTGACAGAAGGACCAGGGCACATTTCAGAGGAGACTGGAAACAGTATCCTTGTGTAAGTGCTTCATGCAAACACTGAACCTGGGAGTTCAGGTCACTCTTTAATCACTTGATGCTGCGTGTTCAGACTTGGCAAGTTCATTAGCATTTATTAAATCACCTTTGGAGCTGAGATGGAAAATTGGCCGGGTGTTCTGTAGTTGTTGCATGGCTAAAGCAGGCCAGGGCTTTCCTAACTCCTCCATATCCCAACTGTGGATCTGTGTGGGCAGAAATAGAGACAATTCCTTTGGTTTTTTGATGGTGAATGGCTTTTCTGAGAGGAATTCTGCATCCCATCAGCACTCCCTTGGAGTTGGGATAAGGAGGCAAGACATGAGCACACCTGGGGGCAGACACAGCTCCCCACAACTCTTGCAGGGCTTCTCTCTTTTCCTGTAATTTACTGGCATCTATCCTGGCATGTTTTCAAGAACCTCAGTTAATTCAGAGGTACCCTTGTCCAGTTGCTTTCATGAAAAATGATGTAAAATACTTCTCTATCAAATCTCGTAGTTCCACCCAAAATTTTGGACTTGTGAGGCTGCTTACCTTCAGCAAAGCAAATCCTGGGAGGAGAATGTCACACAATGCATTTCACTTGCTCTGTGATTTTAAAAAATTAAAGCTCTGTGATCCTGCTCCATTTAAATTCGCATAATGATTCAGGTAATTAATTCAAATAATTAGGATTTGGGGTATGTTTTGGTTTTGTCTGTTTGTTTTCCCAACTAGGTCGCAGTGCTAGCAGTTCTGGTAGAAACTTTTGGGTGAGTGGCTTGGCTTCCACCACCAGAGCTACAGATCTGAAGAATCTGTTCAGCAAATATGGGAAGGTAAGGGGTTATTTTTGTTGGTTCGTTTTTGTTCTGGTGTTTATTTGGTTTGGTTTTTTCTGCGAGAAACTGTGTTAATAAGACTTTTTAAGCTCCAATCACTGAAAGTACCAATGAAAGGAATCCAATTATCAAGAATATTGTGGGATATCAGGGAAAATATCACCCTGAATCACTGGGGGGTTTTTTATTCTGTTACTCACTTCTAAACAAATACAAAATTCCCTTTGTGATCCTTTATTTGAAATAGTCAATAACTTTCCACATTCTTCTGTCTCCTGTGCTGCAGTATGGTATCTTCACCTGCTGAAAATTCACAGTCAACTGTGAATTTAATGTTTATTAAAGACTTCCTTAGGACCAAGTAAAATACGCAGTAAATGTTGAGACAAAATTACTGGGGAATATCTTAGGAATTGCCTTAGTATCTCAAGTTTTATTTTTATCAAGAGTTGGCAGTTCCTTTAGAAAACACTTGTTTGGGATGTGGGGAGGTGTTGTTTGGTTTTGCTGGCAGGGGAGGTCCTGCAGTTGCTGTTCAGGACAGACAAAATGTCAAATTAAATCTCCCTGTCAGCTGGGAAATGGAAAGAACTCAATAAAAGACTGAGATCAGAGCCATCAACAAGGATTTTTGTCAGACCTCTGAAGCCTATTTACGGATTATTATCAGCAGATTATATTAAAAGCAAATTGTACATGATGACAACCTGCCCTTGAATGTTTTACTGATGAAAATACGCTGGAATTTGAATATGACTTTACAAATAGGTACAAAAACGGATTAATTGTCGCACACCTTGGAGTTTGAAAGTCCATGGGACTGGTAAAACCTTTTTAATGCTCCTTGTGATGCAATACTTCAATTTATTTGCTTAGAATTCCATCTGGTAATCAAAATGTTGATTATAGAGTTGTGCCACAAAATTTTAAATGTGGTTAAAAACTAAACAACAGCCAACCTAGTATTTGGCTCTAGATAGATGCCACGGTGCCATTTAGACATTTAAATAAAATACTGTTATTTTCTTCAGGGTATTAGCAGAGGCAAAGCTTCCTGGAAGTAAATGTACATGTGCAATAAATTAAATGCTCAGAAGTAGGTTCTCCATTCAGCTGTACTTTGAAACATCCCACCTGAAATATGATTGATTTCTCTGTTACAAAGTGAGCTGTAGTGAATATCTGAGCATAAATAAACACCATTTATGTGCCTTGTCCAAGCTCTAGTTTTTGGGGAAACTTCCTGTTTCATAAAGAAAATGGCAGATAACGTTGTTGATCTGCCTCAGCAGTGACATGTAAACACTTTTTGAAGGGAAGCTGGCACTTAGCAGTTGAGCATTAGCATATATGTGGATAATATAATATATATATTAGCATATATATCTAGCATTTAAGTCAGTAGAAACTGACTTAAAATTTTGTATTGGTTTTTACTATTTTATACTTAAACAGATGTTGTTGATGTAAAG
>WEIT01025902.1:12291-25061 GCA_013389985.1 Dryoscopus gambensis | reverse complement strand
TTTTTTTTTTTTTGCATTATCCCCTTGTGGTCTTTCTCCAGAAGAGAATTCAGTCTTTCTCTCCCACCTCTTGATTCAGCTTTTGTAGCATTCCATTGGTAACAGAAACATGGTCAGCTCCAAGCAATGCTCCTTTTGTATTCGTTAATCTCTCAAAACCAGAACTTTGCTGCGTGGTAATGGCCAGGAATTAAAAAGAGCTGAAAAGGAGCTTGTAGTTCTTGCTGTTCAACATGAGGGCTTTGTCACAGGGAGAGTAATTGCTGGTTTTTTGGGCAGGTGGTGGGTGCCAAGGTGGTGACCAACGCTCGCAGTCCCGGCGCGCGCTGCTACGGCTTCGTCACCATGTCCACGGCCGAGGAGGCCACCAAGTGCATCACTCACCTGCACAAGACAGAGCTGCATGGCAAGATCATTTCTGTGGAAAAAGTGAGTACTGGTCCTCAGAGGCAGCGAGCTCCCACCAGATTGTGCAAATGGTCGAGGCCACATTCTCAGCTGATGATGTGCAAAATAAATTTCAGGCAAAAAATGAACCGGCTGGGAAGAAGACAAGTGAAAAAAAAGAGAGTGAAGCAAAGAGAGAAACAGTCAGTGAGAGGTACTGTGTTAAAAATTCTCCTACCAAAGGTGTTTTGCTGTTCTTCAGTCTGTGTTGATGTCAGGAAAAACTAAAGTTACCCTGAGAATTTCTGTGGCAAACATTGGAAAACAGGAGTCCATGAATTTATTCAGCTTTTACTACAAGATAAACCAGTTGATACTCAGTGGCCTGCTTAAAATGTTTCTATTGCATGCTTTAAAGCAGGCACTGGAAAGTTGCATTTTCAAGCAAATCTTTTAATTTAGCCATATTTAGAGTTTAGTAATGATTGTGGAGCTTTCATGTCTTAAATCTGTAGGAAAGACCATTTGCGAATTTCACTTTCTTCATTACCTTGTGTCTCTCATTAGAATAGTTTCCTCCAAGTCCCAGACAGTTAAAAGAAAGTTGTCCAAGCTCTCTTCCCAGATCATGTTCCTCTTGAGCACTGTGCTCTTCCTCTCTAGAATTACTGAAAGTAGCTGAATGGGGCACTCGGAGAGTGAATTAAACACTAAGCACTTTGCCTTAATTATCTTCTTGAGGCATAACTTCTATTAAATGCTACTTGCTGAGAACTTCTTGCTTTTATTTCACCCAATCACCTGACAAAAATAGTTCATTGTCATGTTGTGTAAGAAACTTTGTGGGCATTAAGCACGTGGTGGTGTGAATTTGTCCTCGTGCTTCCAGTTGAGATACCTGAATCCTGGCCAGCTTTTTGACAACTGCACAGAGTGGTCTGAATATCTTGTTTTATGGAGCAGGAAGTTGTGGTAGGAAAAGTTTAGAAATCTAATTATGATTGTTATCACATCAGAATTCTACTTTGTTGCGGTGTTGGTGGCATTTTCCTTGAATTTTCTTTTCTCTTAGTTTATGTTAGTCTAATCTATATCAATATCTATCCACAGACCTGGCGGTGCTAAAAGGGACGAGAAATCTGACCAAAAAGATGACTCTAAAAAGACAGAAGACAAAGATGAAAAGGAAAAAAAAGATAAAGATGACCAGAAGTCTGGTTCATCAGATCAACCTAAAACTATTAAATCAGGTAATTTTCTTGTTGCTTTTTAATAGAGTAAAAGATATGTTGATGTAGAAATATTCAATTGTAGGTAGTTCTTTCCAGACAAATATTCTAGGATTGTTTCTGATTCTTAGTTGGAAATCCAGAATGTGTAAGGGGAAGGGTGTTTGGGGAGAGATGTTTGCCATTGTGTCATCCTTAAAAGAAATATCTGGATTAGGGGTAGTGAAATAATTGGTTTTGAAGAGAGGGTTAAATGCCCATTCTCACATTTTAGAGAACAGAACTTCTGGCGTAGCAAGGAGTGGTGCAGGTCGTGTAGTTTGATTGGTTCTTTCCACTTCTGATTTATTTAGGAAGTAAAGGAACAGAGAGAACAGTAGTCATGGATAAATCCAAAGGAGAACCTGTTATTAGTGTGAAAACATCCACAACATCAAAAGACAGAGTAAGTAATGCTTCTGCATGGGAAACATTTCCCTTAGAAACAAATCCTGAATCCTGCCAGGCTGCATGTGACCCACCCTTGTCTTGCCACTTTGTCCAATTAGAGTTTCTATAACATGGATTTAGATGTTAATTAGTACAATACCTCTCATTTGGCCGATACCATATTCAGCACTCAAATCCTGCCAGATGGGGGAAGGTATTACTGTATTAATATATGGTGTCTGTAATGTTTAAAAAAGAACAGCTTTTGGAAAAAAGCAGCGACCAACCTTGGAGATATGAACTGTACAAATGGAAACAGAGCTTAGAGTATTGTTTGTGATGGTTGTCCTTTCATAAACTAAATTAGTTTCTCTTTTAAATACAGAGTGTTAAAAGCCAGGACCGCAAATCAGAGAGCAGAGAGAGACAAGGGATTGTCCCCTTTGACAAAATCAAAGCACAGAGAAAAATGAGGGAGGCGGAGCAGCGCCGGTAAGAGCAGCACTGACATTGTTTGGGGATTTTTCCCTAAAATATATATAATTTTCATTTTTATTAAAATAAGACTGAGAGAGAAAAAGGCCTTCAATTTTTTTTTCCCCATTTGTAATCTTGTTATATTTTTATGGGTATCTCTTGAACTTAATTTAGGTATTTAATTATTTTTGGTGGAGCTTTTTCTTTGTTTCATATGTTTAATAGGCTTCCTAATGTTTAAAGCTGTTAAATGCCATCCTTCAAATTCCTTGCTGGAACTGTGACCTCAGTTCCATGTTTTCCACACACTACAAAACCTCTGTTTCTCACCTAAAAGTAGTCGGATTGAACAGGAAGAAGGTGCTTTCGTTAATTTTATTGGAGAGGAAGTTTCTCCCTCATAGTTAAATTCCTGAGTGTTAGTGGAGTCATTCTCCACCATATCATCCTGGCTTTCTTCACAGAAATAAAATATTCTTTGCAGATATTTTGTTTCAGTATAAGAAATGAGCTGTGGACATTTGGATTCAGATTCTCGTGACCATATGGAACTATTTGTGGGCAATTGGACTCACATTTTCCTGACCATATAGAAGTATTCACCCCCAGGATGGTTTTTGTGGGAGTCATTTGCTAAGTCTCGAAATAAATTCATGTGTACACTGGGTATCTCTCATGAGTATCACTCCATGCCCTTCCCAGGTAATTTCAAGGAGATGATGCAAGTTTGCAGAATTTCGAACACTTTTTATTTTACCTTGCTTTGTTTGTTGAAGCATTACCCGTGGAACTTTTGTCTCTGCAAACAGCACACGCGAGCGCCGCGAGAGGCAGCAGCACCTGCAGACCATCCGCGAGCGGGAGGAGAGGGAGCGGCTCGAGATCGCTCGGGAGCGACTGGAAATCGAGCGGCAGCGCCTGGAGCGGGAGCGGATGGAGAGGGAGAGGCTGGAAAGGGAGCGGATGCACATCGAGCACGAGAGGAGGAGGGAGCAGGACCGGATCCAGCGCGAGAGGGAGGAGCTGCGGCGCCAGCACGAGCAGCTGCGCTACGAGCAGGAGCGGCGCTCGGCCATGAGGAGGCCCTATGACATAGATGGCAGGTAAAGCCCCCAAATCCTAATGGTGCCGGTGGGAATCATCTCTGCCGGGTTCTGTCTCGTCAGCCTGGGCTGGAAAAAGCCATACGTATGCTCTCAGCACTTGGGGGTTGCATTGAGATGATCATATTTAATAGCTCAGTGTCTTGGTTTAGAAGACGGGTGACTGCCCGGGGAAACCAGAGCCTCCCTTGGAATAGAGAATGTAAACCCCCCACCTCCGAATTGTTATAATTTTGAAATTATGGGGCTTTCAGACAAAGATGTAGGGGTAGGAATACCAGTTCTTTACTAAGAATATTACAAACTACAAAGGTAGTGGTACAGAGAAAAGAACAACAACAAACAAATAATCCCAGAAACTCTGACAGAGTCAGAACACGACCTGACCCCTTGTTGGTCAGGGTGTGGGGAGCAATCCAAAATAAGTCCTCCTGGAGTGGCAGCTGTGGCTCCATTGGAGCAGAGGTGATCCTGTAGAAGGGTCCGGTGGTGACAGGATGGGTTCAGTTTCCCCCGGGAATCCAGTGGAAAAACCAGCTGCTCTGGTGTCCTGAGTTGCAGATTTTATGCAGGTAGAGAGGCTTTGGCTCCTCCCACTGAGTGGAGCATCTCCCAGTGGGATGATGTGATGTTATCGGTCACAAGCAGAGCCTTAAATGGCTCATTCCCAGGTGATATCCCCTTGGAGGAGGATGGGTGGGGGACGAGATAAGGAAGCACTGCCCTATCTGGTTTTAACCACTGACCCATTAACAGAAGGCACCCGCCCTCCTTCCCCTGGAGCTACAAGAGATGAAAATATCTTCCAACCGTTCAACAAATGAAATTAGAATATTTTTGGTTACATATTGCAACCCAAGACACTCAGGCTTTTCAATGCCCTTTTGAACTTAATTGCCCTTGTTTTGGTTTGGAAGGAGGGACAATATCAAAAGGCGTTATCTGGGCTGAAACGAGTCTGTTCTTTCTTCCAGGAGGGATGATCCCTACTGGTCAGAGGCAAAACGAATGGCCATGAATGACAGGTACCACTCAGACTTCAGTCGCCAGGATCGCTTCCACGACTTCGATCACAGGGATCGTGGGCGTTACCAGGAGCATTCAATAGACAGGTTGGTGTCTTACCTGCCCTGGTGCCTGAAAACACGACAAAAATGTGTATTTAATGTCACATTTTGCTGCCTTTACTGTGTGCTTGGTTTGTATTTTATTTTTCAAGTGCTATTTCGTGGTTGTGGTCGTTCTCTTCCAAAACCATGAAAAGATTTGTACTGTGACCTGAGTTAAAGCTTCTGGCAGGCTTGGGCAAAGTATTTTTACAATGCTATCTTTACAATGTTTCACAGATTTGTAGGATTCTGGAAAACTTCTAAATTATATTGTAGGCACCTAGAATTTTAACAAGAATATTTTGGTTTATACCTTAGGACTAACTGGGTTTCCCAGGAATCCAAAATGTGTCATGGTCTCCATATGTTCCAGCTGTTTATTTGTTTTGTGGATAAAGTGGCATGATGTGGGAGCACCATTTTTCATCTGTGTTCTTACATAGATGGATTTTTATAGACTGCTGTGTGTTTTACTGCCACAGTCTGATTCTAATTGTCTGTTTCTAGGAGAGATGGCTCCAGGACAATTATGGGAGATCGGGATGGACAAGTGAGTTGCTTTATAGAGCTACAGAAATATCTTAACATCTTACAACCTGTTTTTTTATAGTTACAGAGAGATCAAATTTCAGTAGTTGAGAATTACATTATATCTACCAAAATATGTTTCAATAATCAGATTGTCCTGTGTACTTTAATAAGATGAAATTCAATTCAAAGACTTGTTTATTATAAAAGTTAGATATAGTTATTCTGATAGAAATCAAGTGAGTTGTGTGAAAATAGAGTATTCCAAAAGATTGCATAGAAGAGGCAAAGGTACAGAAATACATACTCACTCTGTGAAGTTACATGGAAATAACAGCTGAACTGTAGACATGTTTGTGTTTGAGGGCTGGGGGAAAGACCTTCAGGGCTCATTCAAGCAGTGAGAGATTAATTTTAGGGAGGCATAGAATCCTCAGTGGCGTTTACTGTGAGGTTCGCAGGGACCTGGATAGGCTGGAGAGTTGAGCTGAGGGGAATATAAAGGAAGTTCAAGAGCAGGAAATGCAAAGTCCTGGGCTGATCTTATCAATATGCTTTAGCTGCTGATGGGAGGGGGAGGATGTGGATAAGGTGCAGCCAGGTGCCACTCGGTGGTGCCCATTGCCAAGAGTCAGCGAGCACAAAATGAAACACAATTCCATCTGAAGACAACTCCAATCCCCTTTAACTGGGAACCCTGGAACAGGCTGCACAGAGAACCTGTGAAGTTTCTAGCTGGGAAGATCCTCAAAACCCACTGGGGAGACTCTCCTGGACAGCCTGACGTGGCTGACCCTCAGCAGATGTCAGGAGGTCCCTTGCCTACTAGATGTTTATAGATGCTAGACCTTATTGCTCTCTCCAACTCCCTGAAAGGTGGCTGCAGTCAGCTGGGGGTTGGTCTCTTTCACCAGGCAGCAGCTGACAGAACAAGAGGACACAGTCTCAAGCTGCGTCAAGGGAAATATAGGTTGGATATTAGAAAAAAGTTTTTTACAGAAAGGGTGATAAAGTACTGGAACGGACTGCCTGGGGAGGTGGTGGAATCCCCGTCCCTGGATGTGTTTAAAGAAAGGCTGGATATGGCACTCGGTGCCATGATCTCGTTGAGGTGTTAGGGCACGGGTCGGACTCGATGATCTTGCAGGTCTCTTCCACCCCAGCCATTCTGTGAATTCTGTGAATAATTTTGAGCTGGAATAACGACAGCTGGGCAGGTTCAAACAGTGAGCGGGTGTGTGTTGTGCAGCCCTGTGAGAGTTGTGTGCCTTGCAGCATTACCCAGACGAGCGCCACGGAGGCCCCGACCGGCACTCGCGGGACTCGCGGGAGAGCTGGGGAAGCTACGGCTCCGACAGGAGGATGAGCGAGAGCAGAGGGATTCCCCCACAGTCACGGTTGGTACTGGGAACATCCCTTCTCGAGCACCTCAGCAGTATTGCCATGTGTCAGAGATTTTGGAAGTACAGTTCCTTTTTTTTTTCCGGCTTTCACCACACGTGTGTTGGATGGACTGCAAATGTTTTGATGCCTTGTGCATCAAAACACGCCCGTGACCTGATTTTTTTTAATAACCTCACATCTTAAAGTCTTCATGCTTTCCATTAATTTTAACTAACATTCCTATCAAAGCTTGCTATTGTCAGGATAGTTGTTCTTCCCCAGTATCTTATTTAGTTGTCATCTTAGTTGGTTTGAGCAGAAAGATTCTACCAAGATTTGACTCAGCAGATAGCAATGTAAATAGAAGATGCACGTGAGCTTTGGTAGAGCATTTGAGTAAGTTTTTGACTTGGATTCAAATACAAAAACTATTTCATGTGCTCTGGCTCATGTGAGAAGATGGGAATTTCATGTTTTTGCAGGGATGGACGTGACTGGGGAGATCACAGTCGAAAGTTTGAAGGGCACCAAGATCGTTCCTGGCAGAGCAGCGTGGATGGAGGGATGATAGGACGGGATCATGAGAGATGGCAAGGTAGGGTTCTTGCACAGCTGCTTAGCTGTGCTATGTAAAGAAGAAAATACAGACATTATCTTTGGAGATGAAGTAAAACTCTTGCTGTGGATATAAAGGAAGCCTTTGAACTTTTTTAGGTGGCGGTAGAGGCAGACCTGGCCATGTGATGCATCGTGGAGGCATGTCAGGGTAAGAACTTTAAAAGAAGCAAAGTGGCTTTTTTCCTTTTAAGGGGCATTTCTTCTGTTTAAATTGGCCAGAGAAACATTTTACAGGAGTATCAGTTATCTAATTTGTTGCTTAAATGCCAAGGAATAATAAAGCATCCCCGTGGCTTTTATGTAGTGCATTTTGTGGAAGAGTGAAAAATCGTGCAAAAAGAGCACCCATTGTAGCAACCTGACTGTACCAGCATGAGGGAACATTAAAATGTCTGAATCCCTTTCCAGGCGTGGCAGCTTCATGCAGGGTGGCAATCAGAGTCAGATCATGCATGGAGGAGGAATGCAAGGAGAAGGATTTGCTGGCCAGGAAAGAGCAAACAGACCGAACGATCCTCGTTTCAACCGTCGCTACTGATTGCGTTTGGTTTTTAATGCAAGGTGGCAAGTGAAACAAATCTGTTACCCAGGGTTACCATTAATTGTAACTTATGGGCTACTGTAAGTGTAATTTTTTTTAAGCTGCTGCCATATTATGTCACTCAATCCAATGTGAACTCATTTGTTTTGTAAGGTGTTGTTCATATCCCATTTAAAAATGTTTGTTAATGAAGCATTCCATTTTCCATAAATAAACGCCAGTTTACAGTTATTTGCTTTGTTCCAGCAGTCCCTGTCAAACTGATTTCTTCAGCTGTATGTTAAACCATAACTTTGTTTCAAAGATAAAAGTGTCAAAATGCCTTAGAGGTGTCCCTTTGCACTCCCAGAAACAGTGAAATACTGTGTTTTACCTCAGAGCTGTCAAAGTTAACAACCACCAGCCCATGTGCCACCATGAGAGAACATTAGTGGATCAGAGTTGTCAAAATTTGAACACCCTGCCATTGCAGAATTGCCAAGGAGCTTGTAGGGCAAGCGGTGAAGAATCCTTTTCATCTGGGTTCATGTGCAAGATAATGTCTGAAAAAGGAGTTACATTCTGTGATAGCAGCACAGCTTCTCTGAGACAGCGCAGAGGTGCTTGTGAACCTCTTGCAGGTGCTTGTCACACTCACTTTATTTAGCTGCTGGTAGATCAGGGTAGTCCAAAACTCCCACCTGTTTTAGCCCAGTAATTTTACCTAACAATCCATAATTTCCTTAAAAGTAATCCATAATTTCCTTAGAAACAGCCACTGGCTGTGCTTTGGCATCATTTTGAGAATGTGTTGAGAAAATAACATGATTGAGGTTGGTGCGAATGATCTGGTGCTTTGTCATATCCGAATTATAATTTGTCTTTGTGGAGATATCTCTGGAGCAACATGATCTTAGCCTTACCCTGAAATGGCTTTTATGATGCCAAGATGATAAAAAACCCTGTTACTCTCATTTGTAGGGTCACTGGGTTTTTTTCCATCTTTAGAGAAGAGTTTTTTATCAGTTGCCTGAAGATACTTTTTCATTCATCAGTATTACAATAATGAAGCTTTGGAGAGCAATCATCACAGGGAAAAAAGTGGTAGAGAAGATCCTGAAAAGCACGGAGAACTCGAGTTCTAAGCATCCCAGAGGTGCAGCATTGTTTGTACAGTGTGCTTTGTTCAGAGTGGTTACATTTGGTTTGCAGCAAAAGCCAGAGAGAGGATAACTCTAGATGAGTGTCAGAATTTTCTTAGTGGGAGGTTTGGCCCTGTGAGAAGGGGGAGTGGACCTGGAACCAAAGTTGTGCTGCTTCAAGAGCAGTGGACATTGGAGAGTTAGGGAGGAAATGGGGCAGTGAGAGAGGTTGTCTGGGTTCTGGAGTGAGGTGAAGCCTCTGGCACCTGCAGGACACAACTCCGAGCTTTACTGAGCTTGGAGCTTCCATCTGCACCATCAGGTGTAAGAGCTGCTGATGGAGCCAATCCTTCAGGAATTACCTTAAGCACTTTTTAAAGCCATTTGCATCTTAGGCAAATCCTCTGAAATCTCTGGGCAGTAGGCTTCATCAGGTATGTGTTTGTTAAAAAAGGAAACAAAACTGCAAATCCTCCTTCATCCTTGTGTTTTGAATTTGCTTCCTGACTTAAGTGAGGACTCATCCTGCTCTCTGGTCCTACTGCTGTTTCCTGTTCTGCAGTTGTGTTTTGGCTCTTTCTGTAATTATATCATCAAAAAGGGTTAAAAACACAGAATCAATCTGTAACTTTTATTTTACAATGCTGGTGCCCTCCAGGCCACTGGTGCCCCTTACACTTGCCTTGGCTGTGACTGAAAAGTGACCTCCATGAAAGTTTTCATCCACATTAAAATGAAAATTTGCACAGTCTGCCAAATGGGGCATTAGTGCAAGCTAACAAAATGTTTCATGCAGATAAACTTTGCTCAGTTACTCTCCTCTGTGCTTGTATAATCACTCTAGGCCATCTTTTACAGCATCTTTTATTGTTACCTTGGATTTTTTAATTTTTAAACTCTTGCAAGCTTGGTTTGAATTGGATGGCCTTCACTTCCAAGATTAATTCAGCTTCAGAATAATCTATTTAGTTTCCAAGCTTTAGAACAGAGGCTGTTCCTCAGCACATGGCCATCACTTCATTCCAACTGATCTGTCATCCCTGGAGCCTCTGATCACTGCTAAGACAAAGCAATTGTTCCACTCTGTAGGCTAAAACCAACCCAAATACAAATGGAAGTTCCAAAGTCTTTTATTGTAGCCCTTACACGGCCGAGCTGCTCTCCAGAGGGAGGGACTGAGAGAATCCTAAACCCTGGAGAATGTGTTCATTTCACAAGATCCTTCACATATTTCCAGCCTTCCATTGTGTATTCACAGGCCCTGGTGGGAGCTACAGACAAGGCAGACATCACTGTGTGCACTCCTGCAAGAAAGGCAGAGAAGAATTACCCCAAAATCACCATCATTCACGCCAAATTTCCCAATTTCCAACTCCAGCATTGTAGATCTCGAAACCCTGAGCTCTAACTCAGCTTTTGAACACACCGTGGCCTGGATGATCCGTGGTTCCTGCACAGCTTTATTGTCTCAACAGCATTTGTGACACACAAATTCCAACTTCAGGGCCTGCACACGACTTAAGACAGTTACAAGACTGAGCTCAGTTCTTTGTTTAAGTCCTGTTTTATTTCTGGCCTTGCCACGGACTCCATGGGTGATGTTGGATGTGTCACAGTATTTGTGGACTGTGTTTCCCCACAACTACATGAAGACTCTTTGCTGCACCATAAAAACTATATATTTCTAGGTACTTATAACATGCTTTGGCCTTCAAACAAAAATGTCTAAAATTCTAGTAATGATGGGAATGCTCATCTCTTCTGGAAAGCCAAAGGCTGAGTTCAGACTCAGTTAGTGAGCAGTTACTTTACCTTTATTCCAGGATTCCGAGAGGGAAAAGTCAAATTTTGGAGTGGCTGGGAGCTAGAAAGAGAAAGAGAGACAAAATATCAGCACTTGAGGGGTTTCAATTGGAATTCACATCACCTTGGCAAAGCCTCTTGACCTCAGATGTGAAAAATACTTAGGTGCCTACTCTCTGTAAGCCTCAAAAGAGATCAAACATGATGCTTAAAGTCTGGGCTTTGCTCTTTGCTGAAATATAAAGTAGGTGCAAAAGGTAGAACATGTTTATTTAGGTGCTGCTGAAAAAAACATCTCTGTGGTTGTCTCCTTACCACAATCTGTTAGTTTATAATTGTCTGTAATATGAAAAATCTTTTCAAGCTTTAAGCAAAGGCCTCTTTGTTTTCTGAGGATTGTAAAAACTAAGAACTACTCACAGAGGAGGGGCCTCTTCATGCTATTTAAATTCAACTTGATGAACTGTTAGCAATGTAAGAAATTGGGAGGATAATATTTTCCTTGGATTTTTTTTAAACATGTAGAATCCTTCAAAAGAAGCTTAGGAATACCATAGCATAGTGAAGTATCTGCCAGAACACGTGTACAATCCCCTTCTTGACCCTGCACAGGCTGGTTACCCCTTCTCCTTTGAAATAACATCTGTGAGCAGTGTCTCTGCCCCAAATTCAGAATGTTATTTGCCTTCCATTTCAATCCTCTTCAGAATATTTGCCATGTGAAATGCAGTTTCAACAGTGAAACTCCTGCCAGCCTCACTGTAATCAGAGTATCAGCCCCACATTTTCTCTTCCTCATTCAGAGGAGGTGTTTGTGTTGCAGGGGTCACCTGAGCAGCCCTTACCTCCCAGCCCAGGTAATTTGTCCACTCTTGGATAGCTGGAGGCAGCGTTTCTTGAGCTTTCTTGAGTGCTTCAGCACCCTGTGTGCCACTGCCCAGCAGCCCCTGGTCATATGCCACGTACACAGCAGCTCCAGCCAGGCCTCCTTTGATGAGAAACCTGAAAGAATTGAAAACAGAACAGTTCAGTTCATGTTATGACCATCAGGGCATCTCTCTCAGTGGTTGTGACTGCCAAAGAGAGGATATAAATAAAGAAATCTCCTGTCTTACTGCAGGCAAAAACCAGCAGAAAAATACCTACCTACCTCCCCTGCCTTCCTAGGACAACTATTCCCTGTCAGCCCCTTGAAACTACACCTAACTCACATTTTATCTGTGATGGTTTTCAAGAAAAAAAATGAGAAAGTGTCAAGCACCTCAAGAGCATGTTTTAAAGTCTTGAGAATCACTGGCGTACACCTCTACTAAAAGCAACTAAAGGATTTTGCAGTGGGCGATGTGGTTCTTCCTGATAAATCTGGTATTTATCTGATAAATCTGACAGACACCAGTATCTTGTGAAGCTCATTACAGTCCAGTGAACACCTGGCCATGGTGTTTGCACTGTCAAGGCTTTTAAAGTTTCCCTACATGATGTGCAGTCACCAGTTTTACAGCTGTAATGGCAACCCACAAAAGGGAAGATGGGAACAGAATATTTGGCCTTTATTGGCATTTTCATTATCAATAAGAGATCTGAGACTGACTTTCCCAGGCTCACAGGGCAGAGAGATGTTTTCCCTTTAAAAAACCAGCAAAAGCTATTGTACAAACGGGCAACCCAAAACTTGGCACACCGCGGTACTGCAGTAGTAGGACATACGACAGGTACAGCTGACAAGAGAGAACCAATCTTTTAAGTCGTGTATTCACACGCATTTTGGGGAAAAGGGATTTCTCTGCTAAAATGCACTGTTGGCTCCCAAGGATACCCTTCTGCACTTCCTCGCCGTGGGTGAACGTGCAGATCCGAGCGCCGCGCTGTTCCCGGCCTTACGCTACATGTCCATGCTGGCCCCAGACAGCGACAGAGCCCTGCCCGGCGTGTGCAGACACACACGGGGAGCTCCCGGGCGCGGGAGCAGGCGAGGCCAAGGGCGCGCAGCGGCGGAGCCAGGCGAGCAGAGCCGAGGGACAGGGCCGGCCCAGGGCCTGGAG
>WEIT01025902.1:0-11541 GCA_013389985.1 Dryoscopus gambensis | reverse complement strand
GGAGGGGACCGGGCAAGGCTGAGGGGCGGGAGGAGCGTGAGGGGGCCGGGCAGCGCCGGGCAGGGCTGAGGCCGTGAGGGGATCGGGCGCTGCTCTTGCGCTTTTGTGGCGATGTCCCCGCCGCCGGTTTCGTCGCGCTGTGTCGCAGCGTGGCGGCAGAGCGGCTTAGCCCGCTGCTCTTCTTATCCCGACAAGGCTCTGCCGCCGCCTCCCTCCTGAGGTTCCCTCCTTTGGCGTCACTGCTGCCAACTGTCATCAGTCTTTAATCCATTAAGCGTTCTCTAAGATTAGACACGAGGGGTTTTTCTTCTCCTGTAGGCTCGCGGTGTGTGGAGGCTGGCTCTGCGCGCAGACGGCTGTGGGCATTGCCGGTGAAAGATCCTGTTTATTCTTGACCAAAGTGGCTCCCAAGGGAGAGACCCCTCAGGTGGGGTCTCGGTTCTACAAAAGCCTTTACGTGCCTCTCGCGGGTTGGCTCCAGGCATCAGAGGAAGGAGAACACAGTATTCTGGCTGAAGTGCTCAACTTCAAGACTTCACTCTGTTCCTCACAACTTGGAGGGATATGAAGCCAATTGGAAAAGTGCTTTGTGCTACAGGGGTTGTAGCTGGGCTCATAGCTTTCTTCTGGAAAGACGATTTTAACCCAGGTAGGCTTGCCAGGGGGATGATTTCTAGCTGAAATATAAGTCACGCAAGAGAAGAGGTTTAATTTCCAAACTTTGACTGATGGTCTTGTTCCTGCCTGTAGTCTTATGCAGAGCTGGTGGCCCCAAAGCAATGTTTCGTTCCCAGAAACAAAGAGAAACTTGAAACAAAGAGGAACGCAATGGTCTAAGAGCAGGGATCCTGCTGTCTCTGTGGGGAAAAAATGGCACTTTGCTACTGCCTTGCTGTTTTTATGTTTTGGTTGTAAATTCCTTGGTGTCAAGAACCATCTCTATAGGTGTGCAGTGCCTGGCACAAGAGGGTTGATGTGTCTCCAAACTGATGGCAAAGAATAAATTATATGCAGAAGGCATTTCTTTGCTCAATTCTATATCTTTTATTCTCTTTCCCATAAAAAAGAGAGCTTGTCTGGTGCCCGTGTTCTCGTGACTGGAGCCAGTGCTGGGATTGGAGAGCAGATAGCATATCACTATGCCAGATTTGGTGCTGAAATTGTGTTGACTGCCAGGAGGGAAGCTGTGCTGCAAAAGGTAAGAACCTCTTGCTTGTATGGGGGAAGACATGAGAGATTCAGGCTTTTACCAAATCAACAAAAAAAATTAGTTTTCAGCGTGATAAATTTTCCTTCAGAACTGTTGTTAAGCATAAACCCAGAATAGACATTGGCCGGTACAAGAAGATGCATATACAGTGCCTGAGCTTTTAACTGCCTGACCATTTATTTATTTGAGGGAATGGTGTGAAGCTGCATCAGGAAAACTTCAGATAGGACATTAGGAAAACGTTCTCCACTGAGAGGGTGATCAGTCATTGGAGCAAATGCCCCAGGGAGAGCTGGTCATGGCACCAAGCCTGTCAGAGTTCAAGGAACATCTGGACCACATCCTTAATGATGTAGTTTGGTTTGAGGGAGTGCAGTGAGGAGCAGGGATTTGGATTCAATGATCCTTATTGGTCCCTTTTCAGTCTGAGATATTCCATGAACTACAATTCCTGTGCAATATTGTGCAGCTTTTCAGAGTCCAAATTGTTCTATTTGTAGTTGTTCTGTTAAAAACCCAAGACTTTTTGCAGGTTAAATGCTTTTTGACCAACTTAAATAGACGAGGCTTCTTCATCTGTACTTTATGAAATGGGACAATATTTAGAAAGAGTAACTCCTTAACCGTGGGGATATGTGACTTCCAAGGAAAGTTCTTCACTGTGAAATAGTGCAAAAGGTGAGTTGGGGACAGTGAGCATAATAATAGTGCTAATGACTGGCAGGCATTATTTCAGCAACTAGCTAAAACTGCATATCATTGCCAGGCACATTCACATACTCAACATAGCGAAGGAATCATGAAAGATGAATTCTTTTCCAGTTATTTTGGAAAAAAGAGAATAATTTAATGTAAAGCATAACCCTTGTTCCAGAAGATTTCTCCTGAAGATTGGTTTTTTTACGGTGAATCTTGATCCTTTCCTAAAGCAGATTGTTTTAGCAGACAGTTAAATACAGGTAACTCTTTGCAGGATGCAGAGTCAAAGTCTGGATGTGGAATGAGCTCTCCATGGCCCAAACAGCAGTAGATTTTAAATTAAAGTGTGTCTGTCCACAATTGACTCTCACTGACTGTAGTACGCCCCTTTTCCCTATTCTTTTTCCATATTGTTTAATCTTTGGGGTGTGTTCTTTTTCAAGGTGATGGAGAAATGCCTGACACTCGGAGCAAAGAAAATATTTTACATCCCTGCAGATATGTCTTCCCCTTCAGAGCCTGAAAAGGTGGTTCAGTTTGCTGTCCAAAAGCTGGGTAAGCAACCTGGGCATCTCTTTGGTTTTCAGGTGTGTGGGCAGTTCTCATTCTAGTAGGAGATTCCTGCTTCAGTTCCCCGAACTGAGCGGGGTGTTAAGGACATAGATGTACCACCAGAACTAAGTTCTGAATCTGAATCACGCTGAAACATCATTCCAGAAAGTTTTTGTCAAAGTCAAACAGTTTTCCTTTCAATTCTACTCTTGGGGAGTAGTCAAAGCTGCTCCCAGATGGGCGTATTTAATCTACCTTCATGGTAATGCACTTCCCGGCCTCCTGAGGGAGTGGTTCAGCCCTCCTGGCATTTCTGAGCACCCTGGTTGATGCTCAGGGGATGGGCCCTTGTCTGACTGCTTTTTCTGCTGTCCAAGGGGGCCTGGATTACCTGGTGTTGAACCACATCGGCACGAACCGTTTCCAGGAGTGGACTGGAGATGTGGAATACACCTGCTGGCTCATGCAGGTGAGGCTTCCCAGCTCACCAGGAACTGGGTGAGTCTGGCTTCTCCTGGGACAGCTTTGGGAAGCTCCAAGGCAAATCCAAGTCTGTGGCAATGGCTGAGAACAATCTTTTTACTTCATTCACCTTTCAAGTCAAGCAGTTTGGAGGCTTTGTTGCTAGAGAGGTGTTTTGCTCAGATTTGTACATTTGTGAAGAGGAATGTTTGGGAAGGACTTCAGACTTCTTCCTTTTGTCCTTCTTATCTCCCTTTAGCCCAGGAGTTTAGGATTAATGGGCGGTTACAGGCAGTTGTGGTTAGTTCAGGAAGGTCTATAAGTGAGCAGCCAGCTCATAGATCCTACTGATCTATGGCATGTGCACCGTTGTGTGCAGTTGTTGTTTGAAATGGTGTCTGCCATCTGAGTCTCTGTTCACAGATTTAGAGTTTTCCTGTAGAATTGCCCTGGTGCCAGGTTTTGGGGCCATGGAAATGAAGAGCTATTTTCTTGATTCAGTCTTCTTCATTCAGGTGGGTCATAGTAGTTTCTATTTCATTTTGGAAGGAGGCTGTTTGCTGGAGAGTGGGAACTTAGGAACATAGGTAAGAAATTATTATAATTTAAGAGAGCAGTGAAGCTCTGAAGAGATGCTGAATTTTGTGCTTCATTGTAGTCTGAGCTCAGTGAAGAGAAACTTAAAAGGGGAGTGAACTGAGACTGATGTCTTTGATAGGGATTGCAGACTAAAGAACAGCATACAGAGAAAGCAGGGATAGCCAATTGTATTTTAAAGCCCAGGAATAACCTTTGCTCTGAATCTTCTCCACTGCTTTTTCTGGAATCTGAAAGACTCATGGGTGCAATGTTTGTCCCCATCTTTAGAGAGATGATTTTTCTCACTTGATGTTTGAAAAGCCAAATCCAAACCACGCTCCTTTCCATCTCTGACGGCTCTATTTCTTGGCTCATGCTTTCAAACCCTCTTGCTTCTTCCATGTCTAAATTTATCATTCCAGGTGAATTTTTTGAGTTATGTGGCACTTGCAACAGCAGCTCTTCCCACCCTGGAGAAGAATAGAGGTGCTCTGGTGGTTGTTTCTTCCCTCGCAGGTTGGTGGCTTTACCTGGAGTCAGTGCTGCCCTTGTGGAAACAGTGGTTCCCAGTACTGTTCACATACACTATTCATATTTCTCTGTTGTTCAACTCCTAAACACATTTTCAAACTGTGCTTTCCATAGTATATAATAATAATAAATATAAGTATAATATAATAGTACTTATTCTAATATTACACTTCCATAGAGGGACACTCACCTGAACAGAATATGAGTTGATGCAGTATGACAAAGCCTACATCTTTGCCCAGATTCCCTCTCCATGGATCCTCCTTACATCCAGTTTCCTGGTGTTTTCCATTCTCTCTTTTCCCTTTCCAGGGAAAATGCCCATTCCCTTCACCACTTCTTACTCTGCCACCAAGTTTGCACTGGATGGATTCTTCGGCTCACTGCGCCATGAGCTCATCATGCAGAAGAGAAATGTCTCTGTCACACTGTGCATCCTGGGCCTGATTGATACTGATTCAGCATTGCAGAACATCAGGTACGTATTTGGAAGAGGGAGTAGGACTCTTGGGAGAGAGTTTGTGTGCGGGAACGTGTCTCTTCTTGAAACCATGCAAAAAAATGCACAGCAACTCTGTTTGAGAGGGCGCGTGCATCTGTTTGGGGAGAGTGCGCCTGCCTGGGCACATCCCAGGGGTTGTTCGTTATGGAACAGCAGCAGGCCGAGCCCTGTGGGGTCAGTCTGCCCAGTTCAAACCCCACCAGGGACTGTGTGGCTTTGAGTGACCCTCTGACCGTTCCCTTGCAGGGGCAAAGTGCGCCTCAGCGCCTCTCCTGCTCCCGAGGCCGCGCTCGCCATCGTCCGGGGCGGGGCCGCTCGGGCGCACGAGGTTTTCTACCCGGGGTGGCTGCAGCCGCTCTGCTGCCTCTGGGCTTTGTTCCCCAGCAGCGGGAACCAGGTGCTACGGACTTTCTATAATTACAGCAGTCCTTAATGCCCAATCCCCTCCCCATCCTATATCCCTTCTAATCGCACTCCTGCCATCCCACTCAACCACTGGTGTCAATCAGGAGCTGGGCAGCAGTGGTGGCAAAGTTCCCTTTTCCTAACATGGCTCATGGTCTCTCATCCTGCTTCAGCCATGGTTCTGCTGCTGCTTCCCATCAGTCAGAGATCTTTCCCACTGTTCACTCCGTCTTAGCTCTGCTCCCATCTCCCCTCCTCCTTCAGCCTCACCTGCTTTTACTGCATCCAGCCTTCTCTGAGCCCCAGCTTTAACCCTTGTCTGTCTGCACAGGATGTCCTGGAATGTTTGTACATTCCTGGGCCATCCTGCTCCACTACTTCATTGGGTTTTTTGATTCCGTGAGCCCTTGCTTTCTGTAAGAATTTTAATTTCTTATTTTAATTAAACAATTTTTTAATGTGTTGGTATTATATATTGATGCTTCCTCTGTGAAGAAATATTGGTTCCCTGGATCTGTGGGCCAAGGCCTGTTTGCTGACCTCATGGGACCTGTTAAATTGGCCCAGAGCTGTGGCAATGTCTTCAAGTGTAAGCATTACCTAAAAGCAGGTGCAACTAACAACATGAAGTGGAGCCCCAGTTATTTAGCAAGTAAAACTTTTATTAAATAAATTTAGGATTTTTTTTTTTTTGACCAGAGTGAGGAATTTGACACTGACAAAGCTTGTATCGCACCTGTAACGTTGTACAGTCACATCAGTAACTGTGATGGAAGAAACTGTAAATGCTTGTTTTAAACCAGCTTGACCTAGGATTCCCAAAGTTCTTTTTTTCCCATTTTGCATTTGTTCATCTTTTTTCTTTTTTTTTTTTTGTTTTGTTCAAAATTAGACTAAGTTTAAACTTCATGAAATTACTTGTAGCAGAAATAAAGTACATTATACAAATCACATACATAATAGATGTTAAGTATAAAAATGGTATTTACAATAAGTAAACATGGACTATAGAAACACACAGACTCTCACAGCTTCATTCACCTCTCATAAACTCTCAGCATCAGACACAAAAGGATGGTTGAGGAGATGTGAAGGTACTTAAAGGACTGTGCCACAAACACCTGAACAAAGGGCAGCTGGAGGAGAATGAGAGTTGGCTGAGATTCTCCAAAATCCCCATAGCTCACTTCAGAATCAATTGCACCAACTTTACCCCACCAACTCTCTGTTCCTATTTCAATGTGCTCACACACCCTCACACACACACCAATGTTTGTGGTACCTTATCAAACTCTGGAATATTGAAATCATTCATTCCTTAATCACTCTGGGGTTTGTTGGTCTGTTCTGCCTTGCTTTCCTTTCCTTATTTTAGTAGAAACTTGAAGAGACTGTTCCAAACTGCTCAAGGGATGTGCCTTGTCAGTATGACAGAACCCACACTCCAAGGGAATCTTTTTTAAATCCAGTTCTGAACTACATTCTGTGCTTTAGAGTATGTGTATATAGTGTATAGAGCTGTCTCTACATATATATATGTGTATATATATATATGTATATGCTGCATAATGCATAATCTCTCTCTTGGAGGGGGTGTTGGGGAAAAGAAATCTCAGAATGGAACTCTCTTCATCCTATTTTCCTTGCATCTGCTGGGGAAAGCTTGCAGCGGGTGCGTGAGGTGAGTCCTCCTGGTGAATTCAGAGGGAGAAAAGGTCCTGTTTCCTCTGGAGTGAGAAGCGCCCACCCCAGTGCTGGGCATCCGACACAGGGAGGCAGTGTGCAGCCCCCGGGAGGCTTCTCTAGCTGTTCTGGAGATTGCATCTGCTCACACTCTCTCATCTTCTCCTGCCTTCATCAAGAAAATGCGGTTGCCATGGAGAGCTGTGAAACATGGATCCGTGCCATGTGTGGGGAGGCAGTGCAGTTCCTCTAAGTAAAGGGACTGGTTTCCTGTGCTTTCAGCCTAATCAGGGAGTGCTCAGGGTAGGGGCTGGCACCACGTTCCAGGAGCTTTGTCTGCAGCAGCCCTTGGAAAGGTAAGACTGAGAGCTCTCCAGATCCTTAACCAGGCTGGTGCTAAGGTGGATGAGTGACTCAAGCTGAGCAGCTGACTGTGCCCTAATGCTGGAGGAATGTATTTCTCCTTCTTGCTCGTGTTGAGCAGAGATGTGCACTCTCTCTCTCTCTCTCTCTCTCTCTCCCCAACCCACCCCCAGCCCCCCCTTCAAAATGTTCAGGCCTATCTGCAGTGCGTGCTGAGAAGACACTGTTGCAAAGGTAAACCCCTAATTTCCAATACCTCTTGCAAGCAGTCTCTGAATGGAAAAGTTTGGTCCTGTGAGCTAGTTTAAAAAAAAAATAGAGACTGTATATATTTATAGTTATCTATGAAAGGGCCAGAAACAGAGCAGGAGGGAGGGAGGGACGGAAGTAAATTTCCACACATCACTGCAGTAACCTAGAGACACACCAGTGGGTTTGCTTGGTCCATGTACTCCAGCCACACCCCGAGAGGAAGAGCTCCGTGTCCCCAGGGGCTGCTGGTTTGCTGGTCCCTTTGCTTTGCACCACGTTAGCAGCAAATATGCGAGTCCAGGCGTGGCAAGAATCTTCCTCCTGGGCAGATATTGAGCCTTCTCTTTAATTGCATGTCTTGGAAAGGAGGGGAGGAGGAAGATGGGGTGGGTAAGGTGGGAAGCCGAGGAAGGAAAGGGGTGGTGTCAAAAGAGTCGATAAATTTACTGGCCTCTCTGAAAATCAACCTGAAGCAGAAATTCTTCCTCTGGACTTTCCTTTCACCTGAACAGAAAGGGAGGAGGGAGGGAATTGGGAGATTAGGAGGACATCTACACAAACCTCAGGCTCTGAGCTGCTGCTGCTGCTTACATGTGGAGGACTCTGACCCAAACCGGATCAGCCTTCCCTTGCTCCCCATCTGTAGGCTGGCACGAGCTGGCTCTTGCCAGCAGCCCTTCAGGGTCTCACCTATTCTCTGCTTTTCTGTGATCCCTGTGAATCATGGGATTGTCTCTTCTTACCCCAGAAAGCATTCTTTGCAGACTAACTTCTGGGCCTGTGTAACAATGGGTTTAAAACCTGTGAAGGCATTCAAAAGCTTTTTGGCAGCAGTTGGACAGCAGAGTAAAACCTTGCTTAGACCACAAACAGGCCACTGGAACCGTCTGCCTCTCAGGGCCCCGAGGGCACTCACAGGCCTTGATGAATGTGACCAGCCTCACCTGCACTGTCTGTCCGCAGTCCAGGAGTCTCACTACAGCCCTGTGCCATCAGCCTCTGTCTGATCTACAGCGTGGAAGTGCCAGTCTCCATCTGCCCATGGACCTGTCCTGTCCATGGATGTCATTACCTGGGCTCCAACCCCTGGACTGTCTTCCCACCTCGATGTTTATTATTGTCATTATAGACCTGCCTCGCAATGTCTGACCCTGTTCACCTCCACCAGACCTGAGCCTGATCTTGACTCTCTGGCTTGGCTTTGGGCTTACCCTGTTGCCACTAATTTGCTTGATGATTGTTGAACCTGGCCATCATCTCCGGGCCTGCTCTGGTCACCCTGCTCAGGTGAAGCCTCTGCCCTACCAGCTGTGTTTATTGGCCTTCCACTCTGCAGGGAGCAGCCGGACCCCTGAGCAGAGCTGTGTCCTGCTGGTGGCAGTTTACCTGTGCTGCAGAAGTGACTCCTGCTTGCTCACTGCTGTCAGTAGGGATGGTTGGCATCCTTGGGCCGTTTCAACTGGACCTTCAAGCGTTTCATGCCAATCTGGAAGCCATTCATGGCCTGGATCGCAGTCTGTGCACTGGATGGGTTGTCAAAGCTTACAAAACCTGAAGGAAGGACACAGGATGGATGACAGTGGCACTGTTGGTGCCATGCCCAGTATGAGTGTCATTGTTACTGATCATGCTTCCCTTGCCTGCACTTACCAAAACACTTGCTCTGGTTGGTGGCACGATCCATGAACACCTTTGAGGAGATGATATTGCCAAAGGGCAGGAACATCTGCATCAACTCGTTGTCTCCAAACTCCTGGGGGAGATGGTAGATGAAGAGATTGCAGCCTTCAGGACCTGCAGGTACGGGGGCAATGGGGAAGGACAAAACAGAAAGCCCCAAAGGGCAGGGGAAGAGAAATGGGCTCAACTCACAGCACAGCACTGGAGGAGAGCCCTAGCACTGCCTCCTTCTGCTCTGACCTCCCCTTGCTTGTCTCTCAGCCACTGCTCCACAAAGGGTTCTGAGGCTCTCTAAGAGCAACTGCGAGGCTCTGTACAGAACTAGAGTTTCTGGAGAGCAGATTCTCTTTCAAAGCTTGCCTAGTTCCTACACAGGGTGCGGGACACAACCAACACTGTGAGTGTCTGGGTGCTGTTTTGCTGGAAGGAAATCAGCTGAGGTGAGAGCTCACAGCTGTCTCTGGCCTAGGAGAGCAGCAGACACTGCTGTGTGAAAGCTGCTGCTGTAGCACTCCCTGCAGTGTTGCCCTCAGTCCACAAGCCACATCCTTAACTGGAAACCTCCTGGACTGCCATGCATCCAATTTATGGGCTGACCTGGTCCTGTCCACTCCTTCACTTGCCCCCTCTGAGCTCAAGAAGCTGCTCCCTTGCTGACACTTGCTGTACCAATCAGGAGCAAAGAGAAAATGCCTTTGCCTCCAAATTCTATTCAGGCCAGTTTTGAAATAAGTTGAAAATAAATTCAGTAGGCTATGAAGGCTGAAAAGAGAGGAGAGTATGTTGGAGGGGCTGGTTTGACTGGTTCCACTGTGGTTCTGGCATCAGCAAAGAGGGGGATGAGTGCTCTTTGGCCCTGACTGCATAGGGAAGGTGCTGACTCTCATCCCCTTTCCTATGAAAGGTATTCCAGGGCCTACTGCCCCTTTGCATCTGGCCAGATGTGAGGTCAGGAAATTTGCACAACAAGCATCCTGTGATCCTTGCCAGTCCACTCATTGCAGGCGTGGTTATTTCCATAACCCAGCTCCAGCATTAAAGATCAATGGACAAAAATTAGTGCTGCCTCCTCTCCACTGGCTCTGTGGTGCAGAAGATGAGCTCCACAAACCCCACCCACGCCCCTGGACACCCATTCCCACTCTGATCCTCACCTTCTCGCTGCTGCTGCTGCAGGATGGGAGGCTGCTGAGGGATGCTCTGTGCAATGGGGGTGATGGTGGTGGTTGGATACACAGCTGTAGCCCAAGGAAACAGAACAAACCATTTACCTGAGGATCTGGTCAGCCACACAAGGGCCTGAGGGAGACAAGGGAAGCTGGTACCTGCATACTGCTGAACTCCTGTGAAGGCTGGGTGCAAAGTCTCTGCTACTGAAGGGCTCTGGGCTGCAGAGAAAAACACAATCAGAAGCACAGCAAAGAGAATCACTCATACATTCTGTCTGTCTGTGTGTGTGTTAGTGGTGTTTCCCACCCTCGCCCCCAAGTGAGTCTCAGTGCCTGGCTGGGAGGGAGCTACACAAGTGTTTTGTGTGGGGGATCCAGAAAAGAGGAACTAAATGCAGTTCCTCAGGTCTCTGCATGGTGGGATTTTTTTACTGCTCTCAATACCTGAATATGGCACAAGGCCATTGGTGTAAACTGTTTCCAAGGTGGGATGCCCATTTGGGAATGGCACCACTCCAGTGAATCCATTGGAAATGGGTGCCACCAGTCCCGGCACGGCCGCTGTTCCCAGGAGAGGTGGTGAATGTAGCCCTGAAGAACAAGCAGAGAGGACACCCCATGAAAGCCAAGGTCCCACAAAGCCCCTGCTCCCCCTTTCCACCTGCCTGGCAAGACTGCTCTGTATGAAGCCATTATCTCTTCTATTTGGCACGTGGAGATGACAGACTGGTGCTGGAGCCTTCACAAAATTAAGAAGCAGCACTAGTGGGAAGAGTGTGTGCAGAACTGCCAGTCTTGAGTGCTGTCAGAGCTTTGGGGTGGAACATCTTTGATCTGGGTTTGCACAGCACCGGGCATGACACATGCCTGTTCTGACAGGGGTTTGAACCCAATATGCATTCCTGCTGTGGGATGATCATGAACAGTACACTGCTGACCTCAGAGTCAGGTGTAATCCTGGCAACCCCGTCCTTCTTCACTGTACAAAAGGGAAAAACTGCAGCAAAAATGCACGGCCGTAGGGCAAGAGGATGTGTGTCGGACATGTGAGGGTGTCAGGGGGGTTGCAGGAGTTTGTGCAGAGCAGACACTGCTGTGCTCAGAGAGAAAGGAGCGAGCTAACGCAGCTGCTGAGCCGGGAGGTGCGGGAGCTGTTTTACCTGGGCGGGGCCCGTGCCGAGTGCTGGGGCAGGAGGTTCCCCGGCCGGGGGGGCCCTCACCTGACGCTGGTGCGATGGGAGCGGCTGGCAGCCCGTTGAGACTGACGGCACCGATCTGCTGGATGTGGCACGGGGAGAAGGCGACGCCCGGGCTCAGGTAGCTGCCGTGGGAGGTGGAGAGAACCGTGGTCTGCTGCTGCATCAGCTGCAAGGCAGGACCGTGCAGTCAGGGCCCGGCGCTGCCCGAGGCCTCGCGCTGCCAGGGCCCCGCAGAGCTGGGGGAGGCGGCGCAGA
>WEIT01025901.1:4253-40792 GCA_013389985.1 Dryoscopus gambensis | reverse complement strand
CTACTAAATTGCACTCAGCAGTGACAAAGATAATCCAGGACTCGGTGGCTCTGACTGTAACAGTTTTGAGTAGCATTGGGACCACTATAGTAATGAAGGACATACGAAAGTGAAGTTCAAATGTAGGATTTTTCATGGTAATCAAAGTGTGTAGCATCTGTTGAGAGTAGTCATAGTAACAAGGTTTTGTAAGTGCTTTTTTTCCATGTATCACCAAATATTGCTGAGAGTAAATGGAAAAATCCCTCTTTACATACATTCAGCAGCTGATCACTAGCAACATCAGTGTCTGTTAAGACTTCTTTTCTTATAAACACAGGGGAGCTCTGCTACAGTCATTGTTATGTTAAATACAAAGTACCTTGTCTAGCAATGCATGTAACTACATGTTTACCTTTCAAAATTCACACCCCTATTGTACAGAATCAAGGCCTCAGTGCACATTTATTCAAAACTCATCTGAAATCATGGAGCACTGGCACCTTGATTTGGTAAAAATTTATGTGTGTCAAGGCTCCAGAGCTTCAAGGCATAAATGTATGGGTTAAAGGTTAAGTTTGTATCGCTTCTGCAGTTCACATGAAAAACCATACTAGAGCCATTGGCAGGTGCAAGATATCAATCATTCTGCTTCACATGGGGACACAGGAGTAGGTATGTGTGTGTAAAGCTTGAACAGCAATTCTTCCCCTTTTGACAGCCCTAGTACAAGTATAGCTCGGATACTATGTCCAGTTTTAGTGTTGCCTTTCCCTGGGCTTAGAATTAAAAGCCAAACACAGTTAGAGGGGAAAAAAAGGGTTTTACCTTGGTATTTATTGAAGGATCCTCAGATGCAGGCAGGATGCACCCCTGAATGCACACCAAACACGGACACCTGAAAGTGCCCTCCCCGGAAGATGCACCCCCCAAAGAATGCATATACATGATGATATCACGTATACAATTATAGACCTTGCACATTAGCATATCTGTCACAGATTCCCCAATGAGAGGCTCAAGAGAAGCCCCCGTCCTGAGGAACTTTCCACCTGCATGGGTCTATCTTGTCTTGCAGAATGTATTCTGGAGAGGACCTTGGTGTCGGGGCTTTCTGACCCCCAACTGCGAGGCCTCCAAGATGTTTTAGTCTCTTGGCTTAACAGAACTTTGGGTCTAAGCTAGTTATCAGATTTAGGAAATTACAAATATGTGGGCTAAAAGCACTAAGGATACATAAAAGCTGTGTAACAGTGTATATGAAGGGGCATATAAGAGGGGTATATGAAAAAGCAAAAAAGTCATCATGGCATCATTAGCATTTGCTTCCACAAGGCATGGGCCTTTTAAACAAGTCACAAAATAATGATCAGAGGTCTAAAAATTGTGTGTAAAGAAATATTAGAAGAAATGAGATTGTTCATTTTAGAGAACCTGTCAGGAAGGCAGAGTAACCAATTTCCAAATGTTGCTACAGAATAAATGAAAGTGAAAAATAGTACTTTCCATATGCAGGATGTTGGCCATACAATAGCTAATTCAAAGAAAGCAAAATATAGGTTATAAACTAAGAAATTATAATAACAGCTAAATACTAAAGTAAATTGACTAGGAAGTTTGTGGAATCTTCTGCCATTTCAGGTTTCAAAAGACAAGCTGGATAGATATCCCTCTGGTGTTTATGTGGGGGAGTAATTATGAAACAGCAATTTGCTTCCCAAAATGACATGTAGGTTAAGAAGTAGAGCTCAAGTTGAAAACCTGTGTGATTTATGCCAGGGCAATTTTCAGCAGATAAAGCTTTGTCTGGTTGGGCTTTTAAGTGATCCTTAAAGTTTTAAGTTAAGTTATCCTGCAGTAATGCTTGGGGAGGGAGAGGGAACACGGAGACCATGGTGACCCTAAGGGACAAGCAAGGACTGGCAATGTGGTTCAACACTGGAGACAGGCTTAAGCTAAGGAAAGAAAACAGCAGCAGTGAGCTTTTGGCTACAAAAAATGAGGGGCTATTGGATTAGGTTGCATCCCATGGTCACATCTAATTGTATGATGCATGAACATTTTCCTTTAAAAAAAGAAAAAAAATTTGGGAAATTAATTTGGAACTGTGAAGTAAAATATTAATATTAATATTATATTCCTTTCATTTGGAATTGTCAAGAAATACAACTTTATAGAACACTGCTATTTATTACATTTTTATTTTAAGTAAATATTTTAAAAGTAAAATACAGGCTGTTAAGCCTGCAAAAAATTACATTTTAAATTTATTAGGTTTTGTAGGGTGCTTTTTCATTCCATATTATTAGAAAATAAATTCTACTAAGAAATAGGATTGCATAAATAAATACTTTTGGCAAAAAATTGGGTGTGTTTCATTTTTAAATCTAAGCTGTTGATACCTCTAGATATGTCCACAAATACTAATAGCGAGGACAAGAAACATTAAGCATGTTGTTGGAGTAGTTTCCCAAAGTAATTTTGCTGTAGTCTGGCCCAAAGCCAAAAGGAAATTTATCAAATAGATTAAATGGTAAAACTAATGGTAGCACTTCAGACCTCAGTCTTAAATGGCAAATAAAGGTTCCACAGAAAATTGGAAAGTTCACCTGTAAATGGTGCCTACTTAAATATGCAGTATACCTACAGCAGCCCTTTAATACAGCTATAATTAAGACATATGGAGGAAAATGTATATTCACTCTTTCAGCAATAATAAAATTAATATTCAGTTGACATTTTCAATAAATAGCACTGGTCAGTGCCAAGGAGTAAGCAACAGACAGATTTCTTTAATAAGATGTTGTACCAAAAGATTGTGAGATCAGATAACCTCCTCCAAGTTGACTTTTCTCCCCTCACATTCTAAGTCACTTCTAATTTCTTGCCATTTCTCTTCCTAAGGATACCAGGTATTTCTTTTTCTTCTGTTTCTGGTCTGTTCTCCATCATTCTTAGGTGAAGCCATTTGATCAAATTTATTGTTTGCTTTACAATCACTTCTTTTACCATAAAAATTTTCACTAGAAAGTCTTATTCCCTGTAATGGGGCCATCTTTTGGGAATGATGAACTTTATGTGTTACTCCCAGGAATGTCCTTGGGCATAACTCTTCCTCCCTTCCATATTTGCTCAGACTTGGCTTTGGACCCTATACTTCCCAAACAGAAGACTCCAGTCCTCACTGGCCTCATAGCATCTCCCCCACTGTCCTTCCCCATCCCAGAACTGGGTGCTAGTCTTTTGGCATTGCAGAAAATCCTGTCAGGTTTCACTCCTGCAACCCAGAGAACTAAGCTTAATACTCTTCAGATTCAGGTTCCAGATTGTATCTGCCAACTATCACCTTCATCTTCATCTTCATCGATTTCTTTTGCTCTCTACTTTTTTTCTCCCTGTGTCTTTCTGATTTTGTCTTTTTTAATTGAAGCTGTCTTTTTTTGGCATCTGATTTCTTTTTTTTGCATCCTATTAATATTCTGATTTCCCCAGAATGTCTGGGACAGTAACGATCTTTAAAATGCATCTGATCATAAAAAAGCAGGGAGAAAGTGAAGAAGACAAATCTGATGGATTGAAGCAACCTTAGTACCAGGATACTGGAAATACAAAGAACTGGTAAAAAATGTTGAAAAAAAATACTAAAAATATGACTGAGTGATGACGATGTTTGTCATAAATTCTCCTTGGAACCAAGTCCACTAGTACTGAAATTAATTTTGTTCCAGTGGAAACTGGAATAGACTGTTTGCAACCTACCAAAGAAAATTAATTTGAGGTTTGATGAAAAACTGTATATATTATATTGCAATTCTTTCAGGGTCTTGCTAATATTTATAATACTTTATTGTTTTATGTTACTCTGCTGTTTTGGTTTTTTGGTTTTTTTTCAATCCTTTGCAGTTTTTAGCAGTGATAGCAAAGGAATTTGTCTAGAGCAATGTCACTGTTATTATTACAGTTGGTGACAATATTTGCTTTTGGAAAACTTTGTTTTGTGTCTCATTTACATGTATGTAATGATGTATCTTGAAATGTCTGTGATATGTGGATATACACCAGCACTGTCTCCTGACAAATGCACTGCACATGAAATATTTCTTCTCTGTCACAAAGGGGCTGATTTCAAAAACTATAAAAACCCCATAAACATTCCTATGGTATTATCTCCGAGAGGCTGCTTTATTTTTATGTTCTGCCTCATATGAGACAGAAACTTAGATTTCCTTCTCTTCTGTTTGTATTGTGATCTGTCGTTGATCCTGTGTTGTGAATTAAGATGTCTGCTATATAACACCAGTCAGAATGCAGGGTGTCACTAAAAGAAGTAAAATGCAAGTTTGCCATTCAGGGAGCAGTATCTCTGAATCAGAGGCTTGCTGTTAATTCACAAAGGCAGTGAATTCTGAAGGTAAGTTTTATATAGATAAACTGTAGGTAATTTGAATGTGCTACAATTGGAGACAAATTTTTTTTCATGGATAGTGGAAAAATAAAATAGAGGGTAACGAATAATTTAAATGTTGGAAGATACTTTGATCCATACCAAAAAAAAAAAAGAAAAATAAAAAGAATTGAACCTTCAGCTGCTGTGAAATGCCTTTTCTTTACTGATGTCCTTTGAAAGAGTTTCCTTTGTATAATGTGAAGTTACAGTTCAGAGAGGTTTTAGTTTCATTCTTAAGGCTTCATGTTGCCATTGTGTACGTACTTCTCGACCAATACTGGAAGTTTAAGCATTTGAGGATTGAATAACCGAAAACTGTATTACCTAAAAGTGTTTAACATAAGCAGTGCTGCACCCCGTGCAATGAGGTCAGTCACCATGAGAATGCTATAAATTTCATAACAGTCCTGGTCATTTTTGGATGAAGTGTGAAGGTTTATTCAGACATACTCACATGTCTAGTAAGGGAGCAGTGCCATGTGATTGCAAGTGAGGCATTTAGGGGCTTCTCATCTCAGCTGATGTTTGAATATAGCTCCACAATGTTTTGCCACAAGTTAAAATAGAAGGTTTAACAATTGGTCTGCCAATGAAAAAGATATTCTTGATTATCTTGCAATTAATCTTACCTAGATAATGTGATAGGAATAATTTAGATAGATTTTAGTGCTGATCAAGATGAAGAGAGGGTCAGAAAGAAGTTCAGAAACCTGTAGGGCTTTTTTCTGGGGGGAAGAGACATCACTTAGAGGATGTTTTCATGCCTTTGTGTGATACATTGTGTACCTTCAGTGCTTATGGAAAAGTGCTAATAGACAGATGAGGAGTTTTAGAGGATATGTGAAGGCAACATAATTTGAGTAGGGAATCAAATACACACAGAGGATCCAATTACAGTTTTTGATTCCCTAAATATACCATTGCTGTTGCAGAAATACAGAGGAATTGGCAAGGTTAATTGGTTCAGAGATTGAACTAAAGGTTTCTGCTTGAAATATGAATCCTTGCATCAGCTGGCTGGATGGCTGTACTGTAAAGTCATAAATTTTAGTTACTCTTGCTCCTATGGAGTTTGTAGAAGACCTAATCCCAATTTCTTTATGCACCAAAATGTCTAATGACTTCTGTACAAGTGAGTGTGCAGAGAATTCACAATCAGACCTGGAATGATTATACAGCCTTGGATCTTGCTACTGTTTTCTGTGCTATGAACTGACTGTTGATTTAACGTAACCTGGAAAAAATTATGTGACTGAATTGATTAGCTCTGTAATTTTCTGGACTTATACACTGCACTGTGTTCTTTCTTTTCCTTGCAGCTCAAATACTACAATACGGTTTTGTCAAGGTTTCCTTGGGATGACTTTTCTTGAGGACTAAGTTAATAAGTCTTGGTAGCAAAAAAGGGGAAAAGAAGAGTAACCTAAATTCTGTTTGTTTAACCATTGTTTACATGAATATTATTAGTTTTCTCTACACAATCAAAACATTTTATGTTAATATGACTGCTTTCATAACTGTGCTATCACCATTACTTGTTGTATTGTTTTATATAGCAACTTTTTGTCATGCAAGGAGAAATTCTGTGCATTTTTTAGGACCAGAGCAGACACTGCAGATAAAATACATAATGGAGAGCTGGAATTAGTGAGTTGTTAGGCTGATCATCATCACCTGCAAAAGGGGCATGATGTGTTTTTGCTGGTAATCAGTCCATGCCTACAGCTCCCTGAAATATCTGTGTTGTCATCTACAATTCCCTGATTTTTGCTTTAGCATTTTTTGCATATTCACATCTCTTTTTTTTACCACTTGATCCCTTGGGCTTGTCCTTGGGCTATGAGGGCCAGTGGCCCTCACCACCCCAGTGAAGAAGGGCAGCCCCACAGTTCTCCCTCAGAGCTTAGCAGTCTCCTTGGACATCAGAGCCAAGGCTGCACAGCAGCGCCACACCAAAACAGGTGTGGGATGACAGAGAGATGAACACCCAGGAAGGGGGCAGATTGCCATGCAAACCTCCAGGTCATTGGTAGGTGACAGCTCTTATCTTCCTGCCTGCCACTTGCCCTTGGAATTTCCTTGTGATAAAACCTGGTTTTAAAACTAGGGACAGTTTAGGGGGCATTAGCTAGAGATGGATGTTGGGCATCACCCCTGGCACCCATGATCTGCAGGCCCCTGTCCATCTGCATCACACTGCAGTCACCACACACGGGTTTTTTTCTTTTGTACATCTAATACTGTAAAACTGGCTTTCATATATTAATGTACAGCAGTTCCCTCTCTCTATTTGTATGACATCTTTAGAATTTGTTATTTATCTTTTACTTTTTTTTCCCCCTTTCTTTGTCAGTAGCATTCTTATTTCAGGCAAAATCAAGTAGCATTGCCTGTTCCAGAGGTTGCCAAGCAATCTCCTTGATATATACCTTTTTAAAGTTACTTATAACTCAGCCAGACTCTAGCTGTTTGCGATGAATTTTTCCATGCCAATTTCTGCCTCCAGCTGAATTTTTGCATCAAAATGTTTCAAGCTTTTCTGAGAATGATGCTAGGGGAAAATAGGTTGTTTTGTTCATATGATTCAGAAGCTTTGCTTTGAAATACTAAAATATCTTTATTTGGAGGAAAGATAAGAGATGAGGAACGAGCAGAAAGCCTGCAAAATATGAGATATGTGTCTTTTTCTTTCCAAAAAAAGCTGCTGGACCAAAAGTTAAGGACAGAGATTCAGATTTTGGAAGATAGAATCCTGGGAAAGCAGAGTGGGCTATCAGGAAAATGTCCAAGGACTGTGTATGTGAAGCTGCACCCAGGAATTAGTAGGGGCATAATGTGACAGATCGGGGAGGGAACCAGAACAAATAGACCTGTTGTCCAAGGGAGTATTTGGAGCCAGGCATCCGGGGGAATCAGGGTGTTTAGGCAAGCACACTGAGATAGGAACAGCCTCTGCAGGCCTGGGATACCCATCGTGGGGATGGGAACATGGCAGCTGAGATTTAATAAAAACACTTTCTTGTGGGGTTTCACTGCATGATCACTCACTACTTTTCCATAGCACCCCAGTGTCATTCATTGTGCAGAAGGCATCTGTCCATGCAATTCTACATTCTGTTAAGTAAAGGAGAGTCTTGCTTGCAGGCTGCTAATCTCCTTACTTTGTTTATGTATTTAATTTCATAAGCCGGAAATAGTCACAAATGCCACAGAAATTGTGCAGAATCTTGCAATCCAAATTTTCTGCAGTAAAAACAAGTTAATGTAACAAGCAGTGAAAACAAACGCTGCCTTCTAATGTCATCCAGAGCCCGAGGTAGCATTGGAACTTGTGTTCAAAAGGAAGGCAGTGCTAGAAATCAATCTAAAACAATTGTAGGATTCTAATTAAAATTCATTATAAACAAGAGCAAAAGAGAGGATTTTTTCTTCTCTTCAAAATTCTCTCATGCTCTCATGCCTGTGCCTTCTTAGGGATGTTTTCCTCTTTCTTATTTTATTCTTCTGCCTCTTATTTAAATACAGAGACTGATTTAACTAGCTGAGATTTCATCTTTTGCAACAATACTGTGATCCGTGACCAGAAGGGCAGCTAACAGCACTGACTTAAAGAACCTGACTCTGCCCAGTCTTGAAGGGGCTGATAAGACTCTGTGATGTGTTTGTCTTTCTTTAATAGTAAGTTTGCAAGTAGGAGTCTACAG
This sequence comes from Dryoscopus gambensis, assembly GCA_013389985.1. NCBI lineage: Eukaryota > Metazoa > Chordata > Aves > Passeriformes > Malaconotidae > Dryoscopus > Dryoscopus gambensis. Next base: position 32,662 of record WEIT01025901.1, on the reverse strand, counting down.
CTCCAAGTGAAAATATTTTTTCCTTTTCTTTCATCTTCAATATCCTTTGCAAAGTTCTTGTCCTTCCTTCTAGAAATTATGGAATTATTTTAATTTTGTTCCCCAGTAGAGAATAGTATTTCTGTAAATTGATCAAGCAGGAAATTTTCTTTCTAGTCTGTACAGTAAAAAAAAGGGAATAAAAGATACTATTAAAAAGAAAACCATTGGTAAACAAGTAGACTAAAACCTCTGTATTCACTACTTGAGCATTTTTCAACAATCTAATGCTGCCCTATCATATGGTCATTTGACACCCTTGACCATTTAGGCCCATTTAGTCCTTCAGAGAAACACAGGAAGAGAAGGAAGAGCAGTCAGTTAAATCAATTGAATTGTGCTCTAAAAACACGGGGGTTTGTTCCTAGCTTTGTCAATTGACCTTTTCAATTAATCAAGAGATTAGAAAAACTCAGTTTCACTTACTGTGTAGTTTTTGGTTGCTGAATGTTTGACTCTATATCCCAAGAGTTGATATGCACATGGGCTGAGTGTCTCCAGTGCAATTTTAAGTGATGTAAAATGCAGTTTGAACATTTAAACATCCTATATAATAGTAAATTGCTTTGAAAAATCATGACCTCTTTCCCAGTTTGCATTCTGTTCCTCTGTTCTATGTTTTCTCATTTGCAGGAATGAAGCTAATATTATATCCTCTATCTCAGATTCATTTATCCTGGTAATGGCCGGTAACAAAGACAATGATATTCAGAGTCAATTGCAATTTTCTGCAGCAGGCGAGATGGATCAGTGGGCTCCGTCTTTTTCTCAGAGGGTATGTCCTTATTTCAATAAGAGTAATCAGCATCACCTTCTTTGATAAACACAGGCAAGGCAAGTGGCACATTAAATTGGTCTACAGCAGATATTTTATTTTGTGGATTTGCAGATACCCAAAAATTTTCAAGCAGAAGTACAGATATGTGGACTGAACCACAGGCTTTTGAAAAGAGAAACTTTCTTGCCTTTTCTTACCCTTCATGGATGCATTAAAAATTGTTGATAGTCTGGCAGAGGTCTCTGGGCTGCCGGTTAAAAGCAACTTTACAGACACTGAACTTTCTGACTCAGCTCTCTGAAGACATGAGGTTTTCACTGCTGATATCTGCATTGTACAAGTTCTGGAGATAAAAGGAGATTTTCATGGAGAGCTCTTCCTCCTGGACATTCAACCTGCTTTTAATATCTTTATTTTCAAACCACATTTGGACTACTTTTATGTTCATTTAGTGCATCTTATATTCATTTAGTTGTTCCATTAGAAACAGAAGCATGTAAAATGCATGTTGGGAATTCTACACAGTATAAAGAATCAGCCCTAAATATAGCTTGAGATATATATATATAATAGAACAGCATTCATTCAAATATGGTCCCCAGTGACTGTCCTGCTACCTATAGACATCAAAGGATGGACTACTAGGAAGAGATCCTAATACTATATTAGCTGAAATGCAGTCCCATTTGGCCATCAGTTGCAACCTACCTGGAAAACCCAAATGCGCTTTAAATAAGCTAGAAGGGATGTAAAGAAAAACAAAAAAGCTATTGGTGCCAGTAATTTGAGAAAGGATTAAAAGGCTAGTTAAACAGCTCTATTTTGCAGTCTCATTTTAAATTATTCATTGTGCTGGACCTGCAGAAAGAATGATAAAGCACATGGGATATGGTTTAATTAGCCCAAATCTTTATTAACTTAATTCATCTGGGAGTTATCTGGCAGTAATTTGTGCAGTACAGGTTATCATGCCATTTTCACTCTTTATGACCTTTTCAAAGGAAGTTATCTTCAGCCTCATCCCTGTCCTCACCTACTGGTACAGGCTCACTGTAATTGCAAGCAAGTTTAGCGGCGTGTTAGTCCACACATTTTACTTTTGTCAGTCATCTCACACATTGTGCTGTCTGCTACAACCTTAAAAAATCAGTTTCAGACTCTGTTATGCTCTGAGGAAAGGCACAGGACTTTCACTAAAATATGACAGCCTCCTCAGTGTTAATGCTAACCTCTTCCAAAGTCTCAGCCCCACAAGGTACAGGTGTCATTGCAGAAATGGAATAGACAGTCTCCTGTACCTCAGCTGGAATTGTTCACCAAAATTTCTTACCTGTATCTAGTCACAACTCCACATATACCCTTACAAAAAGCCCCAGGTGTCTGAACAGGGTGCAGATGATAAAATTACTCACACTGCTTTGTTCTCTTTCCTAATGCTGTGGAGAGTGGACAGGTTCATATACACCCTGTGCATGCTTGTTTCTCTGCTGTATACAGTGCAATTTTGCCTCAGTTGTAAAACAGACTGTACAAGCAATACTTGAGACTGCTCAGAACTAAAAGTAGCCATAAGGAATGAGATGCCCAGAACTAGAATTAACTGTAAGGAATGAGACGCCCATTTTCAGCCTCTTTCAGCAAAATGTAATCCCCGAATGCCTCAGCTGGCATAAACAGAAATTAACGGAAGTATATTTTAGCATTCCATTTACCTTCCCTGCATTTTATTTGGTATCTCAATGTCAAAAGACCTCTCCAGTCCTGTACGTTGAGTCTCCAAATCTCCAGATGTCCAATCCTTGCCAGGGCAGTTACTTTTTTTTCTGTTGTAAAGAGTCCACAAATGCCACCTGGAATGTGATTGAGTGCAGTGAAAACACATTGTTATTCTGGCATACCTAAACTAACCAGGGACAACAGATGTTCTTGAAAGAATACTAGGATAATTCTTTTGACTTGACTAATTAACTGGTAATTTAAAATAGTTCTGTTTTCCATTTCCATTTCACTGTGCTCATATGCATTTCTGATTGAACCTTTGCTTCACTTGAGATTTTCTTTATGAGCAAGTAATTTGAAGGATCTGCTTAGCCTAACATCCTTTTAACAAATTTTCCCCTGAAGTTCTGACACAGAATTGTGAAGATTTCTGTAGCAGACAACAAAGCTCCTCTGAAGAGTCAGTGCTGTCCTGAAGGAGAGTTGAGAAAATTCATATTCACTGGGGAGATGGAAATTGCTCAAAGTGCAGGCAACCTTAAAGCATTAGGCAGCCCAGAAATCTTTATATTTTTATTCTTAGGTAATAGGTCTCAGCTTTCCCTCTGACTCACTGGACTGAAACTCACAGACAAACCTGGTAAATATAAGGGAACTTGCCTCTCTGCCAACTGTCAGGGAGCTAACCATAAGTTGTTTGAATTTCCTCCAAACACGTATTTGCTATATATGTGTTATTCTGTGCATGGAATGGAACGCTTGAAGTGCTTGATACTTTATTTTTGAACTCCATGCTTTTTCCTTGACTGAGATGGATTTACCATGAATACTAAGAGTGTTGTTTCTATTCAGTATGCAAGCAAGAAAAAAATGAAATCTGAAGAAATGGCTTGTAACACAATATTTTATGAATTTTCAGATTTTCACTTAGTATAATAGAATAGAATAGAGCATTTCTGTTGGAAGGTACCTACAACGATTATCTCATCCAACTGACAGATTAATTCAGGGCAGACCAAATGTTAAAGCTTGTTGTTGAGGGCATTGTCCAAACACTTCTTAAACATTAACAGGCCTAGGGCATACTCTACCTCTCTAGGAAGCCCGTTCCAGAATTTGACAACCCCCTTGGTAAAAAAAATGCTGCTCACAGTTCAGATTATGTCTCCTCAGCATAGCTTTGAACCATTTCCATAGGTCCTGTCACTGGATACCAGGGAGAAGAGCTCAGCACCTCCCTCTCTATGTCTCCTCCTCAGGAAGCTGTAGAGAACAATGAGGTCACCTCTCAGTCTCCCTTTCTCTAAACTAGACAAATCCAAAGTTTTTAGCTTCTCCTCACAGGGCATTCCTTTCAGCCCTGTCAGCAGCTTTGTTGACCTCCTCTGGACACGTTCAAAGACCTTTATATCCTTCTTAAGCTGTGGGGCCAAGAACTGCACACAGCACTCAATATGAGCCTGCACCATCACTGAATACAGCAGGATGATCTCAGCTGAGGATGCTGAGTTTGGTGCACCCCAGGATGGAGTTTGCCCTCTGGACTGCCTGGCCTCACACTGCTGACTCCTATTGAGGCTGCTGTCAGCCAGCACCCCGAGATCCCTCCAGCCACTCCTCTACCAATCTGTGCCAGGCATTACTCTGTCCTAGGCACAGGATCCAGCATTTTGCCTTGTTAAATTTCATCCCAGTGTTCATTACCCAGTGCTCCAACCTATCTAGATCCCTGTCTATTGTCTCTGATCCCTCAAGAGGGTCAACAGCACCTTCAAGTTTGGCATAATCAGGTATATGAAGGCAAAAAACTAAGGATTATCTAGGAGGTAAAATTTGAAGAAATAAACCTCGTCACTGTAACAGAACACACACAAAAAAGTAGGTATATGCCACTTTTGGTATTTTTTTTTCCAAACCAGGAGAATATTAGCAATCCAGATTATTTGAAGTTGCTAGGATAATTGCAGGTAATATCTTAATATTTGGAGATGCCTTTGAACATCTTGGTTCTAACCACACCAAAAAGCCATATGTACGTATCAAATATATTACTGCTCAGTAGACTCTCTCAGAGGACTTTCAAATGTCAAAAAGCAAAAGAAGGCATTGTCTCTATACGATGCTTTATAGAAGTTAGCTTCCAACAAAGGAGTACTTTAATGAGACATTAAGAGAATTTAGGGATTTTGGACAATTTCTTTCTGGAAGGAACAAAATCAATCATCAGTGATTCATAGCTGAATTTTTCACTTTTTCGGGGCAATGGAGCCCCTCAAGGGATTGCCTGGATTTGTCCTCAAACATGTGTACAATTCCATGGAATCTAAAGTAGTGTCTAGCTACCTCTTTCTGAATTACTGAACATAGCTGAGATGAGTAAGCTACAAAACTGGTGAATACAAGGTGGGAGCAACATTTTACCACCTCATGATGCTTATCCATTTGCCTTTAGGCATTTCGGTACAGTCAGTGTTTATGCAGCCTTTTTGAATACCACCAGGTTGGACTTACAGCTCACATGGACAGCAAGTCTATCAAATCTGGTTTCAAAATGTATTTGTTCTGAGTTTCAAAAAGGCTACGGGATGTTGAAAATCCCGAAACATTGCTTGGCTGCATAACAGAGCTGAAGATACGTGGTGTCCATGGCAGTCTCTTTGCCTAGAGCAGCAGCGCCTGATGAAAGCCCTGTTTATGAAATCCTCGGGGTACCGTAACCAGAAAAACACCAGGTACTTGAATGTATCAGGAAAAAATATTCTGATATAGAAAGACTGACAGACATACCAAAGAGATATCTTATTTCAAGCATTTGAAGGAAAAAAAGAGTAAAATAAAAAGGAAGGTTTAGCACTTAGTATTCATGAGTAGACTTGTGCAAATAATAGATATTTTGGTTCAGTGGCCTTACAGAAATGTACATAAATAAAATTTCTTGAAGTCTACTGAACATATTCAATCCCTGTTTTCTTTTTATAATGCACTTATATATTTCTGTTTGACAAAACTGAAATATTTTGTTTTTTCCACTTCTAATCCCTCTATTTTCTGCCTGAGACTATTAATCAAATAAAATCAACAACAGTTTTATTGCTCCAAAACTATTTCTTCAGCATTTTTTCTTCAGAGTACACTTTGAACAGCTCTGCTTGTGAATATTTTGTGCGCAGGCAGAGTGTATATTTGAAACACTGCTTTTATAAGGAAATTTTTAAAAAATAACAAAACCTACAGATCCTGAAAAGGCAAACAATGTATATTCAAACCATATACATGCTAAAGCATATTTCAGTGTCAAAAACGAGACTGCTCCGAATTATCTTAATTAAAAGATAATTTATTAGTCAAGTTTAGGAAAATAAAAATAGTAAAATAAAAGTTATAAAACCCGGGGCGGGAGTTGGAGACACTTGGTAGCCGACAAGGCAATGGACCCAAGCGCCGAAGTCAGGCAGTGCTGCCAAGTTGTTAAAATGTCCCAAGAATGGGGGGAGGGGCTGACCAGAGGCAGCACCGCGCTCCTTTCGGTGGCTAATCCACACAAAAGTGCGCAATCAAGTCTCTGGGTTTCAGTCTTTTATAGTGTTTCTGAGTCCTCGGTACCGCCCTCTGGCATGCCTATTCTCCGCCTCTTTAGTCGATGGTGGTTGGGTAGTCGGATGGTGATATCATTTCTTTTGGTCCAATGGTTGGCTCGTTGGTAGGGGCTTGCAGCAAGTGATGTCATCTAGTTTCAGTGGCGGGAATCTTGCCTCATTAGTATGCTGGTCTCCATGGCTACACCTGCACAGCCGTTGGAAGTGCCTCTAAAAATAGCTCTGGTCCCTTAATATGCTGCCCTAACTCGGGTTGTTCACTGAATAGGCAAAACTTAACAGAGATTTTTAAACATATCTAACATATTGCATAAATAAAATTTTAACATAAATCAAGTGTACAGACATTACATTAACGTGTAACATTGGATGAAAGTTGAAACAGGCTCGTTTTAACAAGAAATCTAGGGGTATTTAACTTGGAGTATTTTAAACTTTGACAAGGGGATACAAACAGTTTTTAACAACTTTTTGAATAGACTGAATATTAACCTTGGGGTTTTAACTCGATTAACTCCTTAATTAACTTTTTTAATCACTTTATTAATTAACTTTTAAAGTAACAAACATGCAAAAGCCAATCAACTAATTTCATTTTTAACATCAGTTTTAAGCATTCTCTAGCATGTTTCAAAGTTCATAGGACAGAATCAACAACTTTCCAACGAATTAATGGTGCTTGGCTTTGGAAAGATGTAGGCATAGACTAACTAGGTACCATAGAAAAGTTAGATATTTTGCAATAGTTGTTGTTATAGGGACGGTAAGAATGCAGATGTAACAGGAAAAAGTAGATTTTGTAAGTGATTACTGCAAAATTATTTTTTTAGCATGAAATACCAAGTTATTTAGTAACAATAAAGGATGTTGCTAATATCAGCCAGTAAAAATGTGTAAATTTCTAGCATTTGCTGGAAATATTTCTGTCTTACTTAAAAAAAGTCAATACTACCTGCCACATCCATCAAAATATTGTTAAACAAAAGCTTAATTTAACAGAAATTCTGGGCAATAGAAAAATCAGACTAGTACAGCTACTCCTATAGTAGAGTATACAGAGCCTGTTGTCTGCAACAAGTACATATTTGAAATTATTAACTGAAAAATTAATCAATGATGAAAGCCATTATGGCAAAAATATAAGGTATTTGATGCTAAGATAATTCAGTCTGACATTCAGCCTGAAATACTTGATGATCCTAGAGGCCTCTTCCAAATTTAATAATTCTCTGAGATCTGGAGAGAAATGAAATGCTTGCATAAAGTGAACAAATTCCTCTGAAAAACTATTTTGTACAGAGTATGTTCATTAACGCTGGTGACTCACAAACTGGTAGCACTGATATGAAAAATAAACAGGTCCAGAAAAATTAATTTTGGAAGGGACCTTTGGTGCATAACTGTCCTCTAGTACAACCACCTTCCCAAAACAGGGCCAATTTCCATGGGGGATGAAGTTGTTTAGGGCCCTAATCAGCTAAATCTTGGATGACACATAAACTTGTGTCATCTTGTTCCAGATAGGACATGAATCTCCTAAGGATGAGAAAAGGAAGTTATTCAGAATGACATGAAACAAAACAGAACCATGAAATTCCCTTCTTATTCTAAGCAGAACATAGTTAGCTGAAGTGATTTGGATTCTTTTTTGAAAGGCAAAGTGTATCAGTGAATACTCGGGGATGGCATGCAAGCAAGCATGTGCCAGTGGGGATGCTTCTGAGCACTGAGGTATCTTAGGCTTAATAACACTGCTTGCAGAGCACTAAGAGGACCTTCCTCTAGGTGTTTCATGGAAAAAGAGACAATTCTCCAAACTACTGTTAGCAGTATAGTAGCTCATCAAAAGTACATCAAATACTTTGAATTTATTAGCCTGTGAGTCTGTGTCACCAGTTATAGACATTTGCATAAAATAGGTCATCACTGTAGTTGTAGCTGTTTATTGGACATCGAGATACCTTTCTGGTTAATTTAATTGTATCTGTGAGAGGGTTTTTGTATAGCCAGTATTTAGAAAGTCTGTATTTAGTGGTTTTATTTTATTTCATATTTATACAATACTTATTATAATGCCACGTATACAGATGGGCTAGAGCTCTTATTCTTTCCTCATTTGCTTAAATAATTGTCCTTTTTGGCTTTACTTTGTATTTTGTACTTTGTACCAGTCCCCTAGGCTCACACTCATAGTAAGACGAATAGCTAAAAAATTTGAATGAGGAACAAGAATTTACAAAGCTCTTAATGGTTAAAAGTCCAGCATTACAATGAGATATTCACAGAACACCTAAGCTTATGTGCGGCTGTGAGAAAAAAGGTAGAATCCCAACATCCCTTAAAAAATGATGGGAGGAGGTAGATGCTATGGAAGGTGAGTCAGAGCTTGTAAGTGATGTATTAGCAGTTATTGTTTACTCACTGTTAGAACGTCTTCAAAAGTGGGTTGTGGGGACACTGCCAGAAACGAATAATACATTATCTGTTCCTCTGTTATTATACACTGTCACTTCCTTTGTTAGTATTAATTCGTTCCTAAACTTTTAACTGTACTAATATTTACTCAGGTCTTTTATCTTCCCAGTTCTCTTCACTGGATTCTGTGCTCCGTATCATCATCAGTGATACCAGGGTAGCTCAAAGAGTAAATGTACTTCTGACTTGAAATGTTATGCATTATTTTTGTATGCGATTGTCTTTGCTTTTTATTTAATGGCAGTCTGAATCCTGTGTTTATCCCCCTTCTGATTAGTACAGAATAAATGGCAAAGATAAGTGACAGCATTTGGCTTTGCCTGTTGAAACAGTGACACAGGGTAGGACACAGGAATGGATAAACAGCTGTTTGAAATCAGACACTGTGTGTTTGGAAATGGAGATGTGTCAGCCAGGGAATAGAGCATGGTCAGGTCTCAGACCTCTGCTACCTTTAATGGGACCAACTTGCTTGTAGGAAGAAACTTGAGGAATAATAAGTGGCTCATAGAACAAATAAAAGCTTTTGGAGAACTACTTTGAAAAATGAGTGCTTTCTGGCAAATGAAAGTATACCTCACTTGCATAATACTGCTTCATCCAGCAGGCTCAAAGGAACACAATAAGGGCAGCACTGGTATTGTATCAGGGACAAAAGAGAAATGAAGTATTGATTTCAGAACCAGCAGAATGCCACAAAAGGGACATACAATATTTCTATGGGGCCAGATCCTCACTTGCTGTAATTTGGTATTGTTCCATTGAAGTCAAGCTGATTTATGTCAGCTGTAGTTCTGGCCAGGTGTATTTGTAACAGGGAGGCATAAATAAAAGTCATGTCCAGAGTGCTTGGTAGGAACTGGTTTCCTAAACCTGAATGATGAATGCACAGGCATTAAATTTTATCTGTTCTTTCAACTTACTGCAGTGCTCACCTTCAGATAATTTCTGATCTGTCTTTAGCCTTTCTGAATAGCTCTTCCCCTGGTTTCCTGGACTCTTGTTTCATCCTGATGTTCTCCAGCTGAAGAAATGATTTTCCTGCAGAGGCATAAAGACAATTGCTAACCTGTCCGCTGCAAGCTCTCCTGGTTCATGCCATTCTTTACCTTTAGCCCCACAAAAAGGTTCCTTGCATTGGGATCTTCATTTTGGGGTTCCTTCCTACCTGGTAGAAGGTCCCACCAAAAAGAGAGTGGCCAGTGTTGAAAAATCATCATAGGTCAATGTCTGCCAACATTATGGGATGTATCAATCTTGTCTGCATGCTCAGAAAGAGATGGATCTTGGAAATAGATCACTTCATTCTAGTGGTTTCAAGGAGGCTAGCCCTGTGTGCCAGCAGTGTGCTAACAGAGGATCCCACAATACACTGCGGCCCCACTGGGACTCCGGGATGCTCATCAGAAGGCTGTATATTTATATCTTTAAAAAAAAAAAATTTAAAAGTCTATGCATGGTCTGGTCTCTGTGCACTGTTTCATGTTTGCAGTTTATGGCTTAGCTGAGACAACCTAGACTGCCTGATAGTCTGCTCTGCTCTGAGTGACCTAGACAAGAACAGAGATCACATTCTCATTTTTTAATCTAAATGTAAGGGATTGTAAAAATTCAGAGGAATACATCTCTTTGAAATATTTCTATTAAATTTTCCCTGAGAGAATTTTGTACAATCACTTTGAGGTTTCTTTTTCTAGCAGGCATGGAAATGACACAAAATGTACCATTTACATGGAATTTCATTTTGACTACACTTAATGCTTGATTTTCTCTTGATTTAATAATTTTGAGATGAAAATTAAACATCAGTTTACTAAGTATTAAAGTGCATTCATGTCATTGTTCAAAATATTTAGGCATGCTGTATAGAATTCTCCAGGTCATATGTGTGCAATAATCTTAGATTATTGGTGAAAGAAATTTAAAAAACTTTCCCAGCAGATAAAGTTACTTTAAAATTAATTACTGAAATTCCATGATTTTTGATTTGTTATAACCATTTGTGTTTAAGCAATTTGGGTTTAACTACATGCCAACCTGAAGAACACATGCTCCTTGAACAATTTTAACATGTTTTACTCAATCTCTTGATTGAGTACTATTCCCACAAGTCTTCAACTCAGAGCAGATCAAAGGAAACAAAATTATAAGCCTTTTTATCTTTTTCAAAAATTCTGTCCTGTTAGTTGACTTTAACGTACAATATGGGGAACTAATAGAAGAAACTACCTAACCCAAATATAAAGATTCTATTACTGTGTAAAACAGACTCATAAATCTGAAAGCCTGTATTGATTAGTTACCAAATATTTTCCCATAAAAACTGCAAGTCTTTTCAGCTGTTTATAATCCATGTTGGTATAATCTAGCTGTAGGGCCTGCTAGGGCACACTGAGAAGAAAATAGGAAAAATAAATAGCTTAGTCCACTATTTTAAGGGTAAAAAAATCTCTCAACTCCATAGCTAAATTCAGAACAATATTTTATGATGAACAAGCAGTTACTTGAGATGGGAAACAAACTCTTGGACAACACATTTTCTCTTATTTTATTTTCCTCCCTATTTCACACATCCAATGGAAATTTGGCCAGCTAGATGTCCTGATTTTTCTCTGCTTAACCAGATAATTCTTGTGGAGGCCTTCCTTTGTTTTTTTCTTAAAGTCCAAACAACTTACATCCTCACAGGTCATTTTCATCTTGCTTAAAGTAAATCCTTAAAAAAGTGTGTATTGCAAGAAGATTGAACATGCAAAATACAGTATTTTCCAGTGTTTCTCTAATTCCTTCAACTATGGAAGAAGGCTCTATACTCATTTCAGGATGACGCATGCTTTCCTGTGGAAAATGGAAAAGTGGATGAGTATATACATGGCAAGGGGCAGACTGTGAGCATGCAAATGAAATCTCACCTTTAAGGAGTGGGCAGGAAAAATAACCTTGTTATAGCCATTTACTTCAAACAATACCTATTCATTAATGAAGGAGGAGAAATCTTTCTTTCAGGATGAACTGGTTTAACAGTAGAGGTTGGGAATTTCCACAGAACAGAGCTGACCACAAGCAAGCAATAAATTGGCTCAGCTGCTTCCTGGCAAAGTCTATATCTGTCTCTTGGCCATTGTCTACCACTGACCAAACAAAATCCATTAAAATGAATCCTGAAGTTTGTTGAAAAGCAAGCTCTTGCGGTGGCCCAGCCCATCAATGGGCGGTGGCAGTTGGATGCTCATGAGACCCTAGCCACCCAATGAATGGATGAGGGTGGATCCGAGGAGGGATTTGAGGGTGGATCCATGGGCGGAACCAAAGTTTGAGGCCGCACCTCCTTCTGGAGGGTTCTGCTTCAGTTGTTGTTCTATTGGCTCCCAGTTCTAGCTTCCGCCTCCCTGTCATCCTCAGTGGTTGCATAATGGCTGTATCCATCCCTCTCTCTGTACTCCATTGGTTATTCCCCTTTTCTCCACCCCTTTCTCCTGGTGTATAAGAACCCTGGACCCTTCCATTTTTCTGGTCTTTTGTCCTTGGTAGTTTTAGAGCAGTAAAGGTCATGGAACCCACACAGAGACCTCTCTCTCCTTCTTTGCCCCTTGGCGGCGCCAGCTCACACATAGCAGGTTGGGATGAGCTCCCTCCCACGAGGAACCAGCGCAGGATCGTTTCACCAGCAGCTGCATTGCAACAACGTCTGCAGAAGGACGCTGCGTCCCCTCAGACCGAGGGCATCCCCTGACAGCATCAGCAAGTGGCAATAGATATCCCTTAAACAATGGAAATAGTAGAAGCAAGCCAAAGAGTTAACTCTTCCAATGAAGAATGGTTACTTTTCCACCTAATTATGTAAAGAAACACAAACATGCATATGCATGTGGAATAAAGAAAAGGATTTGGGGGTAAGGTGTTTGGGTTTTTAAAAAATTTTTCCTATTAGAAAAATAGGTCCACTTTTGGAAAGCACATGGCAGTACCATGAAACCCAGAAAATTTCAGCTTACTGCTTTTAATCATGTTGGTAACTTTCTCAACTGAAAATTATTCCAAGTGATATTTTTATTTATTGATTTCTTATACCCTTATGACTAAACAGTGCAGAAAGGAGGTACTCATAATATGTCCTGAAGCACTTACAGTGATAAAAATTAAATAGCTTGCTATTCTATTAGCATTTATAACTTACATGGTATCAAAGATGTCCATAAAATTTTACAAACATGTGGAAGGATCTGTAGATGCTAACAAATGAATTTAAACAGACACAACAGTATAAGTGAACAAGTATACAGGCAAAGCTGAGAGAGAAGATGCTGAGAGAGAGTTGATGCATGTGACATGAATTCTCAAATCAAAAAACTTTCATGGCCTATCCACAGCCAATCTATCATTTCCTGGGCAGCACTGGGAGGTCAGCACCTACCTTCACTGACCTAGGATATCAGCTGCTGTTATTTACTAGTTAAAATTTCAGACAGGCATTTTTCTGCTCTTTCTACTTGTCATTTGAAAGAACTCCTTATAAATATAGGTAAGGAAGTTGTCTTTTAAATGTCTCTTTAAATGTTTGCTGGCAGTAATGTCCTGGAATACATTGTAAAAAAATGTATCTGCTTCTGTGTTGCGACTGTCACTTACAATGTTGACATCAAATGTCTTGCCTTTTTGGCATCTCTTGTTTTTTTTTTCTCTTTAAAACTTGTAAAACTTGCAGAAGTTATGCTCTGTAATTTTGTTGTGTGTTTGTCCAGCACTGTTTTGTTCTATGGCTAGTATTTGGTGAAAAGAAAAATAAAAAACATATACCCCACCCCTGCATACCAGTAAGTTTTAAGGATGGAGTAGAAGAAGAAAAAAGAAAGGGAAGAAAAAGAAGACTGCAAGGTGCAACAGAGGAAAATTTGTGGGCTACTCGGAGTCAAGTTACCCAGAAGAAGGGACAGAGGATGTAGAGGCAGTAAAGTTAGATAGTCATTGTAAAAGAAAAATGGATGACAAAGTTGTGATCCGAAAGACTCCATGTTTATCTCAGTTAAATTGCACTGAATAAAATATATTTCGGTACCACAGAGTTGATAGGTACCGAGTTACCCCTGTGACCTTTGTTTTACATATGCCTCTTTAAAATACCACTTCTAAGAGCAATCCACAGAGAATCCTAGTGTGTGGCTTTCCTTTCAAGGTGGCTCAGAATATGCAAATTCCTCTGCTTGTGTTTCTGGGACCTTGCCAGTTATGTGGGGATCATGGGATGATGCGAGCAGGCAGTGGTGGAGCTCAAATAATGAGGTATTCAGCAAATGAAAAATTTGAAGTAAACTTTTACTTGCATATATACACATAATGCTGAATATTGAGAGTGCTTTCTTCCGTTCCAATGGAAAATCTATGAATATCCTTATGAAAAATACTTACTACTGGGTTAGTAAGAGTCTGACTAACTATTATGTCATTGTAAAATGGCTTGAGAAGTTGAGAAATACATCAGTGAATCACCAGAACAGAAACTGTGGCTGCAGGAAAAGAACTGAAAGAAGAGAAATGTCAGTATGTCAATTCTTGAATGTGGTTCTGCCTGCAGCTTGCATCTGACGTGCCTAAGGCAGTACTCCCTGAGAGCAACTGCAGAACTGGCTGTGCTGGGTCTGCCTCTGTCAGAAATTTCCGTTCCTTAGTGACAGTTACGTAAAAAGCTCATCTTTTCTGCTCTGTGATCTCTCTGTGCCTGCTGTAGCCTTTAGGAAAGGTTGTGGTACAGCATGAATCCTGGCCAATACGTAGTGTAGAGGCTAGACTAGGTTAGACTAAGAACCGATTCAGTTGTGTCACAAGTATGTCGCTGACTCTGTCAAAGAGTCCAGAGACATGAGAAGATAGAAACTGCTTCAATGTTTTTGCAATTTACTATAGGAAAACTCATCTTTTCATGTGTCTCTTTAAAATTCAGAAAGCATATGTATTTCTGTCTATAAGCACAGCTTGGAGTAATATTAATTTTTTTTTTCATTTAACTTGCATATTTCTCTCTAATTATTTCTTGTTGATCTGCCAGAACTCTGGGGGTTCTCTTACTCTGGAGTCTACAGCCTTCTGTCATCCTATATACACACAACTTCAATGCCTCATAAAAAAGTGTCTCATTGAGATGAGAGCCTGGCAATCATTTACCTATATCTTTGCAACTTTACTCTCCACTGCTCTTTCTTTGTTTGTCATATTGATTTTGTATTTTCAGTCACCCGTTGGCCTTGAGTAGGATGAATGATTGTGTATTGTTTATATTGCCGTAATGCCTCATGGCAAGGACAATTCAGTCAGAGAGCTGGACCCTGTACAAATGTCCAGCTGGATGGATAAACCCTGAAAGAACAGTCTGCTAGAAAAACAACAGTCAGAACAGGTAAATAGGATGAACTATCCTACACAAACATATTGCAGGATAAAGTCCCATTGGTTTTATTATAATAAAGAATAAATCAGTGCTGACATCGTGAATTGGTGAGAGGCTTAGAAGATAATGATTTTAATGAATTTGAGGAGAGAAAATAAGCTAGATTTTAACTTCATCTCATTAAAGGAGCACAGTACTACAAGGGATTGGCTTTATCACAGTGTCTTGTCCTTGTCAAAGTCTTCCTGCTGCCCCAGTCAAGTAAACCTTGGCATTTTAACCCCTTTGACTATGTGATGTGCCTTTCTTTTAGTAAGTAAACATGAAATCACTGGAGAGGACTAAATTTTTTTTCTCTTCAGGAATAAAAATATTTCCATGGAAGTCCTGCATGTGTCCTTTGGTGCCTCCTAAGTTGCATCCTTGCTGTGTGCCATGACTTTGAAGATGATTCCAAAACCGAATGGGCACCTCACAGCTGCCAATGTCAGCTGGGATGTAGGGCACAAGAAACACATTATATCAGCTGCTCTGTGGCTTCTCTGCTTTCCTTTTCACTTCGAGTTTTTCAGTAGGAGGAGGAGGAGATGTCTTTCTGGTTTAGGTCTTAGTTATCTGGGAAGACACCTTTTCTCCCCTGTGCAGTACTGCAGCCAGTGAGATAGGCTGCCAAGGGCACAGTCTCTGGATTGAACCATCCCAAAACCATCTGATCATGCATCTGACCTTCACGTACTCAAGCGGCTTCCTCTGTGGATCAGGTGTATTCCATATCACATCAGTGTGCCTGAAAGCTAAGGGCTGCACTCAGATTCTGGTGCCACAAATAGTGTTGCTGTGTGGATATGATTATGCATGTGCTCAGCAACAGAGAAATGTGAGTATATATGTATTATACTGCCACACTTCAGGGCAGTAGGGCACAAGGAAGTAGGACTTCAGGACAGGCAAAGGACACACAGGCAGTCTCAGCTGAGCAGAAGGATGAACAAACTGTCAAGCTAGTTCATGACACTTTTTGTTGTTGGCCTCTACAGCTCCCAGTGAACATGAATAGCAGCTAATGGAGGGAATCAGGCTACAGAGTTAATTGAATCGTAGAATCATTTAGGCTGGAAAAGACCTTGTAAGGTCATCAAGTCCAACTGTTCACCCAGCACTGTCAAGTCCAGCATTAAACCATGTCCCTAAGTTCCATATCTGCACATGTTTTAAATACCTCCAGGGATGTTGACTCAACCAGTTCCCTGGGCAGCTTGTTCCAATTCTTTGCTCTTACAGCAAAATTATTTTCCTAATGTCCAATCTAAACCTCCCCTGTCAAGACGAGAGGCTATTTCCTTTTGATTATCACTTGTTACTTGGAAAAATAAACTGACACCCACTTTGTTACACATCTATCAGGCAGCTGTAGAGCTCAATAAGGTCTCCCCAGAGCCTCCTTTTCTCCAGGCTAAACAACTCCAGCTCCCTCAGCCACACCTCATAAAACTTGCACTCCAGGCCCTTCCCCAGCTCCATTGCCCTTCTCTGGACTCATTCCAGCACCTCACCATCCTTCTTGTAGTGAGGGGCCTAAAACTGAACACAGGATTCGAGGTGTGGCCTCACCTGTGCTGAGGACAGGGGGACAATCATTGCCCTGGTCCTGCCCACTGCACACTCAGACCTCAGGCAGCCAAAAGAGGCTGTGTCCCACAGAAGCCTGCCATGCTTGTGTGAGGGTCTTTGCCCTTGGCGGTTAATGGCAGCCTGCATTTGGATGGTTTTTGAGAAATCTTTCCCAATAACCAGAACTGCAATTTAGGAAATTTACTTGTAGTGCATCAACCACATTTTTCAAGCCACTTTATGGATGGAAAGCATGACTCTAAAATCTACTCTGGAACAGAACTGAGCAAGGGCAACCTACAGTGATTAACTTTTGAAATGTTTTTTGCTTTCTTCATGTGTCACTAATATTTATCAAGCTACTCTCCTGCTTGCAGGTGAATCATCTGAGATGTTGTTATGAGGTAGAGCCCTCTCTGAATTTTATGCTGCATTTTTCCATCAGCTTTGTTAGATTCCAAACTTAAAGACTGCCAGCTGGGGAATCTCAATTTGCCATTTACTTCCGATTTGTCCTTCATAGTTAGTTTAACTGATAGAACATCCAAGCATGCCCTGAAGAACACACCTAACAGGAAAAAAACATCTTAGACGCTGCTGGTGATAGCAAACTCACTGCTTTTTGAATGTTAGCAGCTAGTAACATAATATTGATACATGTCTACATTTTGGGAGGATGGGAGCTTGTAAGTGAACTTCTGACTCTATGAACACAAATACACACATAATCAACACTGTTAGTTTCTAGTCTAGTTGGGCAAAGCTTCTGTCATAAATTGTCAAACTTTCTTATTCATTAAATCAAAGTGATATTTTTTCAGTATGAGGATTTCTGCACCTTGCTTTCAGAAATTTACCTGAAACCACGTATTAGCAGAAAGTTAGCCATCATGTTCAGATCACTTTTCTGCAGCCGTCAGTCCAAAGACATGTTAATTTCCCCAGCTAGCTGAAGTTAAAAAATTAATCTAGTTATTGAAAAGTAATGGATGTAGAAAAATGTGTACATGGTTTCTGTATGTTCTGAAATCTAAAATGCCCAGAGCTGCCCTGATTTCAAGCTCATGAGTCATCTAAACTCAAGCTCTAGAAATTCCAGGGGGCATGTTGTTAAATAATTCACGAGTGATGTAATTTTACTGTGTATCTCGTTAGCAAAATGCTGCAGGAAAGAATTAGGGAAAAGAGCCTAAAGCAGTTCTGGTCCTATCTCTCTATTCCTTTTTTGCCCCCCTAGAACTGTCATATCTAAAGAATTAATTTATAAGTGATAGGATAACAAGCTTGTGTTAAATTACGGCATGAAAATCTCTCTGTCAAGTGATGAGAAAAATCATAAGAATCCTTTCTGCTTCAAGTCCTATACCCGAATATGTCTTGCACAGTCTTCTTTTGCAGAGTGTAGGTATGTATGAATACGTATATCCACCTAATTTAAAGTCATGTATGTATGGAAAGGCTGGGAGAGATCTCTTTTGCAAGAAACTATATCCTGTGCCTTCCACAAAAAAAAAAAGATAAAAACAAAAAAGAAAAAAAATTAGCACTTGATCTCAAAAGTTATTAAAGCCTTTTTATTAGCTCTAGCACTGTGTAATATTTGAGTAAGCAATCAGGTTATGCAAATAATAATCTTCTTTTATCTAGAGGTATGCATCTGTAATTAAGAATGTCAGTCACCTTATCTTGTAAACAGTCTGTTCTCAGTACACAAATATGGAATCTGGTGCAGATGTGTCTGTGTATGCCAGAACACCAATATATCATTTTTGTTGCATCTAAAGCCTGCAATTTCATGCTTAGCACTTGGCATTGTAACCATGGTTATCTCCAGTTAGATGCAGAATACAGAGGCTTCAGCAGATGGGTTTTTACTTGGACCTCTGGCAATCAAAAACCAGAAAATCCCCAGAATATATAGGCATAGCATATGGTAGGTATATTAGTATTATTTACTACCTGATACATGAGGTTTAGATTTTATTGGAGTCTTTTCCTCAAACTTCTTTGCAAGCCAAGAGGAGTGTTAAGTCATTTGTAAGAGAAATGGACCTCTTTTCTGTGTGAGTTTTCCCTATGCAAAACATAGAAGCCAAAAGGCTGATATTTCTCTAAGTGTGAGGTTAAAGTGACATGTTATCTGTAAGCATGTCTATTTTCAAAGGCTTGGTTACATTATTTTTAATTTTACCCTAGGAGAATCTAGCATGTTGTTTCAACATTTTTAGAAAGTATTAGAAGTTCACAGCATTGATATTAGCCTAGAATTTTCTATATTTTTATGGGCCTCCATATGGCAGTGTTTGTTAAGCAGAAAGAATTTACAGCAGAATAAATTAAGCAGATGACCAGTGCATCTTTACAGGCTGAAATAAATTACTCACTTTCTGAGGAGTGTGACTGTGATTTTTTCTTTCTGAAGACTGAGTGCTTATATGCATTGTCTTATAGTTTTAACTTCTTAAATGCATAGAATTTTCTGTAAACGTAATGTTGTCTGTGAAAAAGTGTAATAATTTCAATCCTTATTCTCAAAGAATTTTCTTTCTAATTTGCTTAAAATGTGAACAGGCTTGAGTAGGCTGGATATTTCCATTAGGAGTCACAAGTTACCATGCTGTAGACATATGTTTGCCATGCAGCAGCTAAAGAATATTTCTTGTCAGGAACAGAAAGGAGAAATAGCATCCTTCCAAAGTAAAATTGAATTATGCTCTTAAATGACAATATCTTGTGTAAAGAAAAAAGCTGGGGTGAGCATTAGCTCAACCTTTCAAACAAAACCATTTATTTCATATCTGTTATTTTTATTCATTTTTTGGAGCCCTGACCTGGTAAATGGAGGTTACTCTGAAAACTGTTCTTAATAACTGCTACTGTTACTCACTGTACTCTATACTGAATGAGTGACCTATTGTGACAGCATACTCAGACTTACTGAGACACGTTGGAAACGTTGACAGAGTCAAGAGTGAATTCCAGAAGCGTTTGAGACCCTTGGCACCAGTCCGCCACTGAATTTTTTTGCAGAAGGATGGTGAGCATGTTCACTTGTCAGCATTCAAAACAGCTGGCATTGTAGCATCCATTTAATCTCTGCAGGTCTGAGGAGGCAGCATACAGCATGGGGAAGAGCCAAGTAGGAGCTGCGGCACTGGAACAGGCATGGAAAGGCATTAGACTCGCTGGAGCTGACCCACTTGTAGTCATGCATGAAAAAATCCATAAGCACTTACATGAGGCCAAAGACAAAGAGTGGTTGTGGTGTCTGGAAGGGAAATGTAGCACTAAATTTAAAAATCCCAGATTAAAGAAATCAAGCAGAGTAATTTTATTGCTTCAGGGTTTTTCTTAGGGCTGAATAGTGAAGGACAGAGTTGAATTTAATGCAGTGCCAGGAACAACAACAGGAAATGCCAACTACAGAAGACAGAGACAGGTTGTCCCACATCTTAGTCAAGTCCAAAACCCCACAGGGAAATGGAGGATTCTTTTCAGGTTTGAATACTTTCATTTAAAATGTGGCACATCCAGCAGATCCTGCTCCACCATGTATTTGTGTTATTTGTCTTATGGTACCAAAGCTACAGGCTGCTTTCACATCAATTCCTTTATGCTGATAAACTATCAAAAGGTAAACCATCAAAAAGCTGTTCCCTTCTTCAAGAGCTTACAAACTTAAGAAATAGATCTCAAAAAATAAGGAGAAAGCAACAAGGGGAAAGGGAAGGTTTCCACCTTGAGGAAAAAGGAAATCTTCAGGATTCCACAAGGATGGCATTTTCATCATTCATGGAGTAATGGCTATAAAATGAAAGAGGAGAGATTTAGATTAGATATTAGGAAGGAATTTGTTATTATCATGGTGGGGAGGCACTGGAAAAAGTTGCCTAGAAAAATTTTGGATGTCCCATCCCTGGAAGTGTTCAAGGACAGGTTGTGGTTCAAGACCCAGTGTGCTGTTTAGTATCTGTTTATCCTTAAAATACGCAAACCTCGATCTGTTTCACTTCATTTGAAAATTTAAAAGATGTAGGATTTTCATTACAAAATCCAGTAGGTTTCGAAGCAAAAAAAAATATTACACATTGTGACTGGAGTCCAACAGTCAATATATCCTGGAGCCAAAACCTCAAACTTTGGTTTAGATTAGGGTAACACTTGGTGAAATTTTACAGTGAACCAGCTCTGGACTATGCTTTTCTGTTCAAATACAGAAATCAGTTACACCTACCTCTTTCATGCAGCCTGTCTGCAATGGAAAAGAGGATGTTGACACTTCAGATGAATTTTGCTTTGAATTTTTGAATTTGTCTGTACTTCAGTTTCAAAGCAAAAATCAGAATATGTGAGATCAAATAAATGAAAAGCCAAAAGACTGCATGAAACCCTGCAACATGAAATAACTGAGTCCCTGCACAGGTTTGCTTTCTATCTAAAAATAGTTTAATCTCATCTCTATTCAGAATCTCCTGTAATAGCAGAAGGAGCGATAAAAAAACCAGAGACATGTGAGAAGCTAAGTCAGAGACTTGAAAGGAAGGCAAGGAAAAAGAGACACTGTAACTGTGATGTGAACTTTGTCCCTCCTTGAAATGGCATTTAAGTGCAGTGACTGTGGTACTTTCTGTAAATGGATTATCACGCACCCTCCTAAAGCTGTGTGTGCCCTCTGTGAGTGATTGAGGTGTATGTGCTATCCAGGTAACAGACTAGAGTTTTTTGCTTTTTTAAAAAAAACAGAACAGAAATTATTATGTAAATATGGTGGAACAAAAACAACAAAAAAGTGAAGGAGAAATGTTTACTAATTTTAATAACAGTCTTCCATAGGCAGTTCAGTACTGAAGCTGTTGCTATTTGAAATAGCTTCATTTCCCTGTGAATCTGAGACAGCTACCATCAAATTATTTATCTTTTTTTCTGCTGGGTAATCCTTCAGCTGTTGTTATTTACACAGCAGCCTAAATTACATTTGATGCCTTGCAAGGGAGAAGACAGGTCACCTGCCTTAAGGGGCTGCAGGCTGAATCTAGCATGCACAAGGAAAGAAAATAAGGGGACAGTGCAGAAAAAAAAAAGACTTTTTTGATATTTAAATCCTGATGCATGAAATACTTCCCTTTTTTTAAAAAGCTTATTTATTTCATCTCTTTT
Organism: Dryoscopus gambensis; assembly: GCA_013389985.1. NCBI lineage: Eukaryota > Metazoa > Chordata > Aves > Passeriformes > Malaconotidae > Dryoscopus > Dryoscopus gambensis. Next base: position 10,905 of record WEIT01025901.1, on the reverse strand, counting down.
ATTACTTCTTTGAATACATTTTAGTTGTGTATGCAGTCCCTCATTACTTTTTTTGCCATTTTGCAGATTTGGCCAATTCTTAGGCACTTAGAACTTTCAGCCAGCTGATTGTTGTCATACTTGAAGCACTACTTTGTGTAACTCTTTGCAGGGTCAGGACCTTTTTCAGACATTCATCTTTTTCATTCTTCTGTTACAGCCAGTTAAACTGGCTTCTCAATTTTTTTTTAAACAAGGATCTAATATTTTCTGTCTAGCACTACTGACTAATTCCCACTTCTCTTGGCTGACTGGTCTCATTAGTTTACAAAGAACAACCTCTTCATTTATTATCATTTTGGTATGAGTATATCCTACTGATTAAAAATGTTCATAACTATTATTAAATTTGTTCTGGACAGACTTTCTGATGTTCTGTTTGTTCGTTTTTTTAAATTACAAAAAAAATGTCAGAAATCATATTCTAAATGAGATATAAGCCAGATTTTGTGTTATGTTTTTCATCTCTCCCACTTCTGTAACTCAGGGAAATATTTAGTGTTCTGCTACTCTTGCAAATCATCAATGGCTTTACTGACTAGCCAACAATGACAGCAAGATCTCTGCCAGACAACAAGAAAATATGTTTGTAGTTCTTGCACACGAAATTCTGTACAGAAGAACTGGACTATACATCTATAACTACTGGTAACTGTAGGATGAGAAATTCCACATTCACTATCAGTTTGTACAGTCAGATGTGAAATATCTCAGGACTTAGGCATTCATGTGGCATGTAGTGTAACTAATAAAATGCCTGATTTTTTTGAGGATTTCAAATAACTGTTAAAATGTAAGAAATATTTTTTGAAGACCATATGCAACTATATAATTCCTCGACAAACATGCCAAACATTTTCATCCGTAGCTACAGAGTAATCTCAGATTAATATACAAAGTGAGGCTGTTTAATGTTTACCATATGTTAAAAGCCGTGAGAAGTTAGAGTCACAAAGCAATGTGATGGACAAAATCTTCAGATAATATTTTGTTTTAGTCTCTATATTGAAAAGATACGAACCAAAGACATTTCCTGTGGAAAAGCAGCAATCATAACTTCGGATTTATGGTATTATGACCACCTGGAAAAATTAGTCAATGTAGCCAGAATTCTAATTGCCTAGCAGATATCTTAGACCTCGATCCTTATTATGGTAATCCTTTAACTATAACATTAAATAAATTAATTTCTTTTCCCTCAGACAATTATATTTCTATTAACTTAATATGTATTTTCAAGGTACTGTTCTCCTAACTGATTTTTTGTTTATATCTAAAGAATTCCTGACTGACATTAAGTGCAAAAAGTAGCACCAAAGAAACATAAAGGTACACAATGAAATACTGTTCACTGTTACAGGATAGGGGGGTTCATAACCCAGAGAGTTCTAGCTCTTGTGAGGGGCAGGTCTGTCTTGGGCCAGGCAGCTTGGGGTTTCTGTGCCACAGCACTGGAGCCTGCAGATCTTGGGATGATGTGGGGGTCAGGATCTCTGCACTGAGCAATACATGGCTACAGGTCAGCTTTGGGTCCCAGGAAGCGCCTTTTTTTTTTTTTTTTTGGTAAATTAAAGGCTGCAAAATTTATAGGGATTGATTTTTCTTTTGTGTGTGTGTATTCTATGAAGTGAAGTTTGTCTGGGAAATGAAAGTTGATTGAAAAATGGAAATTTCTTTTCCCATCATTCTGCTGTAAATAGTTCAGATTCTACTGAGATGCCACTTGTTCTCGGTCATTTTCTTAAAACCTAGCGTTCGAAGGAACTGGGCTCCTATATGACAATATGACTACTGTGTTACTTTCTTTGGGAAGCCTCACATGTCAAAGTCTGTACTTCTACCTGTAAACTTAAGCAGATCAAGGACAAGTGAGTGGTCAATCCTGCACAATCAGATGAAAGAGCAAGAGTAGATACAGTACTTATTTCTGTAAGAAAGCAGCAAAGTCCTCACTTAACCAGTCAGCAATGGAGTGTAATTGGCTGGAGGATGAAAGCTGAATAGTCAGAGCTGGGCAGATTCAACTTGTTTCTCTAATTTAGAAAGCTCCAAACATTTAATTTTTGATTTTTTGCTCAATTTCTGAAAGCAGCAAAAAGACAAATGAATTCTGGAAGAGAGGAGAGCCGAATAGCTCTGCTGTATTTGTACAGAGTATCTAAAGCTTGAAATTCCTTCACAGCTGGGAACTGTGCATTTTACCAAATGTATTAACTAGCATAACTAGTTCATGGTTACCTTACACAGAAAACTGGGTGAAAATAAAAATTTGAAGCAATGTGATATATAAACAAAGCCTTCAGACTAGTTTTACTACCATTAGCTTGGATTAACTCTCATTCCAGCACATTAACCTCTGAACATGTAAACCGGGCCTAATGAAGGCAAGCAAATGTTAGGAAAAAAATGTATTTTTATCTTGTAGGTAGGAGATTAAAACAAAAAGACAGTGACCATCACATCCTCCAGACAGAACAAGTAGAATCTGTTTCAGGGCCTGAGGACTGAGTTCCCTCCTGTGACCAGTCTCACCTGTGATTAATTCCGGGTGTCAAGGGACTGGGTATGATGCTCCTTGTAGGTCCCTTCCAGCTCAAGTTATTTCAAAAGTATGAGTGTATGATGTTTTTTGAAGGTCATGCAAAACAAATGAAGCAAACTTTAAAACTGATCTCCAATGACTCGAACCTCAGTGTAGCCAGACAAGATCATTTTTTCTTTTCTCAAACTTTCTTGATGAATTGAAAATTTGATAGCTACTTGTTCTTTTTTTCCCTTCCATGTCTTTACCAGACTGCACTGCTAATTATTACTTAAGGGCATCTGCACTTGACGTAGATATTCTTTACAAAATATGTGCGAGTATTAAAATGAGATGCGGGGCAGCAGTGCCAGCACACCTTGAACAAAACAAATGGTGAAAACTAAGATGCTGAGCAATATATTTTCCTATTGTTGACAGCAGCAAGGGAAAATCTGGAAATACGTGTTGGTATATAAACAACTTTGATAGCTTAGGGAAACAAATTAACTCAAAGATTAAAATGTACTTTTTTTTCCTATATTGGACATTTTGCTCATGAAAATGAATGTTATATGCAAATCTTATTTATTTAAATCCTCAGAGCCCTTTCTAAATGATATAATCAATGCCACCAGGTAACACATTCTCAATAATTCTGATACTAAACTCTTATACATCAGAGTGACATACTATTAAATCATTTTCTAGTTGAATATATTTGTGTCTATAAGCATGTTTTGGATAATAGCAACACTTTTCCAGTTCTGCAGTAGTTAATAAGTTCAGATATTGATGTACAATTCATTGCAAAAAGATTGCACTGCTTAATTACATTCTTGTGAGGATGTAGATACAAAAGGATAAAGGTCTTATCTTAGTGTATCTATTTCCCCACAGGGAAAGAGATTGTACTGTTCTCCAGTACATGCACATTCACAGATGTATTAGAATTGTGCTCACACTGAGAAAGGCAGTAGCATAAATATTTCAGTAGAAAAATACATTCGTAACAGAAATAATGCTGGTACAACCTCTGTGTGTGTGCCAGACTCCACCATCAAGAGCTTTTTCCTCATTCCCCTGATAACAACATCAATAATTGTGAAATCCTTTGGAACTAATGTGACATATGAGTGTAATTCTGAAGGACAATCACCTCACTGGCTGAGGATAATCTGCAACAAGGTGACTGGGGCAAATGGCTGCATTAACAGCAATGCAAGTAGATGCTGTGGATAGAAATGGATGTATCATCCCTGGTCCTGACTATTATGTCACTTGGATATATTCTTACTTTCAGTATCAATGGGCTATTTTAAAGGTCATCAAAACTTCATCGTGACTGTGTTCTGCTGAATCCATAATCTCTTCTAGAAGGCATATTTGTGAAGACTTCCAAGTTTTTAGTTGTGCTCTATTTCTTGTTCTGAAACTCCAGATAAATGGTGTATTTACTCTATTTTAGTGATGGGGAAAAGAATTGGAAAGGGAGATACCTTGCAGCATGTTTTTACTATTTTAGATATTTTATTCATTACTTCTTTACTTTCAGAGAAAAAAAAATCCCAGTCTTTTCAATCCTTCTTCAGAAAAGTTGTTTGTATGGTTTTGTGCTAATTATTATCATTCCTCTCTAAGTCCCTTTTTATTTCACATTATTCCATCTATTTGAACACTATGAGCAAGGTATTTCAGATACTGCAACTCTGAAACACCTACTGGTACTGTGACTTTGCCTGCAATGTTTTCTGTTCTACTCCATTTGGCCGAGAACTCATCTTTTTGAAATGTGATTTCCTATTAAATTGACATCTCTAGCGGGCTAGAATCTGAGTCCATCATTTGCTAAACTGTTCCTGCTACTATAAAACAGTAAGTGAAAAAGAAATCCAGGTTTCCTTTCCAATTGTTGAGAGTGTCTATATCTCTGGAAATTGCTATTCTGAGAAGAGTTCTTGAACTTGAAAGGATAGCAGATAGGCTGGCTATGACAATTGCATATCATATTCTAAGGAGTATTAGCCATAGACTGTACTTAGACTTAACAGCAATTTCAGCTAATTACACTTGCTGTAGGCAAAATGTTCCACTGTGGTCAAAGACCCTGCTGACACACACATTTCCCGACAAAGGGAACTGGGACTGACTGGGACTGACTTGAGATGGAATGAATGTAACTTCTGCCTCATCTCAGGGACCCTTTGAATTTACACTTAGAGATAGTAAATGCCTCATATATTCTATTGCCTGACTCTTCTGTATGTTGTTCCATGAATTACTTCCCCAGAGAGTAAGTACAGGCAGAAATCTTACTCCAAATTTACATTATTATTTGAATGATGGTTATTGGGTCGTACTGTTTAGAAATGTCATGGGAAATTTCTAATTGTTCTATACAAGGCTCTGAAGTTTCCTCACAAAGTCTCCTTTTTGGTATGTTCAGCTAAAAAGTGCAACATGGGTGGACATAGGTTAAATGCTACAACCCTGACTAATTCAAAATTCAGCAAAATGAATCATTGTTCCTGGATTAAGGGAGAGAGATAGAAAACTTGAAATATGGGACCAGCCCTGAGTTTCGTGGCAATATTAGTGAACAGCTGTCTATACATGGTAGATGCTTTGGTTGCTACAGAATAAGCCTAAGCAATAATTACATGTTTCTTACCTAAGGCAGATACTTTCAACAGAAATGGAAATCCAGGAAAGCAAATCTAACTGTTTCTAAGTATATCACTGGAATTTAGGTCACACCTTGAAAAAAAGACAAATATTCAATAAGAAAAAGGATGGATGATAGTTCACTAACTTCTTCATTTGAAATTCCTGAAGTCAGGGAGTTGTTCTTCAGATGAGATACAATTAAAACCTGCCAAAATCCTGAAAAAAATTAGTCTGTTTTGTAGTTTCTTATGCCACAGCTGGAACTGAAAGTTGACTGAAAGTGCAAGCATGTTGATATATATCAGGGAACGCAGCAATTCAGCTTTACTGAGTGCGGTCATACGTACTGCATGTAGGGCACATCCTAAAAGACTTCTTCCCATTCCAGTGTTACCACCTACCTGCAAGGTGTCCTTGCTAAACACTGCCAGTTTTTCAAGTATCAGAAAGTAAAGGTGGGTGAGATCAGACAATTTGAGCTTTGCCCAGCTGCAGCTCTGGCAGAGCAACACATACATTGCAGCTGATGAGGTGCACAGAATCTTACCCAGCCTCACCTGAAGCAGAGGTGAATTCACTTAGGTTTTATTTTGCAGTGTACATATCATATTGGAAGTCAGAGTGGCATGATTCATAAAGGAACAAATAAAGGAGAGCTAAGTTGAAAGTATTTGGGGGTTGGAGTTTGGATATAGATTTCAGTGGATTTAGAAAAGATTGAAGACCTGAGGATGTGGGCATTACTGATGGTGGGAAGACAGCACTCCTTTTCCAAAGACAGATGTTACATAGAAATGCTCTTTCTGAGGTCTCATTGCTGGAAACAGGAAGAGAGAGGGAGTTCCTGAAGAAGTTGGTAATGAGATTGGGAATCTTAAATCTGGTGCTGTGAAGCAACAACCAGACTTCTTAGGTTCCTTCCTTAGGTGGCGGGAGAATGGCATTGCAGCAAAACCATGGCTAGAGAGCAGAAGATTAGGAACAGCCCTTCAAGGAAAAGCAATTAAGGAAGGATTCATGAGGTTTTTTCAAATAATTTATGATCTGAGAGTCCCAGGTTACCAAAATCTGATAAAACTGCAAATCTCACTGGTATATCTCCCCATGTATCCAGGACATTTCTTATGTTTTCTCTTGCTGTCACTTGTGAGTTCATCACTGCAGACACATTTAAGGAAAATTGGAGAATATTAATTCTTTTATAGGTTTAGACCTGTAAAAAACCTTTACTTAAAACCATTAACTTTTCAGTTAGTCTCCTTTTGTATATTTTTCCTTCCTTCCTGTATTATAATTTCCCCCAGAAGCATTGCCCAAATTTTTTTGCTTTGTTATGCTCTTATAAATCTGCTTGTTCTTTATTTTCTGTGTTTCTGCTCTGGCAATAACATATTTTTCCTGATGTGAGGTGAGCATCAATGTTTC
>WEIT01025899.1:15211-26853 GCA_013389985.1 Dryoscopus gambensis | reverse complement strand
GCCACTCCAGGACTGAGGCAGACAGACTCTTAGTTATAACAGACAATAGAACAAGGGGTAAGAGCCACATAGTGTCCCAGGAAGTTTCAACTGGACATTAAGAAAATAGTCTTCACCTGTAAGTTAGTGCAGACTGTACTGAGATTTCTCAGAAAGGCTGTGGATCTCCATTTGTGGAGGCTTTAACATTTACCTAGACAAATAGCTGACTGTTCTAGAATTGGAGACTGCCCTGCACAAAGAATGTGGACTAGGTAGTCTCCAGTGTCTTACTATGATCTTACCATGCCAGAAATACCCTCAAGCCAGAAATCTCTTGGTTTGATTCAACCTCATTGATTATTTTGGATCCCTTTACCACAGTCATAGAAAACTCCCTCAAATCAGAGTCCCCAAAGAAATCTTCTCTGGAAGAGACTTTATTCTGCCTAATAAATTCCACTGTAGTAAACATTGATTCACTATACATGTAGTCACTACATTCTTTAATATGTTCAGTTTATCACTCACTTATTTGAAGTGTCCAGCCCACTTACTTATTTGGTCTCCTGGCAGACTGCCTCTTGATGGTGACACAGACAGATAAGATGTAACAATTCCTCTGATGTTGATGACTTTATGAAGAAAATTTCTAAAGATATGTCTCATATCACATAGTTCCTGCCCTCTTTCTTCTTTGCAGTACAAAACTGCTAAGCTAATGAAGTGATGTTCCCAAAACTTTTTACTTCAGGATAAGTTTTATGTAATAAAGTCTGGCATTAAGATCTATATCACAATGTACCAGAAAAGAATTATTCCATGTCCTAGAATTGCATATCTTACTGTTCTGGTTCCTTATTCTCATTAAAAATAAGGTGAAAAAAAAAATTTTGTATGTGTATGACATCAGCAAGATTAAATGGGATTAATGACTTTATTTCCACAAACTCTTGGATAGCCTGCCAAGAAAAAAAAATTCTCATCCAAATGTGGTGGCATTATCATTGTGTTGCTCAATTTTGGCTCACGATCAATAGAATAATTTTTAGACATAACTAGACTAATACTTCCACTTAGTCTAGATGCTTTTCTACTTAGATTATTCCTGAAAATACCACTAATGGGCTTTTACAAAGATTTATGCAGACATATAATCCTTTCCATGAAGAGCATTATTGCCTCTGCAAAAGTGTCGTTCACATCTAGCTAAGGCTGGAAAATTATGATGAACTTCATATAATGTTGCATTTGGCAAAGTTCTAAGTGTACCACAGCTGAAGCTATGTTGTTCTCTTCTGTATAACATAACAGGAATCTCTGCTAAATTCTTCTGAATAATGTAAATGCTGAGTTATAGCAAATAGTATCCCACCACAGAAAGTGTCTGTCGGAAATTCTGTGACTGATGGCACAATATTCTTTGGGAATTAGAACACAAGGATTTGGTATTTAGAAAGCTTTGTATTTTAATTAGGAAGTCAACATTTAAAAACTGTTCCATATAATGAATAGCACAGTATTCCTCAATACTCTGGGTCTGGCAATCAGTGCTGTATTAAATAATAGAAGAGGAGTGGAGAGCCCCAGTCATCTGAAAAGCACAAAGACAATGAAAACCATGCATTATTCCCACTGATCTAGCAGAAGAAGTTATAAATTTACACGTTTATGTGATTCAAAGAACACATATTGAGACTTGAATCTTGCCCACCCCAGCAAATGAAAATATTTCTTATACAATAGAATATTGATTAGGGTTAAGTGCCTGCATAGTCATTGACAACTTCTTTTGTGTTCCAGAGAAAAGGCTGCTAACATTCTTGAAGTTATTGAACAGTCAATAAAACTGTATTAAAAGTATTAATACAGATCTGCTGTTCAGGTTGTGTAGGACAGAAAACTCTAGGATAAATGAATATGAAAGCATCACAGGGAGAGTTTCAAATGTAAGGTTGCACACATCATCACACTACAATCCTCTTTGATGATACCAATATCTAGTATGAAGATCTTGGATCAAACTATACATCCATCCTCATAGCTGTTATCTAATATGGGAAAGAATCTTTATGAAATAAAGCAGGTGTGATTTCTATTTGCTTTTGAGAAGTATTTTTGTGCTAACATTCAGCTGCAGTGAAGAGAGAGATCAGAGCAACCATCAGAATACAATAGGTCCTGTTTCCAAGACCTCAATAAGCAATAAACCCAGAACCATTCTTGCACATTCATCAGCACAATACACTTTTAAGTTACTCAGTATGCAGCAGGTTTCATAGTGAGCTGCATGGTATATGTGATTTTATTTAGGGCTGTTACCATGAGATAATAGTATGGAAAAAACCCTGCTCCAGTAGCAAACATCAGCAAATATGACGTTCCTGAAGAATAGCTGAACAGGGAAGAGTTGTTGATCTTCCATGGTTTTCTCACAACGTTTATCAGTGACCAACATGTCCTTTTGAAACTATGGTTTCATGCAAAAGGAACAAGAGAAATTTTTCATAACCTTGGAAATATATATTATTTTTAAAATAATATTGATCTGCAATCCTTGATATTTTTGATATCTTGCCTCATCTTTTTACAACTTTGTTCCTTGCATTCAACATTTTGCTGTTTTTCCATTAGGAAAACATGTGGATGCAGAAATCCTTTTTTTTATTCATTATTTCAAACCCCACTTTCCTCCTTCATCCCAGAAACCTTCAAAAGATGCAGCTAGCTATATCCAATACATAGGTAGATCCAACTAGATTATGTAATATTCTGAATGCCCTGGTCAGGAATAATAAGCTCAAATAAATGTGAATATTATGCCTGATAGTTGGTTGCTACATGAGCTGTTCCAAATGTGAGAGAAACATGGAATAATTATACCTCACTGCTTGAGATGGACTTCTGTAGTTTATTCTTACACTTTGGCTACAGGCATCAGTGGGCATTTGGGTGTGAAAAGCTCCTCAGCTATGCAAGTGTTGCATGTTTTAGAGGCGAATAAATTACATTGAAACATATATCAGCTAAAAAAGTAAAAACCTAAGTAAAAGTATTCTTGTTTAACAGCTTTTTTGCTACTTTTATAAAAACAAACAAACAAAAGCTGAAGTGTTTGGTTTTAGTAAATATTTTTCTTTTAAGCATAATTCCAGAGATGGTCAGTTTGAAATAGAAATTTTTATACTTTCTTTTAAAAGGCAGTGGTTTCAAAATGCACAACTGAGAGATTTCTTTGCACAATTGCACTCTACCTGCAGGGAGAGATCTTGATGTGAAATAGTAACAGCTAGAAGAATATTTTTTTACCATGGAAATCCATATCAATAAAGTTTCTCATAATTCCACAGATCAATAACATCTTAGAAGCAGAAGTACTGCAATAGTAAACTGATGAGAAGCTAATTTTATCATATGGGGATCAATTTTTTCAAAAATAATTATAGATTTCTAGGTTCTTACATTCTTATTGAAGTTTGCATATTGGGCTCCAAAAATTTATTTAATGTTTGATTCGGGTTTTTGCAACAAATTAAAATGCTGCATGTAGTACATTCAGCAGTTTTATTCATAATAACTATATAAATATAACACGTGCAACATAATGCATTCTCATGGTATGAGAAGAGCTTGCCTCAATCCTCTTGACACCTGTTGCTGGTGAGGGAATTGTAGACATTGATGAGGTCCCCTCTCAGTCATCTCTTCTCAAGACTGAGCTGGCACAGCTGTCTCAGCCTTTCCTCATAAGAGAGCCACTCCAGTGCCTTGATCATCTTTGTCACCCTCTGTGGGACCCACTTTGGAGCTCCATGTCTCTCCTGCACTGAGGAGCCCAGAACGGGGCACAGCACTCCAGATGTGGCCTCACCAGGGCTGAGTAGAGGGGCAGGATCACCTCCCTTACCCTGTTGGCAATACTCTTCCTAATGCAGCCCAGGATTCCATTGGCCTCCTTGGCCACAAGGTCACACTGCTGGCTCATGGACAGCTTGTTGTGCATCAGGAACCCCAGGTCCTTCACTGAGCTGCTTCCCAGCAGGTCAGCCCCCAGCCTCTGCTGGTGCAGGGGTTATTCTTCCCCATGTGCAGCACCCTGCACTTGCCTTTTTAAAACTTCAGACAGTTCCTCTCTGCTCCTCTGTCCAACTTGTTGAGGTCCTTCTGAAGGGCTGCACAGACCTCTGGGGTACTGATCACTCTTCCCAGGTTTGTGTCATCAGTGAAATTACTGCTCTTCTCTCATCTATCCGTCCAGTTTTCTCATTTTTAGAAGGCAATCATGATGGTTAAGCACACTTTCCCATTCATGAACATCTATGTAGTAATATCTATATATACTTACTAAATGTATGTATAGAAACATATATATAAATTTATATGCATATGAATTGTATATAAATTTTTGAATCTTGCCCAGAATGATAGTTAGAATTTAGGCATAGATATTGTTCCTACTTTTCAAGATCATCCTTAAGTGGAAAGCAGAATATTATGTGTTTGACACAATAAAAGAATGCCAAAGCAAGTAAGATGCAACACTACATAACTACAGAAATATTGTGGTCATTATACTCATTAAATATTTTATTCAAAAATGCAGGAAAAAATAAAGTGTTAAATGAGGAGATGGGAACAAAACAATTAAATTACTTTCTACTTAAAGAATTCTAAGAATTAATAGTAAAAAGAAAATATAAAAATGACATCCAGTAGGAACCCTCAATATTTAAAATGGATTAGGTTGTATTTTTTCACCTGCTCTTCCTATAAACATGAATAGATGGCATATTAACATTACTTGAAAAGGTGCCTGATTTGGTTACTTTAAGAAATGAAAAACACAAAAGAGAATAATAACATTCAGGATTCTATTCCATAGGGAAAAAGTTTCAATAAATAATTCAGTCCTTAAGAAGAAATTGCCAACACAGAAAAGTTTCTGTGTTTGATCAGTCCCTGTTGAAGACCAAGAACAATTCAGAACACCATTTCTAATCAGCAGGCATTTTAAGACATGCTTAATATTGTTATCAGTAACTAATATGACACAACTTAAAAAAAAAAATATAACTCCTCAGAGATATTCATAAAAAAGCAGCACTCAGGACAAAACTGAATACTGTTAATGGATTATATTTGTTTATTTTTTGTTTATGTATTTATTTATTTTGGCAACTAATCTTTAAACTCAGCACTCCATAATAGTCTAGCTATATATTTCAATTTGCTCATATTTTTTGAAATTTCATCTTATATTTGTTATGCAGATATGGAATTCAATTTTACACATATATGCAGATGGAGCCTACTAAAAGTTAAATGATAAAATTTTATCCTGAGAAGAGGGCATCAGAACTAATGTTCATAATCAATTTTTACATCACTAGCATAGAAAATATCAAAAATATAGAATTCAATTGAACTTATAAACTATAAAGCCCAAGTTTTGTTCTATTCTGACACGTAAGAACTGAATTTTTCTGTTGTTTCTTACATGCTTCATATAATAGAATAAAGTATGTAAGTATACATTACTAAATTTCAACTTTATCTTAAATGTTTTGATGCATTGGTCAGATAGGCCAATGCATTAATATTTTCCGTTGTATTATTGCATGAATATTTTAAGCCTGTCACATTAATTATTAACTGAAATATTAAATTGCCAAGAATCAATTTGAGTATCAAGTTTATACTGTGCTTAGATTATTAAGGAATAATAAAATATTTAGAAATCCTTTATTGTGTGCCATCTGAAAAGTGATTGTTAGAAAATTACACCATCAACTTCCATCCTACATTTTATATATAACATACAGGTAAGTTTGAGAACATTATTAGGCTCTCAAATCTAACTCAAGAAGCTCTGAAAATGCAGGATTAAGGCTGACAGAATTAAGATTGTTTTTAATTCTCATATTCCTTCTTGGAAAAAAAAAAAGGTGCTTTTTTTCTTAGAGGCCTTATAACTGATTCAATAAACTAACAACAACACTTGAAATAATGAATGGCTATTCAATATGGGTTTTTTTCTCTTGTTCAGTGCATGATTCTGTGTCGTATTTATTGCATACCATACAAATCCTTTCCTCAAGAAAAAAAATCAATTTTCTTGTAGCCACAGGGTTTTCAACTGTACTGTCTGAATTCTCCACAGGCAGTTATAAACTTATTTCAGCAAAATAGCTGTGAGTTAGTTACATGAGAGGTTTCTCCAGTATAAGAATATTCAGTTTCATCTCCCCACATAGCAGATCATGTTGTTGGCCCCTATCTGCCAAAACATATTTGATTAACATTAAGCTTGATGTCAACAGTGGGTGTCAAGCAGTTCCACTGTTTGATTGAGAGAGATAAAGTACCCAGGCATGTCTTTACAAATGTTCATGAAGCCATGGATAACAGGACCTTTATAATATTTAGTAAGATCTTTAAATTCTGTGTCAACTGTCCTGTGCTTTGGGATAACTCCTTCAATGTAAATACATTTGCTCCACCATGTCTCCATCAAATGTTTTATAAATCTTTCTTTTTGGCAGTGAATTCATGTTGCATTTTGCATATTCTATCTCATAAGAATAAGCTTGTTTGGCATCTGCAACATTGTGTGAATGAAAAATAAGGGAAGCTGAAAACAATATGAATTGAAAGATATCCTGAGATGGTTTCTATTATGACATATTCCTCAGAGCAGATGTCCCACGTACCCACCTACCTGTACTGTTGTATCGCTGTGCAGCATACAAGATTAAGCAAGAACAGGTTGGGCTGGCATTGAACCTGCTTCATCTAGAACTTTAGCAAGTAGGTGTAGAATGGATTAGATAGCAGTTTAAATATAGGGAACAAAGGCAGTGTAAACGAGATAGATAAAAGAGTGTAATTCTCTGACCTTTTCCAATTTGGTTGCTATTTAGAGATCTGTAGAAAGAAACAGGTTTTGCCTCATCAGACTTAGGTTTAACATAACTAAAATGTAATACACTAGTGAGGACATCTAGAAGCATAAGGTCTTTGTGTATGATATGGTGTCTATTTCTTCTCTTTGTTTCAAAAGATAAGCCTCAGGAATTCTTCTGACAAGATTAATTTATGTATCTGGTATCTATCACTTCCAGAATCCTTCAGATCTATAAGTAAAAAATTGTATATTAAATTTTGTTTTAAAATGCTTTAAAATTACACTGATCTATTTTGGCTGTAGAAATTGTTTAGGGACAAATTTGTCCCATTAAAAAGTAAACCAAGGTTTTCTGATTTTCCAGGGAAAAATAAAAAAGCCCGCCATAAGCCCTTTATTTGTCTTTCTAAAGTTACTTTTGATCCAAATCAAGCAGAAGCAGTTGCAAAATTTCTGGTTGAATTATCTAAATCAGTTTATGCTTTTACCCACATTTTTAGATACTGTGCATCCACACTACTTTCTGCGGAAGAAAAAAAAAAGGGAGAAAAACCCCAAACCAAGATTATGTTGCCATGATTTGTTTGAGAAAAATTGTTTGCCATGTTGTTTGAAAAAATTAGAAAAAGTTTCAGTTGTATTATTCTGAGTTTTTGACTCAGAGAGAGAATGATCACAAATTTTATGGTTTTTTTAGGTAAATGGTGCGTCTTGTAGAAAATTGAATGAGAAATTATCTAAATTCTGTTCCATTATAAGTCTATAATATGCAACAGTAAGTTTTCCAGATTATGGTTTCTGATATGGAAACCAAGATAGCAGAATAAAAAATAAAATCAAGTGTGCCATCTGCCATTGCACAGCTAGTATATATACTATATACCACAGCTAGTAGTGGTATACAACACATGTTCAGCCACTGTCAGCATTTTATTTTGTTGCCTCTTCTCCTCACTACCCACATTGTGTGCTCACAAGATTATTCCTGGGATGTCTCTGGAATATCTGAAAGCCTCACTAAGATGAAAACTTATGAGCAGTCCAGTGCTCACCTCACCTAGCAATACAGATCTGTCGCCTGCCCTAGCTCCCCAAACCTCTAGCATGGCAGAAGGATCACATGGAGCCTCTCTGCATTCAGCACAAGCTCTAAGCAACACAATCTGTCTAATGGGATGTGGCAAGGAAATGTCATGGTGAGGGAATGCAACACAGGTTTGCTGAAGCACATGAGAATTGAAAAGACTAAAGACAGAAATAATGAACCAAGTGCTAACCCAGTGCATATAAAGATAAACGGTAAGAACTGAGTCACTGTTTCTTTTTTATGTGAAGTTTCATTTAAATTAATATGGTTCTGTCCTTTCGGTCTGTTTTGTTTTTCCTTTTGACTGATTCAAATTTTCTGGTGGGTTTTAGGACAATTAAGAAATTTTCAAATCGTTATGCATACTAGAAATATATTTGAACTTTTCTTTCTCAGATGTGAAACAGTCAGTCTTCAGCTGGTTTATGAAGGAAATATTTTATGAAGGTCTCTTTGCTAATAACTCTTAATCTATGCTTCTACTGTGTGTTTCCTACTGTGCTCAGAGAATAGCTCTTTAGGAATTCTTTGTAAGGAAGCAAAAACTCCATTACCAGTTTTTCCTAACCACAGCAACCTCAACTTTCCTTTGTTAACCACTCAGGTCAAAGGGCACATCTACCTCCTAACTAGAAACTTTATATTTTTTTTTTCCTCTTCCTCTCTTTCTTTTTGATGCTTCTCAGAAAGCCTATGTGGCAGTTTTGGCAGTGTGAAGTGTCAGGTTGGAAAGTTGTGAACTTGCTCCCTGGTGAAATTAAAAAGCCAAGATTCAGCTCTGTGAATTCTTGTATTTTCCAGTTTTAGAAAGGTAGCTTCCCTTACCTTGAGCTCTTTTGCGTTCCTACACAGTGTTTCATGCTGTTAACATTTAAAAGGATAATTCACAGTAGTTTGGAGCTTAAAATTTAATGTATGTTTAAAACTGTTGCAATCTTGCAGGTAATGGTCACTGTATTCACAGTATATTAAGTGACCAAAAAAAAAAAAAAAGTCCAACAGTATAACACTAAAGGAATTCTGTAAAGAAGTAGATGCTGTTAGTGTGTTTTTTCTAAGACCGTGCAAACTTCTTCAAAGTCCAGGTGACACAGATTAATACTGAACATATTTTCTCCTTTGCTTCACCTGAGCTAAATGTAACCTTATAAACTCTGACTGAGACCATTAAACTCCAGGAGAATATAAAGATCTGATTAATGCACTAATGTGTCCTGTCTCGATCACATTTCTGTCTATGGGGTCCTGCATAATAAATGGAAATGGGTGAGTGGTGAGGCTTAGTAGATGAGGGAAAGTCTGTGGCTGTTCTCTGCCTGGATTTTGTAAAGCCTTTGACACTGTTTCCCACAGCCATTCTCATGGAGAGACTGGCTGCTCATCGCCTGGACAGGTGCACTCTTTGCTTGGTTAAAAAAATGGTTGGATGGCCTGGCCCAGAGACTGGTGGTGAATGGAGTTAAATTCAGAGGGGGGCTGTTCCTTCGTGAGGTTCCCCAAAGCTCAGTGCTGGGGTCAGCTCTGTTTAATATCTTTATTAATGAGCTGGACAAGAGGATCAAGTGCACCCTCAGTAATTTCACAGTCAACATAAAGTTCAGCAGGAGTGTTGATTTGCTGGGAGGCAGGAAGCCCCCAAATTTGTTCGGCTGAGGCCAATTGTGTGAGGTTCATCAAGCCCAGGTGCCAGATCCTTCTCTCGGGTCTCAGTAACCCCAAGCAGCACTACAGGCTGGGGGCAGAGTGGCTAGAAAGCAGCTCAGTGGAAAAGTACCTGGGGGTGGTGGTGAGCAAGCAGCTGCATATGTGCCAGCATGTGCCCAGGTGGCCAAAAAGGCCAATGGCATCTGGGCTTTAATCAGCAATAGTGAGGCCAGCAGGACCAGGGTAGTGATTGTTCCCCTGTACTGTGCATAAGTGAAGCTGCACCTTGAATCCTGGGCTCAATTTGGGGTCTCTCACTGCAAGGGTATTTTGGTGCTGGAGCAAGTCCAGAGAAGAGCAACAAAGCTGGTGAAGGTTCTNTGGACCAGGAGAGGTTTAAATTGTATACTATGAAAAATTTCTCTACAAAAAGGATTGTCAAGCATTGGAACAATCTGCCCCCAGAAGTGGTGGACTTGCCATCTGGAAATGTTCATAAAATATGTAGATGTGACATTTGCGGACATGGTTTAGTAGTGAACACACTGGGACTAGGTTGAGGTCTTTTACAACTTTAACAGTTCTATGATTCTATGAAATGGAGGGCAGCGAGATGACAGGTTAGACATTGTTCCCCGTCTGAAAAGGTGGAAGACAGCTTAGGTCAACCCTATTTCTTTTTTGCAGAGCTGAGGAATAGTCCCCGTTAAAGAATGAAACAGTCAAGGAGATTGGGACATATCCTCCCGGGAGATGTGTGTGTTAATAGACAAGTTTAGACATCTAGCTTGGGAGGCAGGTGTGAACACAAGAAATACACTTTCTCATCTCCCAAACATCTTTACCTTTCCCGTTCCATATGTAAATATACAATAACACATACTCTTTGATCCTCAAATACTCTTCTCTGCTTCTCACAGCAAGCTCTGTGGTCCTTGGCAGTGCTTCTTGTCTGTGGGGTGACACAGAGAGTGTCCTCACTGACTCCTGCTGCTGGATGATCCCTGTCCCACGGTACTTTAGCACCCCTGCCACAGCCCTAGGGCTAGGGCAGTGGCTTTTTTTAAGGTACTGAGGATTTGCTGCCCACCATCATGCCTCTGTGATCTTTCATGTTTATGAAGAAGAGTCTTTAAGCATCTGACATAAGAGGATTCATTTCACATTCTTTCCTCTTTATAGCTGGAAATTAAAATGGATACTAGTAAAATGAGTGCTATATATAAATATTTTGAAGTGGGCTGCATATCATCTAGCTGTTTACATACAGTACGCATCTAAATCTCATCTAGTCACTCAGATTAGTCACTTCCTGCCTAAACACTATGGAAAAATAGGAACTCCATCCAAACCAAACTCACCTGCACAGCCAAGACAGCCAAGATCTCATCTCCATGTCACTTAAGAGAGTTCTGTTCTAAAGACCAAGTCTATGAATCACTACTCCATACTAGTATAATTTTTTTCATTTACAAAGACGTATTTTTCAAGTTATTATTTAAGGGAATATTTTTCAGTTTGTTTTGTTCAATTTCCCTGTTCCCTGCTAGCAGGCTTCAAAGGAGAAGTCAAATTCACACAACAAAGAGAGCTGTCGGGAATGACACTGTTGGCATATACTGGAACTTGTCTTGTCATATACTTGAGAACTGTCCAGAGGTATATAAATTAGATGCCACTGAAAGTGCCCCTTTCACCAGTATTTCACCACTGAATAACTCTACTTATTGTATGAGAATACACCATTCTACAACAGGAGTAACACAGGAGGGAATTTATTCAAGGATGGATGGTTTTTACGAAAAGTTACGGAAATATGATAGTAATAATGTCTGTTAACTTTTTTCCTTGCTTTTTGTTTAAAATTAAGGGACATATCAAAAGATGGGACACAAACCCTTTACGGCTTATATTATGCCTTTTAAAATATACTATCCTGGAAACATAATCATTGATTTTGCTGTTATTTTATATACCAAACTGTATTCCGTTTTACTGTGCTATTGAAAAATATTGTTCTTTTTTCAT
>WEIT01025899.1:0-14346 GCA_013389985.1 Dryoscopus gambensis | reverse complement strand
CAGTGGCTTTTTTTAAGGTACTGAGGATTTGCTGCCCACCATCATGCCTCTGTGATCTTTCATGTTTATGAAGAAGAGTCTTTAAGCATCTGACATAAGAGGATTCATTTCACATTCTTTCCTCTTTATAGCTGGAAATTAAAATGGATACTAGTAAAATGAGTGCTATATATAAATATTTTGAAGTGGGCTGCATATCATCTAGCTGTTTACATACAGTACGCATCTAAATCTCATCTAGTCACTCAGATTAGTCACTTCCTGCCTAAACACTATGGAAAAATAGGAACTCCATCCAAACCAAACTCACCTGCACAGCCAAGACAGCCAAGATCTCATCTCCATGTCACTTAAGAGAGTTCTGTTCTAAAGACCAAGTCTATGAATCACTACTCCATACTAGTACAATTTTTTTCATTTACAAAGACGTTATTTTTCAAGTTATTATTTAAGGGAATATTTTTCAGTTTGTTTTGTTCAATTTCCCTGTTCCCTGCTAGCAGGCTTCAAAGGAGAAGTCAAATTCACACAACAAAGAGAGCTGTCGGGAATGACACTGTTGGCATATACTGGAACTTGTCTTGTCATATACTTGAGAACTGTCCAGAGGTATATAAATTAGATGCCACTGAAAGTGCCCCTTTCACCAGTATTTCACCACTGAATAACTCTACTTATTGTATGAGAATACACCATTCTACAACAGGAGTAACACAGGAGGGAATTTATTCAAGGATGGATGGTTTTTACGAAAAGTTACGGAAATATGATAGTAATAATGTCTGTTAACTTTTTTCCTTGCTTTTTGTTTAAAATTAAGGGACATATCAAAAGATGGGACACAAACCCTTTACAGCTTATATTATGCCTTTTAAAATATACTATCCTGGAAACATAATCATTGATTTTGCTGTTATTTTATATACCAAACTGTATTCCGTTTTACTGTGCTATTGAAAAATATTGTTCTTTTTTCATTGTCATCTGAGAGCTTGTAGAGTCTGTATTTGTTAAATTAAAAAAGTGAAAGGCAAACATTGCATAAAACATACTGATAGTGATGGGAGATTTTTTTTTTTTAACCAGGTCTTGAAATTGCACTGGTTATCCAAATAATGATAAGAACTTGCTTACTTTTAATTTAAATTTATGCAGAGATTTAAGATTTGGCCTTCACGTTCAATAGAAGCCCAACAAATTATTTACCCTGCACTCCTATTTGAAACAAATTATTCCACTTCATCTCACAAATAACATCAGGAAGAGCAGATGGACCAGCTTTGGGATGATGGAGGTGTTAGTGAACTGAAAGGTAATTAAGGAAATGCACTGTTAAAGAAGTCTATGCAAGTCAGGAAACATTCTATCATAAAGTGAAAGTCAAATTATTGTCTGTCTGATAAAAATATATCTATTAAATACCTAATATTCAGAGGAGGTAAGTTATAATATCCTTTTTCTTTCCTTCTCTTTTGATTTTATGCAGTAATCTTTGAAAGTGTGAATAATAAATTCACCTTCAGTGTAAGTTCCATGTAGCACAGTGCAAATGACCAAAATATCAAAAGAAGTCTCCAGTTTTCTTCAAAGCATGGTTTGTTCCTGCCTATCTATCACCATCTGTAAATGGCTAGTGACTGAAGGTCCAGGTACCTGTCCTGCAGCACTACTTATGATCATCAGAAGTGTGCGTGCCAGACTTAAATGCTGATTTCCGTTTTAAAGCTGTTTCTTCATCTACATGGTTAATGTCACAGTTTTTCTGACATTAATGCAAATTCTGCTGATATCCAAGGTTCACTGCAGCACAATTGGAATGGGTTGCACTCAAACTTACCAAAAGTGAATATTCTAATTGAAACTGGTTAATTAGTCTCAGTCGGCACTCAGTGGGAGATCACAACTTGCAAAGAGTAATTTTCCCAGATATTTTGGATGAACCAGGTTTCTAAGGTGGGTTTTTATTCTTTGTTTGCTATTCTCTCCTTTGCCTCTGTTCTTCTGACCCCCAGCAGTTTTGTCACATGGACCAGTCTCAGCTCCCTGGGGCAAAAGGTCTCTCTGGACACACCAGGTCCTTCATCTCCAAGAACTTTGCTGTAATGATTCACCTCCATTGTAGCATATGTTGTACAATTGATTATCAATCTGGACATACTTTTAGTTTTTTAATATCGCTTTATCCATACCCATGCAAACATTAGCAACAGTAGCAACAGTTGCAAAAAAATGTTTATTTCATGCTCTATGTCTTTCAAGATCATATGCACACATTACTAGTTCTGTGCATCTTCCTACTTGCAATAGTAGGTGGTGTTTGAGTAGAGGTGTTTGAGAACACTTTAACAGACTTTTGATGGGCTAAAGACATCCAGCTTTTTAGACTATTTTCTGTCAGATTGTCAATCACACTCCCTGCTTCTTCATTATGTCACTTGCACAGCTCCATTAATTAGATTTTGTATTTTTCCAGCTTTCATATCACTGCTTTAGCTTACACTTATCTCTTCCTGCCAGCTACAGAGGGAGCTGGATGACTGCTTCAGACTAGATACTTAGCTTCTAAGCAGTTAAACTTGGAAGATACTTCACACTCCTAATACTTTCAATTCCCAAACAGACTCTAAGTAAGGCTTGAGTTTTAGAAAAGAGGGAGCTTCCATCTTCTGAATATGAAGAAGTTAAATTAAACACTCAGAAGCTCAAGTGCTCAGTCACCAAATGTTTTTGACTGCATTGATTAATGAAATACAGATTTAAAGAGATTCTTTGTACATAAAAGAGAGAACTTTTTTAACCGATGCTATCTTTAAAACTGAGAGAAAATTTCAACATGCCTGTTGTGAGTTGACATGTTCTGAAATTTACTTTGCAACTAGAAGACTTCCCTCTCCCCAAAGTGACTAAAACCTTATGAAGACATTGTTAGTTTAGACGCATGTTTATACAAGTGAGGGAAAGCAGAGAGTTTTAAACACAAGAATGTGTTGTCAGGATATTAGCCGTTACTCTTGGTTATGTTAGAGGATTAATTGTATCCTCTACAAAGGTCAGTGCAGCAGACAAAGATTGTGAAGAAACTGCTCTAGAGATGGCTATCTCCTGGATAAATTAAATGATGCTTTATCTTGATTATGGTTTATTCTACTTTCCAAAGAAGTTTAAGTAGATGAATACCCCAGCAAATAAATACAGATTACTCAGCTTTCATTGAAAACTGATCTTCTCCACAAGGGAAATCTATGGTAGACTTGTTCCTTAAACACAACTAAAATGTTTCACTTCACAGTGCAGACAAATGTGGCCTAGGTCTGGTAGTTCATCAAACTGGACAACCAGTGCAGTAAAACAACTCATACTCCTAAAGCACTGATTATGCTTTCCTCTTTTTAGTTTAAATAAATTATTGAATCATTCTTACTTTGTTGGGTCTGTTTTCATTCCTTTAAAAAAGCATGCATAAAATTATGTTCTCTAAATCCTATATAACTAAAACCAGAAAGAGGAAAGGATTAATCTCTAAAAGGAATTAACTACGTTTTCTTTTTCAAATCCTTTGGCACAATGATGTCAAGACATAAATTCTTGCATGGAGTAGTATTTATATTGTGAAGAATAACATGTCGGGGTTTGGTGGGTTTTGTTGTTGTTTGGGTGTGGTTGGTTTGTTTCAGTTGTTGTGTTGTCTTGTTCTTTTTATTTATCTTCTGTAGATTCTACTTGTCAAATTCAAGTTTGAGCAAGATATTGTCAACCACCAAGATTGGTCATAGTGTACTATTAGCAGTTATTGTTGTTATCATTATTGCTAAAGATGAAGGGTGAGGGAAGAAAGAACTATAGACCTCTCCAGAATACCACTAGTAAGGAAAAAACAGTGACCATACTTGAACACAGGGTGACTGTAAAATCTTATTCTAAGCATGTCTTTGTGACTATTGGACAAGAAACGTTCTGTATATGTCACTGGTCAAAAGGAAGATAGGATGTCTTCCTAGGCAGCAGGACAGAAACTACCATGAAAAGCAATTCTGACAGATAGACGAAAACAACTTATTCTCTGCTACTGTGTCTCTGAACGATATTGAAGATGAGTAGAACAGTAATACTGCTCCTTTTTTGCTCAATTTATGACTTCATAAAGCATAGGTGGAACTGGGTTAGCAAGCCATGCACTTCCCATTGAAGATCTGTTAGCTTTTACTCATAAAGTAATTGAGATCATTAATATCAAAGCACTTGAGAAAAAAAAAAACAACACATCTTGGATTACAGCTGTATTAATAAAGAACCTAGTTTCAAATGTTACAAAGCAAAAAGCAGAGCTCAGTGAACCAGCTCCCTAAACCAACTTTTTTCATTGACAACCTCAAAGAAAAAGGTTTATTATTACTTCAAGGGGCATTTCAAAAGATCAAAGAAAATTGTATATATCAGAAAGAGTATATTTGGGAGTGTAGGATTTAGAACTTAAAACTATGTTAAGAAATCAAATAAGAAAATTCAGTCAGTTCTAAAAATCTGTGACATCAGTGAGGCACAGTAATGAATACAGATTGATGCCTCAGTATGTCCTCAGCAAAAAATTATTTATGTCCCTGGAGCAGGAAGCCTGAGTCAAAATTCTTTGAAAACATTGAGCTTACATCTTAGAAAACAGAGAGGTTAAGGGAATGATATCAAAAGCAAGACGAAAATATACAAGAAATAGATGACAGCTGAGAAACTTAAACACCCATGTGAGAAAAACACAGCGTAGCAAAAAAAAATAGGTAAAACACAAAAGATATGCAGACAGAAAAAAACTCTTTAAGACCAATAAAAACGTTTAAAAAAACAAAACTATGCAAGATTCATAAAAACTTGAATATTGCCTTAGGCCACAGAAGATTTGATTTTCTAGGGAAAATTTCATTACAACCTGATTAAACACTAATTATGTTGCATGAATTAGGAAATTTTTTAAAAATTATTCCATGAGAAAATTGGGTAAGAAGACTTTGAAAAAAACTTGAAAACTGGATATATCTTGTATTAAAGATAAGTATAACATCTTCATGTGATCCTAGCAAGAAAAAACACATAATAAAACAATGTTAAAAAAAAAAAAAAACAGTTAAGATCATCAGCAATTTTCTAGCTATTGACTGATCATATTTGCCAGTTTTTCCCAGTTATTTGAGAGAACTCAAATGTGTGAGATACTCATATCAATTGGTATTCATCTAGGTGGTGGTTCAGATTGGTTTTGTTCAGTTTTGTTCTTTTGTGTGTCTTTGTCTTTTTGAAATTCTAATTTAATGTCTATAAATATTGCAGAAAACAGATCGGTACCATCTGAATTAATTAGCTGAGACTTACTAATGTCTGTTATTCTTTTGAACTCAGAACTATGAGTCCGTTAGAGCTGTACATCAATAAGAGAAATAAAACTTATTTTCTATCAGGGTGAAAATACTATTGGGTTTAAGTGCCTTCCTGTAGAACCATAATGGCAAGTGAACGCCAACTTCTTTTCTATTGATCTCTTTGAATGAAATGAATGCCAAAAATGCTCTTAAAATTTCTGTCAGACCGTGTTACTCTGAGGTTGCATGTCTGTGAAACAGGCACATACATACTTAAACACTGCAGTGGGCCTGAAGCAGGTAGATGTATTAGTGCATATGTTTCCATATGAAAACTGTCTAAAAATGCATGTCCTTAATGTTAGAAACTTAAAAAAAAACTGACAAGGAAGATACCCAATGTGATAAGGTACCTAGATAGCCCAGCAGTGTTTGAAGACACCTAAATTCAAACAAAGTCCAATGCTACTTGTCTGGAGCTTACCCTTGGTCTTTCACTGAATCAAGCTCAAAATGAATCAGGAAGGGTGTTTTCCTGACCCTACAAAACATGTTGTTTTACATGAGCAATCACAGCTGTGTTCAGGATTATGGAGCAATTTGGCAAAAATCTGGCCAAAATGACTTAAAATTGATCTACAGTCTCAGAATAATATATTTATCAAAGCACAGTGAATTTCTTTGTCTTTTTTTCTGGATTTACAACAGGTTATTTTGACAAGATCTGACTATTTTTGTTTGTGTCGATACAAATCTGACACTTGGAAAGAACCTTACTACCTAAGAATCAAACATCCTATTTCAATAATTTCAATACTTCAGAGAATAATCTAAGTTGGAAGGGACCAAGAAGGCTCTTCCAGTCCAACTCTTAAGTGAATGGCCCATGTGGGGATCGAACCCATGACCTTAGTGTTACTAGCAGCATGCTCTGACCAACTGAGCTCACCTCGGGATCACTTGGGGAGATTTGTGATATTTGACAGGCTACAGAGCTCAGTTCAGCGATGAGCAGAGAGCCATTAGCTATATTTTCAGGATAATTACTGCGAGTTAAAAAATAATATTAAAAAAATACCATTGCACATCACTTAAGCACTGTAGGACCTCTCTTTCCTCTTCTGCCTTTGCTATGTTACATTGATCTGAAATGTGACAGAGACTGTTCTAATTCAGAAATAAAGTATATGAATTCTTTTGATCAGTCTACATTGCAGTGACTGATTAGGTTTCCACCTTAACTCCAGCATTTTCATGTCAATATCAGGTAAAGTAGGAATAAACCATCAGTTATAATATCTCAAGTCAAATGATCTAACAGAAACTCTTTCATACATTTCTGATCAGAAACCTAGTGTACATAAAATATATGATTTACATCTCAAAATTTATGGTCTTTCCAAGAGAAGAAAGCTATTGCTTGAGCAGAACAGTGGAGATTAAAATGATGCTTTTATATGAAAAAAGGAGGCTCAACTCCTATCAAACAATATGCAGGGTTAAATTATGAAATACTTGAAGGATCCACATACATTTTTACTCTTTAATTTATATGTGATTAAGTTTGAAAAATGAAGTTTTTTGGGAAAGTAGATATCTTTTTTCTTATTCCACTCCAGCATATACAGGTGTGCCCTTAGAGAGTTCTCCTATTGGTATGTAATTTTATCTTGTTTAAGCATGACAAGCAATATAATTACATCATCATGATCACTAGCTTGATTTTCCTGTCCTTTAGATCTTGTGGTTATTACTACTTAAAGCTTCATTCCTTTTTTAAAAAATTTTTAATTTATTTAAAATACTCCCTTTAAACGTTGGAATTTTCTCAACAAGACTGGTAATAATATTATTAATTTTTTATTCCTTCTGCATTTTTCTTGTGTATATAATACTCAAACTTAGTTTTTTTCCTCTTTAAGAAATATTTAATAGTGAATTTTGTAGGATAGTTTGCATTTACCCTCGTCACTTAAAATGTGGGAAAAAAACCAACAAACCAATCTGTATGCATGGCTTGGGAGACAGATAGAGACTCCTATCAATATAATATCTAACAGCCAAACAAAAAATGCAAACTCCTTCACAGGAGCCTGAGTGCAGCAGACAGTAAGGGACACACAGCCTTGCTGGGCTGCAGGCCCACTGGAGCTGTGCTGCAAGTGCACAAACTTCACAGGCAAAGTGCTCGTATCTGTAGTGCTTCGGGATGGTAACGTTGGCTTCCCAGGCATAGCTTGACCAGACTGCACATCTCTGCAGGACTACTCAGTGCTCTGTGCAATCATGCCACTGTTGTCACAAAGGCAGGAGAAGAGGAGGACACTCGAGCCCTTGCTCAGAGATTAAGAAATTATTTGCATTCTCTTCTCCCCTCTCAGTTTTGTTGCTGGTATTTTTGTTCTTGTCCTCAGCAGTGCTTTGTGATTATTTCATATTTTCAAATTCTTTTCATAACCCCAAAAGCTAGAGATAAAAGGTTATTTTTTTCATAATCACTAAAGCTGTTTCTGTTAAGAACTAATTTAGACACAAATGAACAGAACACCTTCTAAAAGAGTTGTTATTCCAGTGTGACTTAATTTAACCTGAAGTTTTTATTTTTTGTGCTGATGTGTTCTAGCAAATCTTGAATGCATTATGGTAATTAAAACGTCGTCGTGTTAATCTGAACATAGAATTTTTTACTACCCACTTGTTATCATTTTTCTGCATTAATCTACTAATACCTTAAGGACTGCAATAAAATCTGATATTTCTGCTTAAAATCATAAGACAAAAATAAATAATTCTTTGGTTTATGAGCAGGGGACAATCTGAACATAGAAGTGTTGCAGGTATTCTTAAATGGAAGAAATGAGAAGTCACTCCAGACAGAATGATATTACAAGAATTAAGTGAAATAGGATATGTCAAAATTTACTGTGAAAAAAACATATATGCTTTTTATATACCTAAAGCAACACAGCATCCAAATAACATTTGAAGTTAGAATAGCGCTACTATCCCTGTTGAGAAGAACATATTGAGACACAGTTTATAGAAGCTCATCAAGAATTAAAACTAATATATTAAATCAAGCAGAAGAATCTAATTTGGAAAGAAATATTCTGTTCTCAGCAGTTATTTCAATAAATACATAAAGTGCTCATATAAAAGCTCATACCATGTAATTAAGCTGCTACTTCGAATAATGTGATCATGGATAATTTTGTGGCATTACCACATTAAGCAAACAGTACACTTGCTTCCACTGTGCAAGGCTACAGCTGAGTTTGAGCTTTGGTGACCCTGGGGAACAGCCAGGGCTCTGCACAGCTGCCAGGCTTGTGGTGTGATGTCCAGCTTGAAAGAGGAATGGACACCAAGGCACCAGATTGTTTGGGTAACGGCCTTCTCCCTCCCCGCTGAATGTGGGTATGATGCATTTATAAACACTTATGTCATCAGTTGTGTCACCTCTCTCCCCAGCTTAATGATCACCATTTTTATAAAGCATGGCTTCTCAAACAAAAATAAGTAAAAATCTTAAAAACAACTGCCCTCTTTCGTGACACCTCTGGCCCTCTGTGGGCAGCATGTGGCTGAATACAAACCCACTGCTCTTCTTATAAGACACCCATGCTCTATGGAAAGAAATCGTTATCTGTCTGAAACCACTGAAGGAAGAATTTACCTCATACCTACTGATGATGTAATACAGTGATAACTATATTTGTCTTGGAGGTTGAGATATTCCAGCACATTTATTCAGCTTCTGTGGCCTCTCACTGACTGATATCTTACATTATATCCAGTTATTTCATTCACTGGGAGCAAGATGACTTTAGTTGAATGTTATTCTTTGACATCTTCATTTTTCCTTACAGATTTTGCCAAGTTTCATTAAAAATATTCAACATCTCTTCTCATAACCAGCTTTGAGGTCTTACCATAGTGTTCATCTAAGTAAGTTATTCAGTTAGCTTTGGTATTGCATTTGGGGAAGTGTAGCTTAGACTGATCTTTCAGTATTATAACTCAAAAAGCCTCAAATATTTTTGAAACACTATTCTGCCTAAATTAACCCTTTTGCTAAACTTGTATTCAATGAGTTTTCAATATTTTTAAATTACTTTTCAAAGATTTGCAACAGAATATTTTTATAAGGACTATATCTTCTGTCTTTCTGACACACTCTGTCCTTCTGAAATCATGCAGCTTCAAAGAACAAAGAGACTGGGAAGAACCTTTAAAGGGGACTTCCACGCCCAGCTATTCGATGAATTTTCCATAACTTTTCTGCAATTGCATTTCTACAGTTCGCTTGGTTTGTATGTACAACGAGGTCACTGAACTGAAAGCAAGTAATTTTTCTACCCTACATTGATTCATTTGTCAGTGTACAACCAATGTAAGATAAAGGGATGATCAATTCGGATGGAGTCAAGAGAAAGACCAGAGGATAAGCACATTGCAACAGTGTTGGAAAGTAGAATTTGAGACTGTTGGAGGCAAAAGGAGAATGGAGATTATAGGTAGGTTGATGGGACAGACTGTCAGGGAGGAAAAACTGAATGCTGGTCTGCATCAGTCTGCATTTTAAAACTAGAACTCTAAGGCTGATTTTAATCTTTAAAATATTCTGAAAGCAATTTCAACATTAATAAACTACTTAGTTTCCTTTTATATATTAAATTCTCAGTTCTTCTTACAACAAACAATTTTCTCGTAGGTTTAGAAATCTTGAAGTTTGCTTGCTCTTACAGTCCCTTCTTTATGACTGCTTTTCACAACTAAGGGACAAAGTAAAACTAGGTGGGGGATAATTTATACCCTGATAATGTGGGTGACTAGCAAAAGTGGGTTGTGTCACCTTTAGGTGTTTCTCTTCCCTTGTTCTATAAAAGGAGCTTAAACTACATACTGACATCACATGCCTAACACACTGATGGCTAAATGAGATTAATTCCATCCCTATTACTGTTTTACTGTGAAGATCTGCTAAGTTTTGTAGGTGTAGTGAGAGCTGGACCACGGAAGGCAAACTGATGCAAAAGCTTCCTTTTGGGACATTGCATATTAACCTCCATACCTTCCTGGCTGACCTAGGCAACAAGTTTTCCATGCTACTCTATTAAGTGATCAGACCTAAAGTCCCTTACATCATGGCCCTGCAAAGCAACGTGGAGTCTCAAAATCAAGAAGTAGGTACTCCCCTTCTATGTAGCTGTAGTCACTGAGGCAAATGAAGCCATGCTGCTTTACATCTTTTTCAGTATCCTAGTATTGCTTTTTGTGATTTCTTCGTGTGTTGCATCGAGTCTTACTCCCTCTCTCCCTTGGCACATGCATTCAGTGACTATAATGTTCAGATTTTACAGAAGAGACATGGGGAGTTAGGTAAAAAATTAGATCCCAGCCAGACGTATGTGTGTGGCTAGTCAGTAATTTTTACTCTTCCTTTTTCTTATGTTCAGAGCTGTGATGTCTGTGTAATGGGTGCACTTGACAGGAACAACCCTTTATAATACTCTAAAAGCAGACATAAATACAGCAACCCAAATCACATCCATTATTAATAATTGATATTCATTCAGCATTGGCAAACATTGATTATAGGATGAAATGAAAGTTCTTTGCAATATTGATTTGGATGCTTTTGGCTTGAAACTGAAAGCTGAATGCACTTAGTGGAAGTTGGTCACACTTCTTAAAAATTAAGTAATCATTAAATTTCAGGGATTCACTACCCCACCACCCTCTTTTTGTGGGATAGATTGTATGTCCTTGGGAAAATATAAAAAATATTATTTGCAAATTTTTAAACACACAAGGATAACAAAAAGTCAGAAAAACTTGCGATAGATTCTGATATTCTTTTTGTTTTATGTTGGGAAAGATGGTTTGCTGAAGAGCTATCTTTAAAAAAAAGATAGCAAGGGAAATGAAAGGCATTAAGGGGAGGGGAAAGGAGATAAGGAATATTCATTTTTACTTAGTAGGAAAAGCATTGTGCCAACAGGTTTTTTCTTGATTCTGTTGCTTTAAACCAGTTTCACAGCAGTTGTGAAACCTTGGTTGAAAAATACAGAGTTGTAAACTTGTGTAAAGACAGGGAAAAAACTAAGGTGGATGAAGTACTTAGGTAATTGTTACTATATTATTGGAGAAGAGTATGTGACTGGGAATGAATTTTAGGTTTCAGAGATGATTCCTTTTTCACTAAATGTCTAAAATAGAAGCACTGATTTCAGTTGCCATTAAACAGTTCTTCAAGAAGTTTCTCCTTTTTGTGCTAGTTTCAGTAGTAGCTCTGAGTTTTCTTTAAGAACGACCTCCACTTCCACCTCTAAAGTAACACTGAAAAATGTCAATGAAATCTCAGGGTAGACTAATCCTTACTATTAACTTGAAATTTGTTAATAGAAAAATTACTATTGCTGAATATAATTTGGCTTGATGATTTATTTGTAACTGAATGCCTTTTTAGAAGGTAGCTTAAAGGATTGGAAGAAAATACACACAATATTTTAATTGTTAAAATACTAAGTGAAATCAACCAAAGTGCTTTTGCAGTCATAATCATTAAATTCTTCTTTACTCAGTCAAATGAGGTTTTCAAAAATAATTTTGGCAAAATCTGTACATTTCTTCTACTGGCTGACGAAGTGATATACAAAAGCTATATAAATACTCTATTTGGAAGATCACACAGAGAAAACTGAAGTATTAATGTAAAAAAATCTCATAAGAGGGGCTAAAAAATTTCAGCTTGCAACACCTGTCTAAAAGCAGGAAGGAGACATGGTGAGAGGAGAATCAGTCACCTTCTATAATTCAGCTATGTAGCCCAGCCTTTCACTGTAGAGAGTTTGTCCTAATCTTTTAATCTTCAGTTGTGGATATAATAACAGTATGAAAGTTTTCACCAAATGTGAGGGACCAGATAATAGTAAATATGAGAAGTTTAGCACACTGAAAATTTGGTTGGTAAAAGGGTAAGGGGTGATTGCCTTTGAATGTTTCTCTTCAGTTAACTGCATAAAAATATTTGAAGGGTTTAGCTGTTCTGATAGCATGGTCTTTGCCAATATAAGGCCTGAGTGACTTTCTGATGAACTTAATAAGAGTAAGGTACAAAAATAAATTGCATTTATTTTACACCCATGAATAAACTGCCATATTTGTTCTGGAGGGTATTCGCAAAGGAACATACAAGTCAGGCATGGCTTTCTATAACAAAGATGTGTGGTTCTGTTATTCTATTTACTTTCTACATGCTTTGATTACATCGTTTTGCCAGATAAGGGTAATGAAAACAACAGAAACTTCTTTTGCTCCATAGCTCTTTGGCTTAAAAAATAATGTTAACTCCATGCCTGCAAATTTCCCTAAGAGCCCTGGTATGACAGGAAAACATCAAACTCAGCAAAATTAATGTATATTAATCAAATCTCATCTAAGTGAAACCTAATCTGACAAGCAACTTTACAGTTATTAGTGCTTCAGTTCTGTAAAATGGTTCTAAGTAGGGCTCTAAATCTCACATATATATGAAATACTACTGATGTTGAATGCATGAAAATTTCCGCAAATATGCTCATAAGTCTAAGTGATCTTTTTTTATCTCTCCTGAAATTTTGTAGAACAGAATCCTAGCTCCCATGTGATGCAGTCAGCTAGAACAGAGAGTGTAACATTTTACTAGAAAAGTGACATTTAAGCCCACACCAGTTTTCAGTTTTGCTGAGGGCTTAACTTTTCTGTAAATAGCCCAGAGTCGGTGGGGTGGGTTATGTTTTGGATGGTTTTGGTTGTGAGAGTTTTTTGTTAATAAATGCTTGCTACTAAAATCTCTGATATGTGACATTTATTTTTGGTTTATTTTCCATGCTAATATAACAAGTAGGTCAAGGTGATTAAGATTCCTCACATAAAAAGTATCTCCTAAAGAGCAGAACAGCTTTTCTTGTTCTTTTAGTGACTACACTTGAAAAATGTATAAAAGGTTGCAGAAGGTAAAAAAACTGAAGGTCTGGTCCTCCCAGAGTTTAATCGCTGATCACTTCTGGCTGTTTTGTTTTCTCAGTGGCTGGATGATGTAAGTTTTAAATAAAATAGGATTAACAAAGTTTTGGGTAAAAGAACTGTTATTTTCCAGCACCTGTGTTCTGTAAAATTTAAAACCCATCCAGCAGGAGCTATATGGTCATTACTGGCTCATAACACACAGCAGCTTGATTCATATTAGGGTTAAAAGCCCCCTATATTTCAAATTGAAATAAGTTGTGAGTATTCTTTTTGATCATACAGTGCTTCTCAAAGGGTAATTGTTCTATGCACGTACCCACGCTCACTAGATAAACTTCCCCAAAAGTCTGGATACATTCACTCTGAGCCTTAATCCTTCCACTTAAAACAGAAATAATATTTGCAGCTAAGCTCTGCACAAGGTTAAAGTATTTTGTGCATAATGATGTCGTTGCTCCAAGAGAATCACTGAGGAGTCACAATAAGAAATAATAATTCCCAGAACTCCTAGCCTTGCTGTTTAGCTCTATAACCATCACTTTTCTCAATAAAATAGTTGCATCATAAATTAATGGATTAGATTAGAAAAAAAATTGTATTGCTAATTGTTTTCCAAGAAAAAAAAGGGGAAATGTTTTCATAAATAATTCTATTCACAGAGTTGTATTTTTCTGCTTATTTTGAAATCAGAAGTCAAATGAGAAGACAGTAAGAGAACTTTGAATGTGCTGTCCNGTAGAATCATATTAATTTGCTGCTATTTGTGATTACAGTGAAATATCTGGGCTGCAATACACTCTTTTGGTCTCAACTGACAATGGAAAACATAATTCTGATAAGTATATATATTAGGAAAATAAGAAAGATCCTAAATAATTTAGTTGGTGAGCAAGATGGGGAACAGCACTAAGAGTGAAAAGGAGAGGAACAGTTGATAATTGTAGAATATCTTGAGATAGACAAGACCCACAAGGATCATTAAGTC
>WEIT01025897.1:131650-230358 GCA_013389985.1 Dryoscopus gambensis | reverse complement strand
CTGTGCGGAGGGCGGCCGCATTGCTCCCGCCGCACGACGCCAGCCCGCGGCGCCCGCAGCCTCTTCTGAAACCGGGAGAAATAACTTCTCCGATTTCGTTGTATTTGCTTTTTCTGTTGTTGGGGGTTTTGGTTTTTTTTTTCTTTTCTTCTCTACTTCTTTTTTCTTCTTTTTGAGGAAGGCCGCCAAAGGAAGGAAGTTTTAAAATTGAAAATAAAAATAAAGTTAAAATTAGATCAAAAATCCTTTGCATTTTTGTTTTCTCCGCGCCCTTATAGGAAGGAGGAAGTATAGAAACGTGGTTAATATACGCTGTGGTAATCCTATTTCTGCGTCTAGATCAGATCTCATTGGGGCCTTTGCTGAAGGACATAAATGAGTTGTTCTAATACAATAGATTTCATCCTTCCTACAGGGACTGGCTGACCAGAGGTTTTGTTAAAAGTGAATACGAATAGATTTCTGCTACAAGTGCAGCATTATTATTATGAGCTGTAAGGTCAGACTATACATTCCGGGTCCCCAAAGCCTATAGACCCTGGGAAAGGCGCGGGATATACCACGTCATTGTACCTGACAGTCTCTTCAATAGACTAATTCAATTATCGCTTGGGGATTCAGTCTTCATTGAAAGCAATAATAGCGGTGTAATTCGTTGGTAAATAGGTATTGGAGGCAGCTCCGCTCGAAACTTTTTTCGGGGCGCAGGTTTATATCTCTGGGAGTCAAAGTCTCTCCTGGTAGCAACGCGACGAGTGAGGATAGAGGACGGGATGTTTTTTGTGAAGAGGAGGGCCGGGCTGCGGGGAGAGCTCGGCGCGGCCGGCCGGNTTGGGGCCTTTGCTGAAGGACATAAATGAGTTGTTCTAATACAATAGATTTCATCCTTCCTACAGGGACTGGCTGACCAGAGGTTTTGTTAAAAGTGAATACGAATAGATTTCTGCTACAAGTGCAGCATTATTATTATGAGCTGTAAGGTCAGACTATACATTCCGGGTCCCCAAAGCCTATAGACCCTGGGAAAGGCGCGGGATATACCACGTCATTGTACCTGACAGTCTCTTCAATAGACTAATTCAATTATCGCTTGGGGATTCAGTCTTCATTGAAAGCAATAATAGCGGTGTAATTCGTTGGTAAATAGGTATTGGAGGCAGCTCCGCTCGAAACTTTTTTCGGGGCGCAGGTTTATATCTCTGGGAGTCAAAGTCTCTCCTGGTAGCAACGCGACGAGTGAGGATAGAGGACGGGATGTTTTTTGTGAAGAGGAGGGCCGGGCTGCGGGGAGAGCTCGGCGCGGCCGGCCGGAGCGGCAGCTCCGCACCCCGGCCCGGGCAGGCAGCGCGGCCGCCCCTCTCCCCCGAGAAGTTCCCGGGACGCCGGGGATGTTGTGCCCTGGTGTCCTGGTGTAGAGTTATGAATCAATTACTATCCAGGACCACCCCCACCCCAGCCCGGCTCTCAAGTCACGGGAAACTGTAGCAAAGATTTAATTTTATTTACTTCATTGTCTGTCCCCCCTCCCCAAGTGGGATGGAGACGAAAACAGCCCTCAGAAGTCTCCGAGGGGAGAAGGGAAAACTATCTTTCTTATTCTTAGCGGTATTATTGGTTTGTTTCTTTTCCTACAAGGAAAAAAAAAAGGAAGAAAGAAAAGAATGAAAAGATAAAACAAAACAGGAAAGAAAAAGGGGAAATGAAAGTGAAGAGGGAAAGGAAAATAAAGAAAAATTGACCAGGAAAAGGAAAAACACCAACCAAAAATAGAAAAAAAGGACAATTTTTTTTTTAAAAAGGAAATTAAAAGAGAAGAAGAAAGAAAGAAAGAAAGAAACCTGAAAAGGTAGAAAAAATAGGAAGGTGCATAAACAACAGGGAAAAAATAGAAGCAAAATGAAGAAAATAAGTAAGAGGGGGGAAAGAAAAGGAAACAAAAGAAAAAAGAGAAAAGGAAAGAAAAGAATACAAAATAAGATGAGATGAAACAAAAGAGAAAAGAAGAGAAGAGGAAAGAGAACAGAAAAGAGAAAAGAAGAGAAAGAAAAAAGAAGAGAAAGGAAAAGAAAAGAAAAGAAGGGAAAAGAAAAAGGAAAAGAAAAGAAAAAAGAGAAAAGGAAAAGAAAAGGAAAGAAAAGGAAAGAAAGGGAAAGAGAAGAGAAGAAAAGGGAAAAGAAAAAGGGAAAAGAAAAAAGAGAAAAAAGAGAAAAGAGAAAAGAAAAAAGAGAAAAGAGAAAAGAGAAAAGAGAAAAGGAAAAGAAAAGAAAAGAAAAGAAGAAAAGAAAAGAAAAGAAAAGAAAAGAAAAGAAAAGAAAAGAAAAGAAAAGAAAAGAAAAGAAAAGAAAAGAAAAGAAAAGAAAAGAAAAGAAAAGAAAAGAAAAGAAAAGAAAAGAAAAGAAAAGAAAAGAAAAGAGAAAAGAACTCGCTGCTTTCCAGTGGCCTGGCTGCAAACCCCTTCCCATTTGCTTCCCAAGCCCCCTCCCGCCTCCCACCCACATCTGCAGCCCACCCTACCTCGCTGCGAGCAGCACAAGTCACCTGGATCGGCTGTCTTAAAAAGTCCCAGCTCCCGGAGATGTTCCTCGCTAGCTGGCCGGGGGAGGATCCGACGAGGGCAGCGGCATCCTCTCGCCCGGCGAGCGGCTCCGGCGGCTGCCTCCGGCCCCGGCTGCTCCCTGACAATCTGGTTTAAGTTACAGTGGATGTTTCTGAGCGCTGCTTTACTCCACTTCGGGACGGATACCCCTGTCCCTTCGCTAAAGACGTTAGCAATAGGGGCTGAAAGTTCCGTGGAGGGTCTGGGGTCAGCACCAGCCTCTGTTCTGCCGGGCCGGTCCGGTCCCGGTCCCGGTCCCGCCGTGCTCCCCGTCTCTGGCACACCCGGTCGGGCTGGCTTGGACCCATTTACGTTTTAAAATATGTTTTCAATTTCTTCCCGCTCTTCCCACCTATGTCTCGCCCTGCTTCCCTCTCGGCTTCGGGAGCCGTGGAGCCCAGGGAAGACTCGGGAAAACTTTCGCCTCCAGACCCGGCGGGAGGCGGCGGGACCGGGGCCGGGGCGGCTCCGCGGGGCTCTGGCGGGCGGAGGGGATGTCCTCACCCGGATAAGGGGGGGCTCCCTGCCCGGTCAGGGTGCCGGAGCCCCACGCTGGGAACAACAGCCCCGAGACTTCTCCCAGCTCGAGTGGGTGCAGGGCTGCCTCTTCGTGATCCTAAAGCTTTTCCCTTCACCGACTTCGGGATATTTGGGTGACAAAGGGGCACACGCAGGACTGGCCCCCACGCCGCCCACCCGCTGCCCTGCTATGGCTGTAGGGGCAGGGGCCGTCCACGTCCAGCTCCACGCAGCCCCGCCGTGTCTCCCAGCCCTTCTGCCCTCTCTGCGCGCGTGTTTGCCCGCGAGGGTTTGCGGGCGCATTTGTGCAGCTGAACGCGGGTGCAGCGGGCGTGAGGGGGAATATTCTCGCTCTCACACACGTGTGCAAATGGCTGTAGCTGTTAGCGCAAAGGTTGCACACGGGCACGACCTCCCTCCACCACTACTCCCCGGGCTCCCCTTCTGCCCGAGGGCGGCCCCGAGGGGCTCCCCCTGCCAACCCCGCACCCTTCCCCCGCCCGGGAGCAAAGGGTCCATCGCCGTGGAAAGTTTGCCCAACTCCCGGCCGGGAGGAATGGTCCCTCACGGGGCCCTCTCCTCGACTCTCAGGTGCACACGCCTCTCCAAGCGCCTGCCTGCAGGGATGGCTGGGGTTCTCCTGCAAAGATCTGGTGTTCTTTAGGTTTTTTACCCCGAGGTCCAAACGACAGCACTGGTGTCGGGGGACATGAATGTCACCAGTTGTCCTCTTCCGGTCGGCAGGCAGCTCAGGGCTCTCTCCCTGTCGGTGCTTTGGAAGGGAATCGAGCCTCATGCCCCCCTCCACAATATTTCACTCCCCCTTCTGTCGCTTGACGCCGCCACGGCCGGGCCGTGGCTGCGAGACGGGCCCCGGACCCGGGAGGTGACACCGGGTGGGACGGTCCCGGCCTGCCCCGGGCCGGTGTGCAGGCACCGGGGAAGTTCAGAAGGGGAGAAAGGGGAAGTGGCGGGGGGAAGAGAATCCTTTGTGGTTTTGTCATCCTTTGTTCCGGAACTAACTTGACCAGTGTGGCTGGGAAGCAGCACCATTTCGATTGGAAAAAGCAGGGGAGAGGGGGGCTCTTTTGATCCTCATCGGGGAAATGATGTTCGGGGAGGTGGCTGGAGGCGCTGACACCGGCGCTGGGCTCTCTCTGCGGCGGCTCACAGCGAAATTTCGTTGACGGCAGTATTTCTGCCTTGCCTGGGAACTTTCGGCTTTAATTATCCGTGTGGCTCCTACGAGCTGGGCTTGCTCCTCTCTGCTCATCCGTTCCCAGGGAGAGAAAACAGTGTGTGTAGCGCTTAAATACAACAAGACAAAATAATCAGCTTTAAAAGTACGTGTTGCCTTGGGGGTGGGGGACAGTGAAAGGGGCAGAGAGTAAAGCAAAATAAGTATATTGCCTGGAGAAACGATGCAATGTTACTGCTGCCCAGTGGCAGTAACCGGAATTGGGTCATTTTAGGGACAAACGCCGGCAAAATTCAAGTCACGTCCACTTTTGATATAAGGATGTGTCCTCTTTAAAAATTGTTATGCAAAAAGACTCTCGTACGTGATCTTCTTGCGATAAAAAGCAGCAAGCCAAATATTGGAGCCCGAGTCAATAATGTATGAACAGATTAAGCAACCTTTCTCCCAAGCAATTATTTCAGCAATTGAAAACCTCGCTCGCTCCAAATTTCAATAATAATAATAATAACAATAATAGCAAAAGTAAATAAAGCCCAGCGCAAGTGAGATGGTCTCCTGCTCCTTGGCCCTGGTTCGGGAAGAGTGGGTGGAATTTTTTTTTTTTTTTCCCAGCCAGGAAGGGTAGCCGAGAAGGTATTTAAACCAGCAGCAGCTTGAAAATCACAACAATTCATAATAATCTACGGATCGCGGGAGTAAAGAGGCATATCGCTGGGCCACCGGCCTGCGGGGTTTATTTGTCTTTAAAGCTCGGGGTAAATTAAGTTTCTGGCTGTGTAATTCTAACAAAAGGTGATAGAAAACGCACTGGGGGAGTAATAGATGGTGGCACCGGGGATCAGAGGGGGGAATGGGTTTAATGCTGATTTATGTGCCGAGGGCCGGGGCTCGCCGCCGCCGCCGCGGGAGCAACGNTGCCGGGAGGCGGCTTGTCCCGGCACTGCCCGGGAGGGAGACTGCTGCCCTGCGTGGGGAGGGACACGCGTCCCTCCTGGCCGAGATCGCCAGGAGATCGCAAGGCGAAAATAAATTCAGCTGCAGGAGGAGGGCCGCGGGTGCGGCCAGGGGGTCTGGCAGCAGGAAGATCGGGGCAGAAGGCAGAGATCTGAGATGGGTTTCCCCGAGCATCCTTGTGGCTAAAGTCGCCGCAAAACTTCGAGAGAGAAATTTCCCCACTTTTACACTTCACTTCCCCTGCCCGCACTGCCGCGACGCAGCAGGCAGATTGCCTTTGCGAGCCTCTCTCTGGCTCCACCACAAAAACCTGCCCTTGTCCACATCGGTCCCGATCTTGGTCTGGAATTTCGTCGATGGTGCGGTGGCCATAACCAGCCATTCGTTTCGGTTGCAAAAGCAGACAGCAAGTCAAAAGCAAGGAAATTGAACTTTCTGGAGACGGGCTGGTGTAGACTGGGGTTTCCACCCTTTAGGAGAAATGATGACCAGGTTTCAAGTGAGGGATGGGACTTTGGATCTGTTTGGGGGCTGTGTGTGAGGAAGATGAAAATATTATTTGCGAACGATTCCTCATAGTGCATCTGAGTGAAGAGGTCGTGTGGGAGCACCGAGATGTTGGAGCACCCAGCCCCACCGACCTGCTACAGCTGAGACCCTTTTCCAAGATATGCCAGAGTACAATAGAAATACTCGCTAGCATGGCACTTCACCTGCACACCCAGCCCTGCAGCCAAATCCCACGTCCCTCTCCAGACAGCAGCCTTACATTCCTGAGCTAGACAAATGATGAAAAAGTTCCAGTTACCGTCTAATGAAAGGCCTCCATCTCCCTTCCCCCAGAGGTTTCCGATGCACATATAATTAGCTCTCAATATTTCATGAATATGGGGTTTTACTAATTCCTTTTCACTCAGGAGATTTCGCATTCGCAGTTTTACCCTCTGTCATTTTGCACAAAGCCGTGGCTGTGGGAAGGGTGGTTGTGGGTTGGGGTGGGTTCTTTTAGCTGGATACACAACATCCTTCAGTCGCCTGAGGCCTTAGCCCAGACATCATGGGAGACACAGATCTCAAATGAAGGACCACAGCTTTTTTTTAATGCAGGAAATTAAATGTACTGTGGGATTTTGGTCCTTTGGGGCAAGCATTTTTTTGCATGGGTAGCAATTCAGGAACAGGTCTTCTGCTTCTGAGTTACAGCATGTTTCGGAGGGAAATTGGTACTTTCTGACCAAAAAAAGCAGTCATCTCAGACAAACCAGGAGGCAGAAGTCAAGCTAAATGTCACAAAGAAATGTCCCACTAAATCTTAGTGATCTTCCACAATAACAGCTTCAAGTTGTCTGAATACTACACAATTGTATTAGTAAGGACAACTCCAAGTTCCCACTGTGTATAATGAAGGGGAAGACTTTGCCAGCATCATCTTTAGTTTTTTTTCTTTTTCATCTAATTGTGCCAGAGATATTGACTACACACCGTTTTTCTCATCCTGCTCTGTCCAAATGTATGTGCCTCGAGTAAAGTGATGTAATGATAATACAGTCCTGGGGGACTTCTCCTAAACACACTGCAAGAACAAAGTTTGGTCCTCCAGTTAAAGCAGATTTAGACTAATGCACTTTTCACCACATCCCTCAGTGCTGAACACTGGTATTTGCAATGCAGTGGGTGAGTTTCTGTAAAGGCAACCCCCAACCAGAAACAGCTCATTAAAAATCCCATTATCCCCATAACTCGCTTATTATTAGTTTAAATGACTGTCTTACGATTTGTAAGAGGGAAAACAAATCCTAAAACAAATGATACTTATAATCACTGAGCCTGGTGGGCAATGGATTTTATTTGCCACATATTTTTAGCTGGATGTTAAAGAGGTTTTCCAGTTTACAATAATTGCTGTCTCTCTATGTGGTCCATTGAAGGACAGCTTTGTTTTCTCACATTCACTTTGTGAGTCACTAGTTACTGTGCTTTGCCTATTTCTTAATAACAACTTTACACTTACATGGGCCTTTTCCACCCTGCAATTCTCTAGTTGTTTACTAGGAAGCCAAGAGGAGCTGGTGAAAGGGAGAGGAGTTCCCTGAGTGACTGACATGGATGCAGGATCAGAACCTGCAGGCATTCTGCTGAGCTCTGAGTCACGTTCAACAGGATTTTTCCCTGTGTCAGAGACAGAGGGTTCATTCCCATAATGTCTGTCTGTGGGTGTGCCGCAGTGAGATTTTTTCTGTACCCATCAATCCGCGGGGGTGACGGTGCAGGTAGCGAAACCCCACAGGAGTTGGCAAGTTTGGTGGTTGTAAACCCGGGCCAATGCTGCCTGCAGGAAACATCTCAGAACCTGAAAGTGTCTCCTTTGGCTCTCTGGGGAGTGACCCACAGCAGAAGCAGGACCCTAAGGGAGAAAGGGATTATTCGTCACTGCTCTGGGCTGAGACAGCCTGTGCTGAGATCCCATCAGCTGCAGGCTCTGCTGCAAGGGATCCAAAGCCACGCAGACACTGCTCTGGTGTGCAAGAAACATGTGGCAGAAGGGCTCCCAGAGAGGACTGCCCCCATTTTTACTGTTTTCTGCTGCACTGTGATTATTCTTTAATCTGGTTTCCAATGTGCACTCTGCTGTTTGTCCCACGTCTTCAGAAGTCATTATAGTTTTTGGTCCAGCAGTGATTTATAGATCCACAGTTCTCATCTATGCATTCAAGAAGTACCATGTGTGCAACCTCATGGGCCAAATTCTCCCCTGGAGTAAACTGTTGTGGAGAGGGACCTTCAGTGAGCAGGGCTGTCCCTGCCCCGCTGCTCCCAGTACAGGCTCAGAGCAGCACACATCCCAGGGCTCAGGACTCGCTGCAGATGGAAACAGCCCAGCCCCTTTCCCGGGGTTATTAATGCCTTTTTTTTTTGTCCAAATGCTGGTTTCCAGAGACATCTTGTGGCTCTCACCAGCTATCACAGCTGAGCTGCTCCACATCCCAGCACACTGCTCTTCCTGCAGGGTTGGACTGCCAAAAGGCACTTCCCAAGCTGCTTGCTGTTTGCACCCTGCATGAGGTTTATTTATTTTAGCCCTCAATGGGTATTTTCAACATTGTGTGACTGCCTCTCACATACAGCTCAGGCTAGGTTATGGGTGTAAGCACCATGTTACAGGAGAGAAGATCTCTGCAGAGGTGCCACGAGTGTGAGAGCTCTCCCAGACCAGTGTTGCCACAGATCAGTGTTTTCTCCCAGTGCAGCACCCAGAACTGGTACCTCAGCAGGTGGTGAAGCCCAGTGTTGTTTGGTTTCTGGGTTTGGGGTTTTCTTTTTTCATTATTTCATTTGATGACAATGCTACAAAGAGAAATATAAAGCAAAAGCACTTTTGTGAGAAGCAGGGGAAGGGTTGTGCTGGCACATGGCAGAAGCTGGGGGATGATTTGAATCCCTGTGTACTGCAGGCAGGATGGCCTTCTCCAGCCCTTGCAGCAGAGATTTCCAGGAGCAGTTTCTCAGCTGAAGTAAGAGGGATGAACCCCACTGGGGTGTGAAAGATGATCTTTTTTTTGGAAAAGGGCTGGTAGGAAGCAAACAGTGAGGATTGAACCCCAAGACCGTGTAGGTCCCATCCATCCACACGCTGGCTGCCCAGAAGGTGATGTGAAAGCACAGTCCTCCCAGACTGCAGTGAGCAAGGACTGTTGGGCTTTAAAATCTTTTCAAAAGTAATGAATTAGCAGTAATTATTCAGAAGATAAAGAAAGGTCATTTAAACCACCCAGTGTCAGCAGATCTCTTCTTGTAAACCTCTTGTTTAGACAACAAGCCCGTCATTTTGTCTACCAGGGTGGCTTGTTCAAGCAAGCATGAGCAGCCCTGTGCTCCTGAGCACATGCAGTTCTGCCAGCCAACCACTCATGGCCACAGAGCACAGGAGGGAGCAGCCGGGTTCAGGCAAGGAGATGAAGGCTGTTCCTCATGCCTCAGGCACACAAGCATTGTTGTGGTGCCACGCTACGCAGGATCTGTCTGTCCAACACCCAGTTAATCCTCCTCCCTTTCCATGGGGAGATAGCAGCTACAGCTATGGTGTCTGCGCCAGCAGATTGCTTGTCTCCATCCAGCCAGGGATTCCCTTCCAACTGCACAAAGAAAACTTCATAGATGGGGGTGATTTCAAATGTGTATCCCATAGTCACACTGACTCTTGCTGGGTCCAAGCCATCTATGCAATCCATACTTTCCCACTGGTGTATAATTTTCTTGGCACTTTCCTTGCAACAGGTGGACTGCAAAATAAGGAAACATAATGTGACTGCTTCACTCTTGACTAAGAAGAAAGATTTACTGCAGAAGACACATTGCTTACAGTTTTATGGGGATTTCTTATCTAAAGCCATGTAACACCCTATGGTGGGGGGCCACAATGTTGAGAACGTCTCAGAACATCCAAACAAATGTTCTCAAGCAGGAAAGGAGCCAAATTACCACGTCTGTGCACAACATCAGGACGCTGGGCTGGGAACTGTAGCTGACATCACATGGTGCTCTAATCCTCATTCGCCTGTCTGGTGTCCAAGGAACCTTGTGCAATTCATCCAGCCTGGAGGAGAGAAGATACCGCAGATGAAAAATGACTTCCCAAGTGCCCAGGACAATGTGTTGGCTGCGCTGACTCAGACAGCTTGCTGTGCTCTGTCCTTGAGCTAATCATCAGTGTCTCCATCCAGGAGGTGGCCAAGCCCATAACACAGCCTCTCACACCCACGAGAGGCCAGGACACAGATCCCTTCACCCACGGCTGTGACCAGGTCCACACCAGCTATGGTAATGTCTCCTGGCCTCTTACAGATGTAAGCCACCCCACGAAGAGCACAGAGAGAGCTGCTATCCCTGCGTTGCTGCTTGAGGTGGTTTTCCCTACATGGGTTTGTGGTTTGGTGCAACGTCCACAGCGAGAACCAGCCCCTCCGTCACAGACACTGCTGAGCAACAAGCATGTCATGAGTTACAACCACTAAACAGCAAGGCAACACTAATAAATCTTAATCTGAAGGCTGATAAACTGTAAAACACAACATAAAATATGATGCATGGGTTGATGTTGAGAGTCCAAGCCTCTGATCCCTTCCCACGGGTGCAAATTCTGGCTGATTTTTACTGATAGAGCTCAAAGTGGGCCAGCTGCTGTCACCCAGGCTAAAGCTGGCCTCATGACTTTT
This sequence comes from Dryoscopus gambensis, assembly GCA_013389985.1. NCBI lineage: Eukaryota > Metazoa > Chordata > Aves > Passeriformes > Malaconotidae > Dryoscopus > Dryoscopus gambensis. The sequence continues at coordinate 219,875 of WEIT01025897.1, read as the reverse complement.
ATCTGTGTAATTCCTGGTTATTAATAACTTTTATAGCTGGTACGTGGGACTGAATAGTGCGAGCTTTTTCAGTGAGGATAAACCATTCAATCATGTAAAGCATCGCCTAAGAGATGTTGCTAGATGAATCATTTAGGTTGATTGAGGGCTGTGTAAGTGATATATTAAAGATGTGCCAAGCAACATTCCTTGATGGGGAAAATTATGTGTTTTCTGGCAGATTCATAAGCTAAGGAATTCATCTGTGGGTTGTTAAGGAGATTATTGTCTGGTATGTCTGTATATACATGGGAGCGGGAATACCAGTCAGTCCATTTTAATAGATATCCAAAACAATCTTGGTTTGCTGAAATGAAACGGTCAGCCCAGTCTGATGCTAGGTAAACTTTTGACTCATCAAATCAAAGTGATTCTTTCTGTAACTCTTATGCCAAGGAAGAATTTGGTCCATGGGTTTCAGAGACAGGATCTGTGTGGGACATGACCAGCAGAGTGGACTCAGTGAACGTTGTTCCATTTTAATGTTGAGAGAATTGCTTTCTATGACCACTGAAAGGATGGCTAAATATTTCTGTAACTCTAGCAAACTTTAGGATGATGTGAAAAGTGCAGTGGTTATCGAAACCAGTTCAATTCCTCTTATTTTAATCCACACATTAAAAATATCCCAGCAAGAACCCTCTTTCTTTTAAGGTGGTCCATGCTGGGACTTAAAACTGACTTAACTAGGAGGAAAAATTAATTTTAATCCCACAAGAAACTTTTGGTGCCTACGATGCCATCCCAGGGCACACCACAATGCCTCAAGTTCCACAACTACTCTTTCAGGAAGGTGTCCACCTGGGTTGGCAGGGCTGGGCTCAGAGTCTGGCTGGGTGTGATGTCCAACCCTGCACTGCCACCAAAACAGCATCTTCGCTGAACTGGTGGCTGTTTGCCATTCGCCAACACTCACATCAAGGAAAAAGGAGAAAAAGCATGATCAGAGAATTTATTTTGCAATATCTACATATTTAAAACATTTATTTTCTTTTCATTTTTCTGAAAATCAAGTGTGTGTCCCTGCCCCTGGAACTCCCACGGTGTCTCCTTTCAGCTGGAGTTCAGTATGGTCTTAGTTTGGACTGCCATCCAGTTGTTCAGGCTTTTAAAAGTTTGCTTCAGTTTATGCAGTTTATGCAAATCTATGTCTCTGAATCTGATTTTCACATTAGAAACATGAAGACAGCACTGCAAATAGCAGCGTGCAGTACAATCCGAACTTTGCATCATCACTTTCAAACCAGAATTATTTATTGCCTCATGATCTGTTTTGTAGAATTTCCTAGTTTATAGTTTGTACATTTCCATGTCTTCATTACATGCTGTAATTTTATCATCCTCCAATGAAGGATTTTAAATCACTGCTTAGTTTTTGTCCTGTAACCTCCATCCAAGATCACACAGCACTTTTCTGCAAGCCTCCTCCTATCAGCTGAAAAAGTATGGGAAACGCCATTTTGGCATGTTTCTCCCTCGTATTTTGCTTCCCTGTTTTACTCTGCTTCTGCCCAATGCGCAGCCAGTGACGGAAGGGGCTCTCCTCTGCTCTGACTCAGAGAACACTGTTCTCCACGGAGAGGAGAGAGACAATAATTAATAATATTAACTGTATGTCATGGACAAAACTAGCTTATGAAGAGCCCAGAGAGCTTGCAGATGGGGAGCTTATGGTCACATCAATCATCAGAACAAGCAAATGAGAGAGGCAGGCCCTCAAGCCCATTTACTCAGCGGCTTGGTGCGCCACAGAACTCGAGTACTTTGTCTCTCTGTGGGCTTTATAAGGTTATTGTGACCATTACATATCTCACCTTCACATTACCCATTATGGCTTTGAGAGATGTTTAAAGTGAACTTCAAAGAAAGCTTAGAGTTGCTTAATGCTGTGGAGGGAACTTTAATATCCAGTAGCTTGGGCAAGGTTTAATCCACAGGGAAGCATGTTTGGGTACAGCTCTCAGAGTGGGCGGCAGACCTTTCACCTTGGCCAGAAAGGGTGGGCATGGCCAGATACTCCTCTGATGAGAAAACAAATCCCAGTATGGATGCAGCCTTGGCCACTGAAGGAATATTTTTCTAGCTTCTAGTATCGAGAGGATGCAAGGTGCAGGTAACGTTAGGTCAGTCTGGGCAGAGGGCTCTGCCAGCTGCAAGTGGACAAGACTTAGGTGATGGCCATTTCTTTATGGCAGTATAACTATAAACATACTGATTAAAGGCTTCATGTTTGAAAGGCTATGACTACCTGAAGAGCTTCCCAAGCAATACTTGGTGCTTTTCCACCATTATGAGGGTCACGATGCTAAGACCCGCTCCCCACACCTCTCTTCTCAGCAGAATATAGACCAAAGAACACTCAAGTTCAATTAAACATGTCAACTGTCCAGTAAAGAAACTAGCTGTACACTCTCAGCTAGCCTCCAAGGAGCCTGAGCTCCTCAGCTGGCTGAACCAGATAATATCTTTCAGCTACTTGTTGGAAGCATGCATTCCTTGGGAAAGCTATGATAAACCCGGCACTTAACAAGGCTCGCAAACCAACTAAACAGCTGTGGGAGACATTTGGTGCATTCGACAGTAAAGACAGGAATGCTTTGAAGACCGGGCTTGTAAGGCAGAGCTCTGTCAACCAGCTCCGGAGCAGCCCGGCGAGCGGCTGGGGCGTGTGGAGCGAGCTCAGCCTTTATGACTCCGCAGCCCGGCAACTGCCCTCCCGGCCGGCATGGCCGTGATTTATCCACCCCACACCCCCGGGCTGCTTTGCTGTTCTAGCTCCCTGCATTTTCCAGGGCTCTGTTTCACGTTAACTCATCAGCAGGTTGCAAAGTTAGCAAGCCTGGAGAAAAGCTTTTTAAGAGAGACCCTGCAGATCGTCATCTCTTTGCCACAGAAGGGAGCTGGAGGGAGGAGGTCGCCTCCTGCTCCTTCCAGCCATCAGCTCCTCCGTTAAGCAGATGTGAATAGGCTTCACTACTTGGCACACAAGGAAGAAGTGGAGGAGAGAAAGAGACGCTGAGCTAGTCAAAGTCACCCATGGCTCTATATTTTTATAAACTGTTCCTCTTATTCAGAGAGTGCTGGAGAGCACTGGAGAATATGCAGTCCTGGGGGTACCAGGCATCTGCCTGGATCTGTTATAGCCAGTGTGTGCAGAAATTATATATTTTTTACAAGATACAATATTGTGTCACCTTCCCTCAAAGAAATGAGGACTGATGTTGTTTCATCATAACACAGGGCAGGAAGATGCTGGGTTCCCACCCATGTTTCCACCTTGCCCAGTTTCCCCTTCTGCCAGGAAGTGCTGAGCATTTTCTGTACCCTCTATCATGGGGCACGTGCCAGGGAGGTTACAGCATTGGACCAGGGAATGGAGAGGTCGGGTTCAAGTTATCCTCATAGAGATGCTCTCAGAGGCTGAAGAATATCCAGATCTTTGAAAAAAAAGTCGAGTTTACTCTGAGTTGTTACTCCTAAAAGGAGATCATGGAATCCATTTGAGTTGGAAAGGACCTTTTAAATGTCATCTAGTTCAGCACCCCTGAAATGAGCAGGGACATCTTCAACTAGATCAGGTTGCTCAGAGCCCCATCCAACTTGACCTTTAATGTTTCCAGGCACAGGACATCCACCACCTCTCTAGGAACACTTTCACCTTATTACAGATGATGGATTATTTCCCAGAGCCAATTGGTAATCACTGTGATTTAGAAATACCTGTTTTTTCCTGAAGACCAGTGTCTACTCCTAGCACTAACTGAGGACTCACAAATGGCTACATTTCTTTTGCTTGCAAAACATGCTCTCAGTACAGCCCACATCACCTCCGAGATCCTTTCTTGCATAAGCAGCAAAGGCGAAGGTACTGGCTAGCTGTGTAACACCTCTGTGAAATCTTTAGTCATATTTTGAATTTTCATGGTCAATATTTAGGTATCAGAACCAAAGGTTTCATCTTTCCAAAAGGAAAGATTTAAGCAACATCACACACACACACACACACACACACACACACACACAAAAAAAAAAAACAACAAAACAAACAAACAAACAAACAAAAAAACCCCAAACCAACTCAAAAAAACTTTTCTTCATTTATCCAGAACTTTTACCATACCTTCTAGCTCCTGTCTAGAAGAAGAGGCAGAGTACCTGCTTGTGTATCTCTTGCAGTGAGTGCTTAGCCAGGGCTGGAGGGGAGCTCGCACTGCAGTCGGTGGCCGGGTGTCCCCGCAGCCCGGGGAGAGGCTCCAGCGCGCACCACAAGGTGGGGATGCTGCAATGCTGAATGGCAGCGGCTCCGGGCCGGGCAGCGCCCCGCTAATCACATCCCTCTCTGTCTAAGATGAAGTTTCTAACAGCCAAAAGCCAATACTAGGTAGGTAAGGTACATTAAGCAAGGTATACTTAGCCCTGCAGAGCTTGCTTCACATCCCAGCAAGTTACTCCACGACGTATCTCCTACATAATCCAGCATTAAAGGCTTTAGGAAACGTTGGTGCAAGTGCTCTTTGGTCGTGGGGTCCCCAGTCTTTTCCATCACCTGGAGAGCCAGCACAGCGGCTGCTCCTGAGCCTGCAAGGCACAGCACTGCTGTGGAGAGAGGGGAAATTTGATGTGCCTCTTTTTTTTTCACGCAAGAGCAAGGTGACACCACCGTCAAAGAATGGTGATGGATTTCAAGTAATTAAGGGAGCTTCTTCCTCCAGAGACTCAGCTGGGTGGAAAACTCAGTGCTCTGTGCTCCCATTCAATACTACTTGTTTTTCCAGCGGCAGATGCCACAGTGAGAGCAATTACTGCACAGAGGCAGTGGATGATGGCTCCTTAAAAACTTAAAAGAAAAAAGTTTTAGAGCCCTTCCTTGCAGGGCAGTGTACCCTGAGTAGGAAACACAGAGGTATTTACTTCCTGCATATTGACCACCTCTTCCTGCTCTGAAACTCCCGCTCCCAGGTGTACCAGCAAAAGTGTAGCAGGCTCAGGGCTGTGCCTGTGAGTTCTCCTGCCAGCACTGGCCACCCTGCTCTTGCTCCATCCCACAGGCACCATGGGCTCCTGAACGTTCCAGGCTGGGCGAGAGTGATCCTTCCCACCAGCTGGGAATGGGGCATCTGGCATAATGAGCATGGGCAAACAATAGCTGTGATACTTCTTGGAGTTAGCAAAGTATTTGACTCACTGGAAAAGAGAACTGGGAACTTAATTATAGTCTTCAAATATGCAAGAGGTTATTATGAAGCGGGCAGCAGTCAATTTCTCTCCATAGTTACAAAAGGGAGGACAAAAAGGAATGAGCTGAACGTTTAGCAACAGAGCTTCATAGTAGGCATTTGGGAGAAAAATACATCCTTTCTAACTGCGAAGGTAATTACACATTAGGACAGGTTATCCATAGAGGGCTGGGAGTCTCTGAGTTTTAGGAACATGAACATATGTCAGGAATAATCTTAAGACCCTCCCAGACCAATAATTTTTTTGTGCTTTTAACGCTTCCTTCCTGCAGGTCTTGCTTTCATATCCCCAGGGATGAAGCTTGGCAGAGAGATTCTCTGTGTCTGGGGAGGCTTTTCCCTAGTCATCACCCATCCAGATATGGTTCTTGGAGCTTTTCTGACACCATTAGAGGTGTCTCAACCTCGTCATTCAACTCTATTAGTTATTACTTTGCCCTAACCCTTTCCCATGTTGTGTCCCAGGAGCCCCCTCTGCTCTGAACATCCCAGTTCTGCCTGCAGGAGCAGTCTCGGGTTTTATCTGAATTGCCTTATCTCTGTACAGAGCTCCCTCTTGCTGGACTAGGAGTGGGTGAGGGAAAGCCCTAAGTCTTGGTTGTGTCTTAGTGAGGCCAGCAGAGACTTTGCCCAGCATGGGGCATGGCCTTTTCTAAAGCCTCAGTTCAGCAGCCTTGGACACCTCAGAAAAGATGTGTGGGTAAACATGATCCCACAGCTCTGCTTAACCAACTGATTTAATTTCAGGATTAAAGCAGGGTCAGGAACAGGGAAAACACTCCTCAAGTCAGGGCTTCATGGAGCATCTGGGCACTCCAGAGTCATGGGGACAGCAGCACCCTGGGGCAGCTGGTCTGGGACTGCTTGGTCAGAGGAAGTAGATGGCAAATGCCATCATGAGATCATTGAATAAAGGAAATATGCCAAGAAACAGCAAACACCTGGGAGTAACAGCCAGTCATTTCAGGGAATCCCTGAGCTGAGAATGACTAGAAGCTCATAAAATGGTTGGGAAACATCATAAATATGTTCTTATATCCCTTTCTTCTCCTCTTTCCTAGGCATTCACTTTTTTGGCAAACCTCAAGCAGGGCCGTGGGCTAAGTAAGGTTTTGGACCATTTGAGCCAATGTGTTCACTCACATATTGCAGTCAAAGGAGGGGATGAATAGGACTGAATAGGGCTTAGAAAATTACAGGATTTGTTCCTCTAAATGAGTAGATTTTCTTCCCACAGCTCCTGATGAGAGGCGGGTGTTTCAGCCTTCTGACCACTCACTGTCTTTCTTCAGTTGACTTTCAGGGACTCTAGGACATGGTCCGCAGATTCACAGGCTGAAGCCTGCAGGAAAAGAAAGTGGATGAGTTCTGCAATAATTTACTACCATCCCTGGCCATTTTTAACCCTTTTGAAGAGCTGGCAGCTGATATTTGACAGAAGGGGAAGGCAGTGCTCTGCTGAGAGGAAGCGAGTGGAGTTACAGCTTGGCCACAGCAAGAACAAGTGAATCAAATGGGAACGGTGAGGAAAGGTCATGAATATTTTCACAGGGACCAACTGTCCATAGTTTTGGGGGTTTTATTTTTGGGACATGACAGAAAAGTCACACTCAAGCAGCAAGGAAGAAATTCTGTTCTACATGCAATTTTATGTCTACATAGCTGAGGAGGTGAAGGTGCTCATCTCTGGCTGCTTTATCTTTGGGGCTGTCCATCCCCAGATGAAACATTGTGTGCAGCAGTTTATTCTTTATCTCTCTATTCTTTCTCTCACTCGTGGTATGAAACACTGCAGTCATGGATGGAATTAATGTCATTGGCAGGACCTGGAATTTCTTTGCCACACTGCTGTAAAGCTATCCCAGTCAATTTATATAGATCAGAAAATCAAAGGTGCTTTCTCAGCTGAAATTTCGGTTAAGGAGGGGATCTCATGGGCTCATCCAAAGAAAGGACAGGTTGGAGAGCAGTGGCAGACCTAGGTCCACCTGCCTGAAAGGATTCCCACCCCTGGAAACTCTTGTCCTACCCAAGGCCAGGTATTGCCTTGAGTGGCCACAGTGCTGCAGCTCACCACCCCCAGACACCTTGGGTAGACCCAAAGAGTTTGTTTTCCCCCAGCCCTGGGGCTATCCCACTGTGAGCAAATCTCTGAGGAAACCTGATAAGGAGAGGTAGAACTTTGGTTCTGGCTTGATCAGATGCTGAGGGCAGAACAAACCTGCCTGTGCAGTGGCCACTGCAGGGATCTTGTCATTATTATAGAAGCTCAGTTATTGCTCCCTTGCTTAGAGCTGCCATGTGGATGTTTTACTGTCAAATGCACAGAAAATCAATAATGGAAATGCGTCAGCACTGCCCACTGGCACAAAGCAGAACACAAATTGCTGGGACTTCCTTGCAGCTGGGCTGGCCAAGAAACCAGAGGACACACGGTGGGTTTGCTGAATTTCCTCCTTGTGTGCAGGCAGCATGAGCAGGTGGGTGAGTATAACCACCGCCCCCACAGCAAAAAACACTGCTCAGAAAATCATCACTTTCACTAAAAATGTCCATCATACCCCTATGTCAAACATGGCCAGGTCCACCTTGTCTTTGTGGCTTCATGCAGGGAAAATCCAAGCCCCTGGATGTTTCCATCCTCCATGTTAAGGTGTCCCACCCTGGGCTGGAGGAGCATCAGGAAAAAGCCACAGCTTCAAGTCATAAACCCGAAGCAAATCGCAGCATGGCTGCTGTGTGTACATGAGCAGGCTGAGCATTTCATAGAGAAAGAGATAAATAGCTGGTGAAAAACAGTGGCAAGTTCAGCTCTGCTTCAGCTCAGACAGAGTGGGACAGAGCTAAGTCACAGTTAGAGACTGCTCTGGCCAGTGCTTTGAAAAATGTCTGAGTTTGACATGTGCCTATGCCTGAGTTTGACCAAAAGGATACAAAATGACAAATCTGAAGACTTTGCATCCAGGCAAACATCTGAAAAGAAGCCCAAGACGTCACCTATGGCCAAAAGTTGTCACTGGTGTTTAGAGAGAGTATCATTCATAGGGGAGGAGCTATGCAATGAACTCACCTGGTTTTCGTTTTGTTTTTGTTTTGTGTTTATGAGACAGCTTCAAGAAGACAGAAAATAATTCTTCAACAGTCCTACTAGTTTATTTTCATTTCTTATCATCATAGCACTGCAAATTTGTAGTAAGGAGGTCTTCATGTGCCCGCAGATTTGGAAACCTGAATGATGGACTTCCCCAGGGAAACATCATTCCAGAGCAGCTGCTGCACTGGGAGCCTGGCAGAGGTGTCCTGTGCTCCCAGCTCACCCCTCAGATACTCACCAAAACTTCATATAACTTTCATCTCTGGCACTGATGGATGTGAAGGAGCACAGAAGAAATACAAAATGTAATTTTTCCCAACAGCAAAGTGCTGCCGAGCAGCTCAGAAGAGCCACTTACCCAGAGGTAGCACAGTCAGGTGCCACACCCACCCCACACCTCAAAAAGAGAACTGCCACTGGGAAAAGAAACTGTGTTTTCTGGTTTTTTCTTCTTCTTCTTCTTACTTCTCAGTATCCTTTTTCCGACAGATCCCAACACTTTACAAAGGCCACACCAAAGACCTCTGCTCATCTCAGCTCTTTTTCTTCCTTGCATGGGGCTCAGGGCAGTGATCACAGAGGCTTTTGTCCTCCATCAAAACCTTGAGCAGCTAAACAAGGAGAGAGATAGGAATATAAACAAAATGGAATTTTTACTTGATTCTTTACATCCTAAATCCTTGTGCTTTCTGCAGCCCTAGTAGAAATGTTTTTCTCCTATTGCCTTATTGATTATCCGTGGAGGACTGAGGGATACCCAAACCTGAGCCCTACTCAGCTGGTTAGCATCTGACACTTGTTCAGTGATGGACAGAAATTCCCAAGAGACAGACCTTGGTGTTAGAAATCCAACAGGACTTGCATTTTCTTTGAAGAAAATTAGATTATAAGTTCTATCCCTCCACAGCCAGATTTTTCAAGATGGCCTGTAAAGGTGCATCTTCACCCATGGGCCTCTTTGTGCCCTTTGCACTGAACTAAAATGTATTTCAAGGAGGTTTTCAATTCTCCTGTTGTTTTGAGGCAAGAAGAGTCTTGGCAGGGCAGCAGTATAAAAAAATAAGCGTATTAATGAAGAGTGGGAGGGAAGGTCATTCGCCTGTTATTTGTAGCACAATACCTGATAAGAGGTCATTAGTCATTCAAAACCACCGAATGACTTTAATTAAAATTTGATCTTTGAGAGCTGGGAACAATCTGCTGAACAGACTTCCAGGGCAAAAAGACAGAGAGAGGGCGGGAAGGGGAGTGGGGATTGACTAAAATGACAATAAGCTTAATTAAAGCCAGGAGGAACACTGGCAAACTCTCATTTCTGGGCTCCCCAGTTGGGTTTTTATTTGGTGCTCCAGACCTGCATCTTCCCTGGGTCTGCCTGGCACAACTGACTCGGGGAGCACAGGCTTTGGAGGCACATTCCTGGGCTCTTCTCTGTAGCACTGGGTGATTCAGCAGTCTGTACAAGACACTCCTTTTTCTCCCCCAAACACTCTGTATTTTATTAAAATAATTGTATTTTTAAATATCATTTTGTATTTTGACATTTTCTGCTCTGTTGGTCAGCCCAGGACAGAGATGGGAGGTATAACTGAGCCTTTCACTGGGGAAAATAAATGCAGGAGAACAGTACTGTGTGCCTGGGATGCACAAGACCAGATTTCTCAGAGGTGTTGACGTTTCCCAGCATTTTCCGCCTCAAAGTCTCCTGGTGATAATACAGCTGATAATAGTCCTGCTGGTGGTAATTCAGCAGCTGGTCCTTGCTGCACTGCTCCAGGGTGGCTACAGGGAAGAGCTGGAGTGGAGAAAACAGGGCAGCTAGTGCTTTTAAGGGAAACAGCTTACCAAGAACTATAACCAAACTTGTATGTAAAGAGAAGGAAACCAGCCTGTGAAAGGAAGAAGACAATTTTGCACCGTTAAGGGTAAAACAAAGTCTTCCCCATTGCAGCTTGTCTCTCCAGGGTTGCATCTCCAGCACCTCTGCTTGCGCTGGGATGCTGAGACGCGTTGATATATGTGCTCTGAACAGCTGCAAGGCAGACATAGCCACGCCAGACTGTGAGAATAAAGGAGGGGGCATGTCCCCTGCTATTTGGTATATGCAACATATCGTAATTAAGTAATGTGAGCTTGCTGCCAGCCTGGGGCACTGCCACAGGACAGAGATGTTTTTATTTCTTAGGACAGGAGATATCTCTACATGGGCTTTCATGGGCTTTTTGAAATATTTCTCCTTTCTTTTTTTTTTTTTCTTTTTTTTTTCCTGTGTGACAAACGAACCTCAAAGGCCCTTATTGGTACACTGAGAACTTGAACTTAGAGTGGAGGCTACACAATACAACACTGACCAGGAGCTGCTGATTGTTGTCCCCCTCCCATGATAGGTCACTGCTGGACAGCTTTCCAGGGATATTACTCACATGCCAAAAAGCATTAGGACTTATCCTTGCTGAGGGCTTTATCCATGACAAACCAGACAAAAGACCCCATCTCTTGCCCCACTGCCTGTGTTGGTACCAGGGGTGAGAGTTGAGAGACAAGGACGGTGTGGGTTTTCCTTCCTCCTGCCTCCAGCTGCTCAGGCTCACCCCCAGCTAGAGGGTCCCCATGCAGACCACCAAGGAAGAGCTTTCTGGCATGACAAATCACCTCCTGGTAAGGCCGTGCTACTGGAGACGTCACATCAGGCCCTTGCATGCACCCGTTGACGGGTTTCTTGCCAGCAGAGCTGTATCATCTCTAGTAACAACGTTGCCAGGCTGAACAAAACACTATCTAAAACAAAAGTTTTCTTGGCTCAGCTTTCTGTGAGGAGGTGCAATGATTTTCTCTCCCCAGCCAGCATGCCTCTACCAGAAACATGCTGCGCTATAGACCAAGCCCTACTGCTATTCCAAAAGGCAGCCAACTTAGACCAGTGCCTAAGTTTCTGTCTGCTTGTCATTAGTCTGGATCTTCGTGCTCTGAAGCTGCAGAATGAAATCTATGACCTTGATCCACTTTCTTTTCATTTTGCTTTAGGATTTTGCTGGTCTTCTTTTTGGTCTGGGGAAATGTTTTGGGCCAAATCCTCAAAGGCCACTTCTGATCCTGAGCTTCAGGTAACCTATGGAGGGAAAGCAATGGACAGTTAAAGAAAAATGTACACCCCAGACTCTCTGTAGCTTTGAGATCCCCTCTGGATCTTATTCATCAAATATCCGGCCCTTGACTTCTTGAGGGAATGAGCTCTGAAGGTGAGATGACACTTGGAAATTTGAGCTCATTTTTGCTTTGATCATTTTTTTTCCTTAATGATGTCAGCTACCGGACTGTCTCGCTCCCTAAAATAACACCTTTCTTTAGCTTGTTCTGATGGACTAACATATAAAGCATTTATTTCTGGCACACACGTTTATTGGCATGTTGACATCTTCTTTAATATTCTTCCCACCTCAGGCCTCTCCATCAATCCACACTCCTTAAGCAGAGACTTTTCAATGCACCACAAAAGAGAAGTCAGGATAATTTTTTTTTTCATTACCTAAAGCAGGGCCATCTCTCCCAGATTTCCTTAGCCGTGTACAAAGGCTCTTGCCAAGTCAATCTGAATTCCCTTTCAAAACTCAAACTGCACTTAATGGGAAAGGTATGATTTCATAAGCAGATCTGTGCAAGACTGATGCTGTGCAGACAAAACCCCATAATGATTAACATGTGGCACCTTGGTCCAATTCACTCAGCTATGCACTTACAGTGCAGGGAAAGCTGCTTACCAGCTTTCTCGCTTGGTGCAACTTGGTTAAAGAAATTAGGAAAGCCAGAAATCTGCAGCAATTGTCACACCCTTTATTGACACCCATAGCTCTCATTTCTTACCATGCCTTTCTAATATTTTTGGCAAGGAGAAAGTCTTGAAGCCTCAACCACAAGGTCTCTGCAAATGCCTTTCAGATGTGGCTGGGAGAGGAGCAGGAGCCAGGCTGCCTGGCTTAGCATCCTTCTGGTTGGGCTGACCTCCCTTTTCCACCCTTGCCCAGTTCAGTGCTGGCAAACACAGCAAGACCCATGCACATTCATGACCCTCAGATTTCAGCCCCAAAACATGGCTTAGGGGATCAGCCAGAGCTTCTGCTGGAGCCTCGTCAAGAATGAAGGAGTATCTGAGGTACCAGTTGTGTCCTTCTGTGGCCCCAGCACTATTGAGGAGGTGGCTTTGAGGGAGACTTTGGGGACCATCACAGCTCCAGGGCCGTGCTAGCCAATGTCCTCCAGCTCCCCTGCCCCACTGAGCAACAGCAGGTACAGAAATGCTCTGCTTCATCACCATGACTGAAGGTCCTCTCATGACTTTCCCTGTTCCTGCCTGACCTGAAGCCTGATGACATCCCAAAATCAGCTGGTTTAAACCAACAGGTTCTGAGTGAGGCCCTAAATCTGCGCACACCTTGGGAAGGTTAATCAACCTAGAGTGTGGACATTTTCACCAGCTCAGCTCATTTGAACATAATAGTGAATGTAAATCAGTGGCTTCCATGTAGAATTTCTCAATGCCATCAAGAGTGCTGTATTGAACTAAAGAAATACAACTCATTAATAAAGGCAAATAATGGCAAGCCAATATATTACTATTTTATTGAGCTACAGTTAAATATTTGAGCAGTAATGAAAACCTATTTCTAACTGATTTCTCCGTTTCCTCCCCTTTTTCTTTTAAAGTACATACACATGTGTGGTTTCGATGTTTGGTTTTGCTTAAATTGTGCCTTCTGCCAGATTCTCTGGTGGGTAGAACAGAGGGAATTTGTTAAAAACCATACTTTTTATTTCAGTGATTACCATCTCTGTATTGAACCAGCCTTCAATGGCACTTGGTTATTCCTTGCTCCAGCACTGCCACCTACCACCATTGCCATGTGGACGTATTTTCCCAGGCAATATGTGGGGGACATGCAGGAGCTGTGGCGTGCAAACCCCTTTTCACAGAATCACAGAATGGGTCTGATTGGAAGGCACCACAGTGACTCATCTGGTCCAGCCTCCCTGCTCAAGCAGGGTCATTCATCCCAGAGCACATGGCACAGGATTGCATCCAGATGGTTCTGGAATATCTCCAGTGGGGGAGACTCCACACCCCATCTAAACAACCTGTTGCAGCGCACCGTCACCTGCACAGTTAAGAAGTTCTTCCTCATGTTCAGGTGAAACTTCCTGTCCATCAGTTTCTGCCCATTCCTTCTTGTCCTAGTGCTTGGCACCACTAAGAAGAGCCTGGTTTCTGTCAGGTTTCTGCCAAAACTCTGCTCAAACACTCACAGGCATGTGAGAACAGCAGTACTCCTGAATTAATGGCATTGCAGGCTCCAGCCTTACTCAAATGTGAGGCCCACGGCTTCCAGTTATTTTGGTGGGGGAAAAAAAAAATGAAAGAAAAAAGAAAAGAAAATCAGTTCAATGGGAAAGGTTGGAATTAGGCAAGAGTCAAGGCTGTGGGGCAAATTCTAGTTTTACTCATCAAAGCGATCAAAGCAATTCAGCTGTGCTTGATCTGTCATTGCCAGTGTAGCAGCAGAAAGGGAATTCCCAACTAGCTCCCAAAATAAGGTGTGTGTTGATTATGGAAAGAGGCAGAGAGCCTGAAGGTCAGTACAAAGTTACTTTATTCCCTAGAAAAACATGCCCACACCTCAGGCAAGTTAGCCACTGGCAAGATCTGAGCATGGTGTAGTTCTCCAGGCATTTGGACACTTGCACGCAGTTTCTTATAAAGAAATAAAACATCTGAAAGCATGATTGCAAAAAATAATTTTTTTTTTTTTCTCTTTTTATACCATCTTAAGTCCCTCCTGCTAGTAGCTACTAGCCCACTTTGGGAGATGCTCTTAGGAGAGCATTGAACCAGGGCTTTGCTTTTGTTTCTGCATGGGAAGGAAGCAGCGATGATACTTGCCTTTCAAGCACAGTAGAAAACGTGAACTATGAGGACCACCCGCCTGCCTCTGGCAGGTGAGAAGGTGAGCCCAAAGGTTTCACACACACTCCAGCCCTAACACGTGGGTGGTGTATTGGGACTGGGCAGGAGCCAGCCTTACACCTGGCCCCAGAGACACTGGCCCGTTGCCAGCCCTGTGGGACTGACACTCTAAGCCATCAGCACCCACTGCACTGTCCTCTCCCAGCCCCTCACTGCTTTGATGAGGGCCCCTGCTCCACCCTGAAGTGGGTGCTTCAACCCACTTCTGCCATCTTTCACCAGTTTCTTGTTCCCTTTCCCTGAGACACTTCCTAAGGCAAACAGCTTGATGCTGAGAAATAGTAGAGAATCAAAAGAGTTAATTAAGAATTAGTTATCACTGTTAAAGACCGTAATGGAGAAGCAGCAATCAGTTATTGGCTCTAGGGGAAACAACCCATACCGGTCCGAAGGTGACATCTGTGGGGAGTAACGCAGTGATTGCAAACTGACTGTGGTTTCTCGTGGGTGCTGAGGATCCTTGGAGGATGGCAATGAAGCTCCCAATAAAGGCACCTTTTTCTTTTCTGTCACTTTCCCCCTCCATGTGCTGATGCTGGGAGTTTCACACTCGAGCTTATCACTTCCCAGCAGGAGATTGAGCAAGCTCAGGCACATGTGGCTGTTACAGGCAAGCAGGAGAGTCACCAAAAGGGAATCGAGGTTTTTTGCAGAGCTGTGCCAAGCAGACAGGAGCTACGCTGTCATGTCAGCACCCAGAGAAGATGCACAAGAGGACAGAAAAGGGATGTCAGAACACAGGGCAGGAGATGAAGGAAGGAAATTCAAGGGGAAAAGTCATGACTTTGGGTCTCTGAAGCACCCAGTGTCACCACAGCAATTACAGGAGATGATTTGAACAGCAGGGCTAGCTGTTGCTCTCTAGGGACAGCAGAAAACTGAGAGGCAGGGAAGTCTGGAGCATTTTCAGGGTCTGAACTTTAATGCCTAGCTCTGCACACGTGTTTTACAGGACAGTTGCTTTGAGTTAATTCTGTGTGGACTGCTGTCAGGGATGGTTTCAAGTCTGTGTATAATGCTGCTCACACACATGTTTGCTCTCCACATTCATTGAATAAGGGGCACGGGGTGGTTACAGGTTAATGGATTTTCAAGCTGAAGTGTTTGCCAGTAGCATTCAGGACATGGAAATTTGTGCCAGAAACCTTATCAGAGACAAACCATCCCGCGGTGTCCTTTAGTGGAAGCCCAATTATTAGCTCCTTAATATGTTTACCCTGAGAGAAATCCACAGTAACACACCGATGTGTAGACAATTAATTGGGATGTGCCCCAGTGCAAGGACAATACTCAATAATAAACCTCTTTAAGAATGTCCTTCTGAACAATGTGCTGACTACCTGCCTAGCTTAATATCTAAAAATACAATGACCCTGAGCCTCACATAATCCCAGAGACTTTCCTGAAAAAAACATGAGGGCAGGTTAAGGACCTTCTTGCCTGATTGGGTTGGTTGTGGGGCAAAAAGGACCACAACAGCACCCACAGCATCATTTGATATGGTTAACAGCTGCTTAGCAAATTAAAAATGACCCTTGAATTTTGAAAGCCCAGGAGATGGAGGAAAGTGGGAAAGTGGCTACACTGTGAGCTGTGGTTAGAGAAGTCTTTTTGGCCTTGTGGAAAGTGTGTGATGAACCAAAGCATTCCAGAAAAGAGGAGCATTAGGGAGCAGCTGATCTCTCCCCACAGCACTGGGCTGCTAAATGCAGAGCAAGCCCTAGGAGATGCCTCCCCTCAGCTGTAATTGTGCTGTTCGTAGCAGACCATTAACAGATCTAACCTGTCCTCCAGGTGACTGTTTTTTTGATGTCTCACTATTCCTCCTGTTTCTTAGCCTGTCTCATCAAGTCCTTGGGATCAGCTCTTACCTGAATAAGGGACAGCTGCCTTTGAGGTGAGGAGGAAGATGTTGTGCAAAGACCTTGAAAACAAACTTGCCTGTCGGGAGCATCTGCCTTGCAGAACATATTTTTCAGCTTTGAGGGTGGCCTGCTTAGCCAAGCCTGACTATTTCACCATGCTGCAGAGGTTGCCCTGGTATTAATTCACCTCAAAGAGCAGGTTGAAGTCATTAAAATATTTTGCAGGTGGTTCCTTGAATTCATGGTGCAGCTGGATCCAGCCTAAAGGGGGAAAAAAAAAGGAAAGGAGGAGAAGAGGCAAGTTCTGATGAAACACAAATTAACATAACTCATAGAAGGGAAAGAAAATCTGTTTTCAATCTCTACAACAAAGCCAAGCAACACATCAAGCTAGAAAGGAGAAATGTCAGCCAGGCAGTGCTGGGGATTTTATTGCTTTAGCACAAGTGCTTCTCCACGGTCCCAGAAGTGCCCAGGTGCTACCGCAGCAGCCAGACCCCCCGAGCACAGGCCTGGGTATGCAGGGATGTGGGGGGCTTCACAACAAGGCCTCTGCTCCCATATGGGTCCAGACTCAAGGTTTGTTTTAATGCCCTGGCACTAGAACTTGTATGTTGGCCTCAGTCTCTCCTGTGCATGGAAACTCTCCGTGTAATGCACCATTTCTTCCCCTTAGAGCTGGACATACTTTTTTTCAGGGGATGCTGACTAGGGCTGAGCTGGGCAGTCCATGGGAAGCTCACAAGGGAGATCCCAGATTTGGTACCTCCATGAGCTACTGGTGGGTTGATCACCAACAACCTGCCTTGGCATCTTCTGGATTCAGCAGTGCCTCCCGATGCCCATGGGCATCACAGTCCTTGGTCCGTCCTCAGGGATAACAAGGCACTTTGGCATAAACACCGTCATACTGGAGAGCTGTACTGGATCTGACTGGGATGGAGGTATCACTCTCCACAGCAGCCCAACACAGTAGGGTGGTGTGCCTTGGATTTGGGGCTAAGCCAGTGTTGCTAAACACTGATGTTTTTGCTATTGGTGAGCAGAGCATTGAGACTGGGACCAGGCTGGGTTTGAGCAAGAGACTGGGAAGGGACACATCCGGGGTTGTGGCCCAAACAGACCCCAGGGATGTTCTGCACCATATGATGTCAAACTCAGAGATTAGAAGTTCAGGGGAGGAAGGAGGAAGGAGAGATGTTTGCGGTTTGCGTATTCCCCTAAAAGCCAATCACGCATGCTGAGGCCCTGATTCCCAGGACCCACTTGCCTATCTGCCTGCTGATGGGAAGTAGAGAGTTCCTCCTTCTGCTTTGCTTGCAAGTGCATCTTTTGCTTTCTCTATTAAGCTCATTATATCAACTCATGAGTCTTCTCACCTTTCATTTTCTCCCCATCCTTTGTGAAAGAGAACTGAGACAACATTTGGGTGGCTGTTTGGCTGACAGCCGGGGTAAATCTACCACGTGAACTGGTACGTCAAAATTCACCAAACTTGCTCATTGCAAAAAGTCAAAAGACTGAAAAATCAGGTAAAATAGGAAAAAAAAAGAACCAAGCTAGTCTACTAGCAAGCCTATGACTAATGAGGCAATTGTACAGCTCTGGTCATTGCTGGCTTTGTGGTGGACATGTATGGGATATGCCACAGGTCAAACCACAGCTACTTGCTTTTTTTCTGTGGAAGAGCAGTGTGGTCTGTGGGCAGGATTATTTTTGGGCATTATGAAGCCCATCTGCAGAGACATGAGTGCAGGTATTAGGATAAGGGGTAGAGTGTCACCTTTCCTGGCTGCAACCCTCACTTCAGGCTAGAGGCAACAGCAGAAATGGTGGAGGTTCCTGCCCCAGGATACCAATACAACACCTGTTTGAGCCACACACTCTTTTTTCACTCTTCCTTGGAAGGGAGTAAAAGCCTCCTGAACACTGCACTTTTATACCTAAGACAGTCCGCAATCAAATAGACGAATCTGGAAAAATTACCATCTTGTGGATAAATGGAGAAACACCTCTTATCTAGGATGTCTTCTCATTTGGGGAAAAAGAAAAACCATTTAAAACATTGCAACTTCAGTTCTTTCAGGATAAATGGCTGTCCTGAGGAAGCTGATGTCTGCTCAAGCTCCCTGTCAGAATCACTGCCGGGAGACTGTTGATGAGTTTAGCCATTGCCAGGCTGGAGTTTGGTGTTGCATCCCTTTGCTTTGCCATGAGCTCTTGGTGGTGGCAAATGCTTGCAGTGGGCAAGAGTGATGGAAGGGTATGAGAAAGGTAGCAGGTATGGTCAGGGACTTTTTGCTCCACCAGCCACTTCCAGGCCACTTCCTTTTCCCTCCACCAGCAGATCCTCTGGGCCCGTGACTTTGTGGCAGCTGTGGTCTATTTATAAAACTTGGTTCAGATGTTGGTGCACATTTACAATGAGAACATGAGCAGCATCTTCTGTATGAATGTAGGAAGGAAAGGGATGAGCTAGAGGACTACAAGCTCTTCCTTGAGTGTCAGCAGAACATATCAGGGGAGGCAGGATGAGCAGCAGAAGAAGAAGGACCTTTCTCACAGACAGCCCAAAGGATAAGGCTGATGGCCCAGCAGACGTGTCCCATAATGTGCTGGAAGCTGTTATTCTATAAATAACCCCATTGTTTCAGCAAAACATCAACCTAGGGAGACCGCACTGAATCAGCAGTTTCTTTTCTTTTTTTCTTTCCTGATTGCAAAATCAGAGCCGACCTATTGCTGCAGTCGGTGATGGTACAGCGAGAAATGAAAGACAGCAGAAAGCAGGAGGGAGAACACACAAAGGCTGAGGCAGCATGTTGGGACATGGTTCCGGGCACCCAAGGCGTGGCCCAGACCCTTGGCACCACATGCACTGGGAAATCAGCTGCCTGTTTGCAGAGGCTGACATCGAGATAGAAATGCACCACGACATCCAAGCAGCCAGATGCTCACCTGAGCAATGAGAATGTGGCAGCTGGCAGAGCTGTGTGGGGCTGCATCAACTAGAAATAAAGATTTGACCAGCTGGGTAGGCAACTGCAGTCAGAGGGATCATGGCTTTCCCCCCAAAAGTGGAGAATCGGACTTCAAAACCTGAAGCACTGCAGTTCAGGGCTGTCTAGATCAGTGGAACCTACCCCTGCTTTTGCACCCATGCCAACCGGGCCGCTGAGAGCGGCATGGCCACAGCATGACCATGAATCATGTGAAAACTTGAGGTCCTTTCTCAGGGAAGGAGGGCACAGAGGTCTCATTGCACCTTTTGTCTTTAGAAGGGCTTTTGACAACTATGTATCCCAGCTTATTTTTAATATTTTGAAATAAAATGGATTTGACTAGAAGTATTATTAAAAGCCTCTCTGCTGTGAATCTGCTCTCTGCATACACCTGAATCACATCCATCCCTATAAACATCCACTGCGCAGCACAAGAATAGTCATTCCCAGCTCATCACCCAGCAAGAGTAGATGGCTCCAGGCTTGTGCAGAGTGGTCAGCTGAACCACCAGAACCATCAGAAATGGGCTGGATATAAGCCCTTACTCCCATGAGGAGGTGATGTCATGATGGGAGAGGATGCACAGGCAGTTACTGTGGCTCAGCTGATTGGGGGTGACCTCTCAAGCCTCCCTAATTCAAGGGGATATCTGAGCCCTTCACAAGGAAGCAAATTATTCCAATTCCTACACAGAGTGTAGTAGAATGTTTAAAAATGGAGGATTCCTCTTCCTCCCTGCTGGGGACAAACCAGGTCACAGCTGCACAAGCACATCTGAAAGGAGAACACAGAAGTAGATTCAAAAATCCCCACATATTTGTGGTTTAAGCCTTTCAGAGATTTGTACATCAGGTGCAGAACAGAGGGCTTCACTCTGCACTGTCAGGGTGTGGATCTCCAGCTCACCCCTACCTGAAGATTTGCCACACTTCATTCCATGGCCAAGCAAAGCAGTGAGGACACAGCAGCACCAGGGATGACCACAGACCTGCAGCCCGGGACCAAACCGAGTGACGGTGACTGCCTCGCACCTCGGAGAGGGCAGGACGTGGTGGTGGCAGCGTGGATGCGGAGGGCTCTGCCCAGCTCCTACCGACGGCTCCTGCCTGTGGGCTTGGGTGAGTCGCCTTGCTTTGCAAAACCAAAATCAAACCCAGCACAAATGGAGATGTCAAAATGCCAAATGCCATAGCAAGGTCTGCAGGGGGACAGGTTGGCGGGATGAGGGCAAAGAAATGGTGAAGAGGTAGGAATTGTGTCCACGGGTATGAAAAATGCGTCAGGGAGGAAGCAGGAGCTGGAGAGACCTTGTCAAGGAGGCTGCAAGTGTCTCTTCTCCATATCATCCCAAGCCCATTTGAGTTTCAGCATCCCCCATCCCACTGTCATTCGCTTTTCTTTACAACTCCTCCTTATTCTTTCCCTCCCTGCACTTGGGTCACGGACAGTCACTAAGGCGTCACCTTGGTGCACATTACTGTGTCTTTCACTATGACAAAGTCCTCAGCCTCTCCTCCCAGGAGAGGGATCGCCAAGCTAACACTGAACATGGACTCTCCTTGTCTACCTGAGGAGGTTTACTTGTGTTAGAAACAAAATGTCCATCTCATGCATAACTCCGCTACAACACAGAGGTGTTGGATAACTCCAGGTTGAAGATCTCTCAGGATCCTGCCCACGGCTCCCTGGACTCCAAGTGGGCACATGAGAGCAGCTGAACATCCTAGCTGCGGGATTTTTTGAGGAACTGTTCAAATTACCACATCAGAGTTCTCAGTACTCTATAAAAACTGAGCAGATAGGAAATACATATCAGATACCATCAAATCAGGAGGCAGAGAGGAAGTTCTTCCAGTTCTTCATTGTCTATAGTCTAACAAGGCTTTAGGTTAGCCACAAGAAATTTCTCATGAAAATTAAAGACAAATACGGGGAAGATGGAAATTCGAGTGATATGAACTCTTTCAGTGTTTCAGAAAAGATGGGGTTTGCCTCAGCTTCTACCACAACCTTTCAGATAAGTGGTAAGATTTCTTTTTATTAAATGGATTTATATGGATTTTATCCGGTCTAAAACAACACATAAAAATGAAATATTGTATATTAAATGCTTTTTGCAGTGATTTTGCTAGTAAATTAACTGCAATTTACATATAGAAGCATGTCAAACTACCCTTTCTAGCCAAAAGCTGATGCTAAGCATCAGAAAAAAATTAGTCATTTTCCTGTCTTAGAAAATGTCTAATTTTCTTGAGTAAGACTTTCATGTGTAATAGTAAAGATACTAAAATCACCAGACTCAATTAAAAATGTAAGTTTATGAATTTTCAGCTGAATATAAAAGCTTCATTGCTGACTAAGCCATTCTATTGTAAAACCAATTAAAATACTGTACTCTTTTAAAACTAAGACTTCAAACTCCTGATAACATTACTTTAAAAAAAAAAAAAAAGAAAAATCTCAATTGAGGGTAACTTACTGAATGTCTGACATAGTTAACAATGCTTCCGAAATACTTTTTTTCTCTCTGAAAGCCAAAGTTCAACAAAGACATTTATTTCTTTTACACCTGCTGGTAATGATTTGGTTTACATGTTATGACTTGTTTCAGTTTGTTCCGCAGTTCGGTTTATTACTGATTTTTCACTTATTTTGACGCGTATATGCATCACTGTTGGAATCGTGTATGCAGTGCTCTGGATAGAGAAGGAATTGCTTTGATCAACCCTCCAAATGGCTGCCTCGGACAACTGAAAGCAATGGAAACAGGAAGTTTATTGGTGCAGAAAGAGGAAAACCACCACATTCACACTGTTATAGGCTGGATTAAGTCTTGATGGAATTGAGCTGGTTAAATTAGGAAAAGATGGCCAAGCAGATTGCAGTGCAAAGCCTGGAGCAGAGGGAGGCAGCCTGCCTTGCTGGCAAGATCGAGCACTCTCACAAAGGGACCTTGCTGCTCCCCACTGCTGGAAAGCACTGTGGCCAAGCCTGAAACAGCTGGGAGCAAGCAGAGCTTGTAGGGGAGAGATGTGGGAGAGTGTCTACCCTTCTTCTCTTGGTTTTTAGAGCCTCGGAGCCAAAAAAAGGCATCCACACGCTGTGTTCGGACAGCACTCAGCATCTACCTGCTGCTGCTGACGGCCGGCCAGGGGCTGCTGACGTACAAAGGTAATGCTACAACCTTGCCAAGGGCTTGCCATCAAAAGAGAGCTTTGCTGCGTGCTCCTGGGGGCCTGGGCAAGTGGGAATGAGCACACAGATCGGAAACCTCTGAGGGAGCACGGAGGCTCCTCCGCACACTGTCAGGCAAAGCAGCCGCTGCAGGGAACAATTCCCCCACCGTGTATGTGTGCTTTGCATTTGCAAAAGCACTCCCAGCTGCACTTCTGGCTGCAGCAAGGACTGGCACATGAAAACCATCTCCCCGGGTCAAACAGGGGTGGTCTTTATCCCCCGGTGTCCTCCCCAGGTGCTGAGGAACTGCTCTGCCAAACAACCATTTCCCAGCCAGGCCAGGCAGCGAATATTCATTGCATGGGCTTTTTGTTTCCTCAGTATTTAAGATGCAGAGAGAGATATTGAAACTTCAAGAGCAAAATGCCTCCTATACAGAGGAGATACTGAAGAGCTCCTTTGCTAACAATCTGGCTTTGGAAAGAAGCTCTACTGGGATGAACTTTCTCATGAGACATGAAGAAAACTGGAGGAGAAGCCTAGAAGAGGAAATCACTATAATTAAAAGCAACAATGCAAACCTGATGATGAGGATGAACAACATCACCCTGGTGGCAGGTATGGCTCTCCATGCTGGCTCTGCAGTGGGGATACCTGGCTCCTCTGCATCACTAGCGGGGCTGAAAACCCAGTTTAGATGATCCCATAACTAGGGCAAGATTTAATCTTCCTATCAGTTAATGATGCCCCCATGCCCAGGCATGGAGTCAGCTCCAGACCAGGGAGCACCTATCGGAGCTGGAGCACTGCCCTGCACAAACCCCCACATTCCCTTGGGACTTGCAGATTTGGACTCTAGGTGCCCTCCAAAAGGGTGGTGTCTCTAGCTCACACCTCAAGCCTGTGAATCCCACACTGCTGTGTTCCTCACTGACTGCTGGCTACTGAAAAATATCCATTAAATATTTATTCCAGGGCCTCCTGGACGCAAAGGGGATCCTGGTCCACCAGGTATGTTGGTAAATGAGCCACAACTTCTCCTCTTTTCCTCTTTTTCTTTATTTCATCTAAGAGACCCTAAGTGAGAATTTGGGATTTCAGTCTCCAGACCCAGACCCTACCCAGTATGCAGACACCCAACACCCTGGTCATGAGGAGACCTGCTGTACCTTTTCACTGATCCTCCAGGAGCCCTGGCTAGCCCGAGTGCTCCCAGAGAGGTCGGTGCCCATCTTGTCCCTATGAAAACATTGGCACAGCCCAGGAGTGAGCTGGGTGCAAGCTCTGCCCTCCACAGCCACGCACAAGCTGCGACCCTGGGTACCTGGGGGCTTGGGTAGAACTACACCCACCTTAGGAGGTAAATATCTCCAGACTGTGAGGATGCAGCAAGTCCTGGTCTAATGCTGGCTCCCCTTTGAGCAGAGGTTGGACCAGGCAACAGTTTCTGTGATGCTGTGATGATGATCTAAGATGCAACCCTTGTTAGGTCAGGTCTGTAACTCATCCATCCCTACTTCTTGGCTACAAAATGAGATTTTCTGAATGAAAAAAAAATAAATTAAAAAATGTGCTTTCATATCTTCCTGGCTGCACTTACGACATTGAAACAGCACGTCCTGCCAAGCAGTGTTATTGCACATCAGAGCCCAATAGTTCAGTGCATTTTCATGGAAGATCTCCCCAATGGTTCCCACGAGCTGGGCTTGGCAGGAAGACAAGCTGGCCCCTGCCCAGCCGAGCACTCAGCTGAGCTCCAAGGACTTTACTCAAGTGGTTTTGCTGGTCCCTGCCAGCTGAAGATTGGCCTCACTGGTGACTGAAATTGTGTGAGCAAAGGATGATTAAAAAAATTCATCTCTTCTTCTTAGCCATTACTGTGAATAGATGATGTGTGTCAGCTGATATATGTATTTTACATCCCAGGGTTACAGGGACCACCAGGGACAAAGGGAGACCAAGGTAAGGCTTTTTTGACACCTAAATTACTTATGTGGATGAACATAAAGTGGCTTTATGGATGACTTTATGAGCAATCTTGTCCTCAGCCAAGGTGTGAGTAAGAATGTCATTGGAATTGAAGGAAATAAGCCTACGTAAAGCTAATGTGAGTAAAAGCAAAACTTGGCTGGAAAAAATCTTATTTTAAAAGTCAATGTGCAACAGTCACAGTGGGCCAATTTGCCACTGTCACCAGCAGCACTCTCAAGTGTGCAGAGTGGAGTTTGGCTCATGCTGGCAGCTGTGGTAGGTGTCCTGCTGCTGGCATTCACTAGACATGGCACCGCATGAAGCATCAGGAAAGTGGTGTTGTCCTTGCAGGCGTACATGGACCCCAGGGTGAGAAGGGGAGCCAAGGAGCTCCTGGTCCTGCTGGCCCAAGTGGTGATCCAGGGGTGAAAGGAGAAAAAGGAGAGATAGGACTTGAAGGTAAGACTTCTTCACTATCTCAACATTTTTAATGTTCTCACACATATTTCTTTTTAAACTCATTCTCCATAAAACACTAGAAGAAGTCTTCATAGGTCAGTGTTCATAAAAATCCAAGCAGCTCTAAGCATGGTTTGCCAGTCAGTGAGGGAGCTGGATAAACAGGACACTTGACCTGATCTGCAGGGGTTTAATTTCATGTCATGCTTCAGCAAATCTCCCAAAGGAGGGCAGGGGGAAGGGGCCATGCAAAATGTTGACTCTGCATCATGGAAGTCTCTTTACAGAGTGACCTTTGTCTAATGAAAGCCACAGATCTTCAATTATCAGACTATCCTAGATTAAAGCAGTCATGTTTGCAGTAGGATTTTCATGGTATAAAATAATACAATATAATTTATATGCACAAGCATGTGGATGTTAGTCCTCATTTTAGTGGAACCTCTTTCTGAGAGCTTTATATCTTACATAAGCCTGGCTTTATACACCTGAAGTAGAAGAGTTATGCAACGTGTTTCTTCCATGTAACGTGCATTATGGATAGCTGCTACTCAGTGGTCTCACACGGGCTGAAAGCAGGAGAGGAAAAGAAAGCAGATGATGTGTGTGGTGCAAAGCAGGGAGGACAGTTGGACAGGTTGATAAGAGCTTCCTCAGATCTTCCATCAGATCCTGAATGCCCCAATGCTCTCATTAGCACAAGATGCTCCAGAAGAGAAAAGTGATTGTAGGAGGAATATCAAAAGGCAAGGACTTTGGGATAATTCTGGAGCAGAAAGATGAAGGTGAAGTCTTCAAGTGAGGCACTTTCAAGTAATTCAGCTCTTTCGGAGCATGCTGATCACTGGTTCAGAGAAGAGAAGATTAAGGGGAGATGAGAGAACTCTCTGGAAGCACAGGAGTGGAATATGCTGCCCTGTATCTCCACTGTGTCTAGCAGAAGGGAAGTGTTCAGACTGCAGTAAAGGATATTTAACTAGAGGAGAAAACATTCCAGTAGTAGGGATAGTTTGGGGAATGGGTTGGAGAGGTGTCATGGCACCACTGCAAGCCTTTAACAGCAGGCCAGACAAACATCTGGCCAGACAGTCTGACAGAGGTGGATCAGATAGACCAGCTCTCTCCTCCTACAGCTTTATGGAAATGTCACCAAGTGGTAGATGCTGGTGTGAGGCCAAACCTTGCTACTGGTGTGGCCAGACAGAGGTGCTCCGCAGGCTGCAGAGACAACAAATCAGGTTTTTTGAATTTATCTGTGTGTGCTGTGCTGTTTGATAGGTCCCCAAGGACAGAAAGGTGACATGGGCAAGAAGGGAGACCCTGGGCCGCAGGGACCCGTGGGTCCTCAGGGACAGCATGGAGCCCCAGGACTGGCAGGTTACAACGGTAAGTGCACAGGACAGGGTGCAGGGCTGCCCCAGCTGAGGGGCTGGGCTAAACCTCGTTAGCACTGATGCCAGGATGTCCTTACAGGTACCCCGGGGAAGCCTGGACCTCCTGGGCCTAAAGGAGAGGCAGGTAAGCAGTACAGAAAGTGCAATTTCTTGTAGAGACATGAGATTGATCTCTTTTATATGGTGTTTCATGACAAGGAAAACTGCAGCCGGTCTAGAACCCAGCATGGGTGAGAGAAGATGATGATGATTAGATGAAGAAACCATACCAGCATTTCAATGTCATCCAAACTCATCCAACAGCCTTGGCTTTCTCATCTGGGCCCCACTCCCTGTGCAGGAGACTGAGAGAGAAAGAAGGGCCATGTCCTCCTTCCTGACTTGTGTGCACACACAAGGCCAGAAATTGGCTGCTCTTTGAGGAGAGCACTTGTGCATTTCAAGGCTGGCAGTCGGCCAGGACCTGGGTCCATGCAGCTTTTTGCTCCAGGTCATCCCTCACTGCATTGCTAAGATTAGCACTGCCAGGGGAGGATTGCAATTCGGAGAGACCCAGTGTTTGTTTTGCCTTCTCAGGCCCAACTCAGTGTGCAAGGGCTGATGGTGGAGCTGTCCTTTTATCTCCTTCATGTGTCGTGTTACATTTCATGTGTGCTGCTTTCACTCAACCTCAAGGTGCAGCTGGACAAGGTGGACCTCCTGGAAGTCCTGGCCTCGATGGCAGACCTGGCCAGAAAGGGGAGAAGGGGGACCAGGGCCCCAAAGGTAGCCCAGGTACAGCACTGCTCAAACCTATAACTCATTGACCTCCTACTCTGGCCCCACTTTGTATGATGGCTTTACCCTTACTGATTTCTTTTTAATTGTAGGAATACCAGGCATTGCTGGACTCAAAGGTGAACCGGGAGTTCAAGGAATAGCAGGTAAAGGAGAATAAAACAGGTTTTGGGTCAACAGCACACAACATGCAGACACTGGAAAGGGAACTACAACACCAAGAGGAGATCTCTTGAGTCCTCTTCTTGGAGCCCCAATGCATCCCAGGATGCCATGGCACTCCTGGGGCTCTGCCAGGCTGCTGTGGGCTGACTACTCACCAGAGGGTTGTTTCTACCATCTGCAATATGCATGAGGGGGTGATGGTGCCTGAATTTTTTGTATAAATTGAAAATGCACAAACAAAGCAACAGTTTAAGATGAACTTCGGGAGAAGATGTTTCTCCACTGCCTGTATTTTCTTTTTTGACATGGTCTGCACAGAGCATGATGTGAAATAAAACACCTGATTCAGAAATAGATGCTTATAGTGTAGACACCTTAACTAGATGAGTTAAAATCCATCATAAGCTTTTATAAATGTATAAACACCAGCCTTATAAATGTTTGTTTGTTTGTTTGTTTGTTTGTTTGTTTTGATCATCTTAGGACCTCCAGGGCAAAAGGGAGCAAAGGGAGACCAGGGCCTACGAGGTAAACCCTTACAGCATGATTTATTCTGATGCTACAAAGCATATCAGGTGCCACATTCCACTGTTTGTTATGAATATGAAATGCTTGTTGTGTCCTTTCCTTGGGAATGGACAAAGGCAATGACTTTTTTGCTTTCCACCCAGGCACCCCAGGCTCAGTTGGTCCAAAAGGAAGCAAGGGTGATTATGGCACTAAGGGTCTGAAAGGAGAACCAGGACTAAAAGGAGACAAGGGAGAGAGGGGATATACAGGTAAGGCTCTTTGCCGCAGGGTCTGTGGAGCTGATGGTACATTTGGCTGCAGGACTGTAGATCACAGACTGGCACAAGCTGCTCTGGGGCCTGTTTGCAGAGCTCATTTGCAGGAACTCAACAGGCAGACCAGCCCTCCCAGCAGAGGAGTGTACAGGGTGTCACATGTACACCCTGGGAGGTGTGCTAAAAGACATGCAAGTAAACAGATGCATTAGGTTTTCTCAAATCCCTGATTTCACAGAAAACTGGAACAACCCATGTTCCTCTTTGCTTTGTCCAGAGGCATCCTGTAGCACACCATGTCACTGGGATAAATCCCATGTGAACACGGCACTCAGGAACATGGAATAGTGAAGATGATGGAAATACCTAACAGTGAGGCCATTTAACTACACCTTGCTAACTGTAGGACACAAAAATTGTTCAGAAGGGCCAACACTACAGGTACTCTCCATCCTTAACCCTCCTCCCTTCCAATCACAGAATGTTTCAAAAAAACCTAAGACCTGTAGTAGAAAAAACACCAAACAAACAATACAAAATACAGCAGCCCATGGGAAGCAAACAGTGCTCCAGATGCTTTTTTCTTTTAACTGTTGGCACAGAATAGCACAGGAATCCTCAGAAAGAAAATAAACTAGATTTTATGTGGGGCTCCTCACACACTCCTCCTCTGGAGCTTTGTGCCTGGAGGAGGGAAGAAGGGTAACTGGGCTGGCTGCAGGCCAAAGACTGCCCTCTGGGTGCATCTCCTCTCCTGGTCCCCAGAAGTAGACAGCAATGAGTGCTATCTGGAGGTAGCTTTGGGGGAAAGAACTCATTGGGTTTTTTCAAACACCCCCACCCTCAAGACCAAGATGCTCTACAGAAATGTGGAGAACTGTTGAGAGCACCTTTCTGCTCTCCCTGGAGAGCAAATCCCAGGATGCAGGTCTTCCTGCAAGTACTTGGGGAGATACCATGCCTGCTCCTGGGGATCCCAAAGTCTGTCAGAGATGTCAGTTTACAGGTAGCAGTGGGAATGAGATACATTTCCCACAGCTGAGTGAATAGATGAGATTTTAAAAGTGGTCCTTTTCTTGGGTCACACATTAGGAAGATCCTACTTTTCCTGCCACATTTCTTTTACATACCCTTAGTCACTTCAGGGTGTTCATTTTCTGCAAGGAGAGGAGTCTGCACATCTCTGACTCACGCAAGTATTCAGAACTAGATAGAACCAGATTTTTCCACAAGCAACTGTCAAATGTTTGCTTTTCTAATTTGCAACAGGTTCCCAAGGAGTGAAAGGGAGCAAAGGTGAAAAAGGAGAAGGTACTGGACTTTTACTTCTTCTCTCACTTGCCCTCTGGTATCAAAGCTACCTGAGATCAGAACCAAAATCCCCCTCTACTCACACAGCACAGCTAACAAAGCCAAGGAGTCTGTGGTCTGAGGTGCAGCCTGGTGTCTCCAAATGCAGGGGCGGGCTCTTGAATTGTTTGGATTTGAGCTACCAGTAACCTCTGGTCCCACCCTGGAGACGGGAATATCCCTCTGGTTTGGGTGGTCACTGCTCCTGTCTGTTGATGTCTTTTTCCTTATGCCTGTATGATCCATAGAGTTATTTTCTTCTCCTCTGAACTCTCAGCCGGCCTCAGTAATTTTGTACGAATCGTGGGAGGAGACAGGAGGGGCCGTGTGGAAATCTTCCACAAGGGGTCCTGGGGAACAATATGCGACGATGGCTGGACCACCCGAGAGGCCACCGTAGTCTGCCGAATGCTGGGATTCAGCCGTGCGGTCTCTGCCTTCACAGCCACAGCAGGTGGGTCCACTACAGCTTTACACCTCTCCACGCCTGGCACGGGTGGTTACACACACCACAGCAAGGTCACCCACACGAGCAGCAGGTGATCTCCTCAACAGGGCAGCTCATTCCTCTTGGGATGAGGCAGCTGCATGTCAAGTGCTTGAACTGTGCCCAAAGGCTTGATTTCCAACAAGCCAACCACGCAACCCAACACACACCCACTATTCACAGGGCTCCCTTTAGAAAAAAAATGCATATTCCTCTTTCTCTCATCCAATACTTTTTTGCTTCTTTGTTTGTTTGTTTGTTTGTTTAATCTTCCAAAGGCACTGGACAAATTTGGCTTGATGACGTAAGTTGCACGGGGAGTGAAATTACAATTACGGACTGTACCAAGCGTGACTGGGGTGCGCACAACTGCAACCACGGCGAGGATGCTGGGGTGGAGTGCATTTGATGGGACACCAAGTCTGTCCTGGGAGCTGCTGCTGCCTCTGCTCTCCGTGCAGCTTTTCTTCATGATGCAAACCCCATTTCATCAGGCTGTGCTTTTGTGCCTCTTTACCAGGCCATAAAAACATTGACAAAGAAGGGTGAATTTTTCACCAATCAATAACAGTTGCAAGACCCACAGGTAACCTGAAACATCCCAGCTGTCACCAAACAATTGGAGCTCAGGCATATGAGCCAGTTCACAGCCTTTCCAGCTACCTGACATCAGCTCATCTGC
Source organism: Dryoscopus gambensis (assembly GCA_013389985.1). Lineage (NCBI taxonomy): Eukaryota > Metazoa > Chordata > Aves > Passeriformes > Malaconotidae > Dryoscopus > Dryoscopus gambensis. Next base: position 189,374 of record WEIT01025897.1, on the reverse strand, counting down.
AGGAGCTCACACATGTGTGACCTCTAGGTCCACAGGGGAGGGGATGGTCCACATTAGCTTAGTGCAGTAAGAGAATAGGATCAGTGTGCAGAAACCTGCACTTACTGCAGCCGAGCTGCCTCGTCCATCTTCATCACGGTACAGTTGTGAACCTGAGCTAAAAACCTCCTGGGAAGTGCATACACCCAAGATAGCAGATGCTCAGAAATCATCAGATGATCTATCTAGCATGCAAATATAAATATTCTTAAGAAACTATGCTGATCACACATAAAAGTGCAAAAATAAGTGCCTCGGATCTAGATGCCATACCATCCTGGTTTAGCACACCACTTGTTTTTGACCTTAGCTAAGTCCCTTGTTTTCTCTGTCAGCATTTCCCAGCCTGTCCCCAGGAGCAATACCCCTTACTTATCCGGTGTATAAAGCTAAGCTTTTCATACCTTTAGAAATTAGATGCTCCAGTAAAGCAAAATTATGACAAATAAAAAATGTAGCAAAGCATGAATAAGCTATCGATTGGTGTTAAATATAAACAATTAAACAAATAAATAAATAAACAAATAAATGCTCGAACAGATAAAGAAATAAAATTATACACACACACACCTGTAGATGTATTAGGGTGAAAATACTGAACTGGGCTTTCCTGGATCCCATGCGATTGATGCAATTTACATTCCATAAATAAAGGTTTCCCTGCACGGACAAGCGCTGGACACATCCTGAAGGGATGCCACGGGCTCGGTGGGACCTGCGGGAGGAGCCATCAGCCACCTCCCGGCACCCCTCCCCATCCCCGCCGCGGAGCCCGGTTGTCTCCGATGCTCCTTGCCGGCGCTAAGGGGAGCTCAAGGGCCGCCGCCGCTCCGCAAAGCCGCTGCGGGAGACCCGCGGCACCGGCCCGGCCCGGAGGCTGCCCCTGCCCCCTCGTCCCCGCCGCCTTCCCCCGCGGAGAACCGGGGATCCTGCGCATCCCTCTGTGCTCCGCCCTCGTGGGACCCCGCCTGGAGCACTGCGCCCAGCTCTGAGACCCCGGCACGGGAGGGATACCGACCTGCTGGAGTGAGGCCAGAGGGGGCTGCGAAGATGCGCACAGGGCTGGAGCACCTCTCCTATGAAGACAGACTGAGAGAGTCGGGGCTNCTGCAGGAGCTCACACATGTGTGACCTCTAGGTCCACAGGGGAGGGGATGGTCCACATTAGCTTAGTGCAGTAAGAGAATAGGATCAGTGTGCAGAAACCTGCACTTACTGCAGCCGAGCTGCCTCGTCCATCTTCATCACGGTACAGTTGTGAACCTGAGCTAAAAACCTCCTGGGAAGTGCATACACCCAAGATAGCAGATGCTCAGAAATCATCAGATGATCTATCTAGCATGCAAATATAAATATTCTTAAGAAACTATGCTGATCACACATAAAAGTGCAAAAATAAGTGCCTCGGATCTAGATGCCATACCATCCTGGTTTAGCACACCGCTTGTTTTTGACCTTAGCTAAGTCCCTTGTTTTCTCTGTCAGCATTTCCCAGCCTGTCCCCAGGAGCAATACCCCTTACTTATCCGGTGTATAAAGCTAAGCTTTTCATACCTTTAGAAATTAGATGCTCCAGTAAAGTAAAATTATGACAAATAAAAAATGTAGCAAAGCATGAATAAGCTATCGATTGGTGTTAAATATAAACAATTAAACAAATAAATAAATAAACAAATAAATGCTCGAACAGATAAAGAAATAAAATTATACACACACACACCTGTAGATGTATTAGGGTGAAAATACTGAACTGGGCTTTCCTGGATCCCATGCGATTGATGCAATTTACATTCCATAAATAAAGGTTTCCCTGCACGGACAAGCGCTGGACACATCCTGAAGGGATGCCACGGGCTCGGTGGGACCTGCGGGAGGAGCCATCAGCCACCTCCCGGCACCCCTCCCCATCCCCGCCGCGGAGCCCGGTTGTCTCCGATGCTCCTTGCCGGCGCTAAGGGGAGCTCAAGGGCCGCCGCCGCTCCGCAAAGCCGCTGCGGGAGACCCGCGGCACCGGCCCGGCCCGGAGGCTGCCCCTGCCCCCTCGTCCCCGCCGCCTTCCCCCGCGGAGAACCGGGGATCCTGCGCATCCCTCTGTGCTCCGCCCTCGTGGGACCCCGCCTGGAGCACTGCGCCCAGCTCTGAGACCCCGGCACGGGAGGGATACCGACCTGCTGGAGTGAGGCCAGAGGGGGCTGCGAAGATGCGCACAGGGCTGGAGCACCTCTCCTATGAAGACAGACTGAGAGAGTCGGGGCTGCTCAGTATGGAGAAGAGAGAGCTCGTAGAGCACCTTCCAAATACCTGCAAGAGAGCTGGAGAGGGATTTTTGACAAGGTCATCTAGAGATAGGACAAGGGAGAATAGCCTTAAACTAAACGAGAGTAGGTTTAGGTTATCTATCAGGGAGAAATTCTTCTTTGTGAGGGTGGTGGGGCACTGGCCCAGAGGTTGCCCAGAGCAGCTGTGGGTGCCCCATCCCTAAAAGTGTTCAAGGCCAGGTTGGACAGGGCTCCCCTGCCCAGGAGACTGAAACTAGATGACCTTTAAGGTCCTTTCCAACTCAAATGATTATGTGATTCTATGATCCTAGGAGTGAGAGGGCAGTGGTAGCCAAAAGGGCCTGGTGATGCTTCCGGAGTGTTCCTGTGATGTCCCACCTGTGTCATAGGGAAAGACTAAAATGTGTTTTATCCTGTTAAACAGCTGACAGCACACACCATGAGACCAAAACCTGTGAGCAGAGTGGTTGGTTTGGGGGAATGAGGCAGGTTGTGGTGGTTTCAGCCCTTAGTAACTGCAGCACTGGTAAAACAGACCTCCAAGAAAGGGATTTTGTAAAATAAGAGTGGATGTTTTTAGGTCTTTGTGATGCAGTCTCTTGTGCCCAACGTTTTGTGAGAGACTGTTGGGCAGCTGGGACACTTGTACAGGTTTTGCTAGAAACACAATTTTTAAGGCAAACCCTCAGATTTTGCCAGCATGTCAGAGGTGTCCCTTTGGAGGGACAGAGGAGGGACAGCTGCCCAGCTCTCCCCCAGCCTCACCACTGTGGGGGCAGGACACGAGTCCCAGCAGGGCCATTTGGAGCCTGAAGCCCAGCACTGTGACTCCCATGCAGCAGATTTGGGGGCCACTCATGCCCCACATGTTCACTTGTCCAGTCTAAGGGAAGGTCCACTGGGGCGGGAAGAGTGCCACAAGTCACCACAGGATGGTTGGCGAGCAGCAAAAAATCCTTTTTGCATCTATAGGAAGGGGTAGCCCTGAGATTTGGAGGTTGGCTTGCAGGGCCACACCCCTCCCTCCCAAATACCCAGCTTCAGCTATTCCACCCCAGATTTGAAGTCTCCCAACCGTCCTGCACTGCCCTGAAAGCTGCCTGTGACAGCTAACAAGGAGTGGTACAGCTTTGCTTATCATTCATGCCCAGCACCAATTGAAAAGACTTAGTTAAGCAAAATGCAATTACACTGTCATGGATAAAAGGGATGCAATTAATTAAAATGGAACATTTTCCCTTAGGAATGATGTTATTTCCAGATGCTCCCATCCCTGCTCATTCCTCGTGTTCTGAAGAGATTTGGAATGGGTGGGGAGAGCTGGGGGTCTTTTGGGTGCTTTTGTCCTGTCTCATTGGCTCACGTGTGTTTACGAGGTAAGTTAGCAAAGACCCTTGAGGTCACAGATCTTTTCTGGACCCCTAAAACACAGTTTCCAATGTATCTGACACTACCTTTCCAGGAAGATGAACATCTCATAGAGGCTATCTGGCATCAAACTGAGACTTTTCTCCTTTTGGGGAGAAAACTGAGCCTTCTGTCATCTCTGAAGGAATGGGGAACAGCCAGACATGGTAGGATATGGGCTGTGGCTGGAAGGATTTTCCAAAATTCACAGGGAAGCAGCTGAAGTGAGGTTTCCCATCTCATGCCCCACAGGAAGGGAGAGATGCTGAAGAGCAAAACATTTTCTAACTAAAAGCCAGTTCTCCAGGTTTCCAAAGCCTGAAGTTTATGCTGAATGCATCCGTAACACACCTCCTTAGCAAAATTATTGATGATTCCAGCTGCAAAGATAAAAAAGGTAATTAATGCGTTAAAGACATTGCTTTAAAATATGCAATAAATGAAATAGTTTTCTGCATTACATTCATATTACAGACAGGTAATAACTTTAATACACATGCAGGCTACATCTAAAGCTTAAACTCATCACATCAAATATAGGCCAATAATTGTATTTTCATCCCTCTCCTCTAAAGTCTTCTGATGTTTTAGATCACATCACCACAAATCTGCCAGCACATTTCCTAATTTTTTCTGTTAAACATCATGGTGGAGGGCAGCATCTGGCCTCAAAACCGTAAGACTTTTTTTTCTGTCTCACTTGGTGTCAGAACTGGTCAGGTTTTCCTTGGTTAACTCTTCCCACCAGCATGGTCCAGCAAAGGCCCAACCAACCATCCAGTGCAGTGCACAAGCCCAAGCTGCAAGTGTTTCTGATCCTGCAAAGGGGCCAGTTTGGCTCTCACAGGTGCTGGCACAAAGCTGGGCCATGCACTGGTGCAGCCAGCTGCTCTGCCGTGACACAGAGCTGAATTTAACCCAAAGCGCTTAAACAAACTGTTAATGGTAGCTCCAAATGATTATCCATTTATTTCAGTATTTGTCTTTTTCAAATGTGACCTAAAATCTATAAGTAATTAGTTATCGTACAGGCTACGGTATTGCAAAATGCTTCCCTTCATTTTTTATTCAGACTCTGAACTATAACTCCAAAATCATTCTAGTCACACCAGCCCTCAAAGGTCTAAATGGGGAGGAAGGGGGGCTAATGCCTTAGTATCTGTAAGATTTACAAGAATATTTGAGGATTTTCTGGGGATTCAGTGCAAGATGAAAAAAAAAGTGTTTTGCAGGCAAACAGAGGAACTTATGCTTCCAGTTCAAAAGGAAAGACACATCCAAACAGAGAGAGATTTAAATGCTAAAATGCTAAATAAATATTACTATTCAACAGCAGTCTTTGTCTTTTGAGTCCGAGGTTAAAACTACTTCACAGGGACTATAAAAGCTCGTTACTCTCCTTTGTTGGAGCTAAATGAATTTTAACCGAAGAAGTTCCAGAGAGAAGAATTGCCTCCTAAAACTCCTCCCAAGCCATCTAGGTACCCCAGCAGGGGAAGGCAGGAGAGGACTTTGGGAGCTGTTAAATAAGGTGAATAAGAAAACAATGCACAAATTGCATTTATTCTGGGTCCACTTGTGATGTTTTGTATAAATGCTGACAAATAAGCGGCACTGTGAAGGTGCTGATTCCACACCATCAGGGTATCAGCAGCACAAGGAAGCACAATTCTGCAACGACCTTGCCTTAGGAAATCCCAGTGGAGTCAAGGATTTCAGAGGGCTCTCAGGGCTTAGGCCATAAATCACTCAAGATATGAATTACTGCCTTATTAGAGCAGATTCATAACTGTAATTCTAGATAAATACACAATTAGTCTGATCTCTTCTAATAACATGCCAACAGGAAAAAAAAATAAGTCACCTCCTACTAAGCAGACTATCTATTCAGAGGAACTGGAGAAAACTTTCACAGATGTTGAGGCCAGCAGGACCACTGTAATAATCCCATCTGACCTTCTGCATGGTGCAGGGCAGAAAAGCTCCCCCAGGGATTTCAACACCGTTTTGAAACTACAGCTTGTTTTCTAGGAAGGTGCCTTACCTTGGCTGAAAGTTTTCTGAAAGCAGAGAAAGCACCGTATTCCTGAAAAAGCCAGCAGGTTCTTGCCTCATTAATTAATGTGCCAGCTCTCTCCCAGTGACTCCTCTCCTAACCCGTGCTGGGACACTGGCAGCCAGCTGAGGTCCTTGAGCCGCCGAGTGCCGTTGCCTGAAGTTCGCTCAGACAAGGCTTAAGAGATAAAATAAGTTTTCCTTAACACGATTAACTTCACCTGGCAGGGACAAGCCCACAACCAGGTTTTGCAAGAGCTACTTACTGTTCCAAGCAAGCAGCACACCTATAAAGGGATGCTAATGCCCTTGCCAGAGTGTAGAGAAACAAGGAATGTGCAGCACACGCCAAGATCAAACCAGAGGTGACCTTGATAGTTTTACTTCTGCTCGGCATCTGAAAGGGTATTTCTGGAAGGCTTTTGCCATAATAGCTGTGGCCCACATGAACACTGGGACTCTGCTCGTGCAGTCGCTCTGATTTTAAAGATGTTTGACTTTACATAGTAGCAATAGAAGGAGCTCTTTGGGAGTAGAAGGCTCTCAGCACACTTCTGAAGCCCTCAGACTCTTTTCTAGGTGGAAATGAGATCAGACTAAACTAAAGTGGCACTGTTTGCAGGAGTAACAACTAATCCAAATTACCCAGGGCTGAGAGATGAGGATCCCAGGGCTAAAAGAACAAGGGTGTTTTTTCCCACACATGGGTAAAGACTGTTGACTCAACTTGCAGGGCTAAAAAATTTCTCCAGTAACAAGCAGGGACAGACTCCTACAGCAATGCTAGAGGGAAGGGAAATACCCTGTCTCTGAAAATCCACTTATTTCAACCAGACTGAAAGAGCTGCACAAGACTATAAATGGATCTGGCTGTGGTTAAGGGGTAGATGAGAGGAGGAAGAACCCTTTGCTTCTCTTGTGTTTTTAGTTCAAAACTGTAAGATTAAGAGTGGGGAACTCCCCTACTTCCTTTAAAAAGGCTTTAGAAGCCTTTTTGAATCCCTCAGCACAAGCTGGCATGGAGAGGGCAGAAGATCTTTCTGGACAGTGTTCTGGCACACTCTGAATTTACACATCGTAGACTGGAAATGTAAAAAAAAGTCACTTTTTCAACATTTTCCTTTTTTTGCTCCTGGATGCACAGTGCCACTTCCCATTACAGGCCAGCATGTCATTTGTGACCTGCTCGGGGGAGACGTGCTGTGACCCCATGGGACAGGCTCAGCACACTGAGGATGCGAGGGTAAAATGTACAGTCCTCAGTAAACATGTGAGGCCCAGCTCAGTGAGGGGTCCTGAGCAATGAGACTTCAGCAAAAGGCCTCCAAGCATCACCCAGCACAGGAGATGAAGCAGAGAGTTGTGACCTAGGTCACATCTGCAGATGGTATAAATCAACATTGCTCTGTTGATAACTGGGGAAATACATGGGTTTGTTTCTGCTGGTAATTCAGCCCCATTTTGATAATTTTTTAATTTTGCCCAGCTTTCTCAAACACTGCTTAGCTCCTGGTGACTCTGCTCTTGGGCTTGCAGGTGAGTCGTGTTCTGCCTAGCAGTCTGGGAGGCAGGTGGGAGATCCAGCAGGAATAATGAGTCCTTCCTCAAATGCCTGGGGAACCAGTAAAAGCATGCCCAAGGCTGGGAATCCTGATGCGTTCTAGTGCAGAAAAAATTAGGGACTCTTTCCAAAATGGTTATTTAAACAAGGCATTTTAAATTGAGCTGAACTGATTATTAGAAAGCACAGTAATTTTCAGTCTCATGCCACAAAGGCATTGTAAGACTGCCGACAACAGCATTTCATCAACACCTCTGGTTCCAGCTTTCTCCCACCTTGACACTTCTGCAGTTTAACCCTAATTATTGCTGCTTGCCCTGTTATGATGGATGTAGTCCCAAGCCACCCTTCATCTCTGTGCCATCAAGCTCTCAAGCATCCTGATTCCTTCACTTAAAGTGAAGTGATGAAATGGGTTCTGGTAACAGAGACACAAAGTTGGAAAGCTAAAATTTTGTTGAAGTATAAGCATAGAAGTGAGTTGGGTAGAGTTTTCACCCAAATTACTTTAAAGAGACATATTTCATAGAATCATAGCATATCCTGACTTGGAAGAGACCCACAGGGCTCATTGACGTCCAGCTGCTGGCCCTGCTCAGGACCACCCCAAAGATCACACCATGTGCCTGAGAGCATTATCCAAATGCTTCTTGGGCTCGGGCAGGCTCGGTGCTTCCAGAACGCAAGCACCCTTTGGGAGAAGAGCCTTTTCCTAATATCCAACCTAAGCTCCTCTGACACAGTTTCATGCCATTCCCTCAGGTCCTGCCACTGGTCACCACAAAGCAGAGATCAGTGTCTGCCCCTCCTCTTCCCCTCACAGTGCTCTCTTGTAGACTGCAGTGAGGTCTCCCCTCAGTCTCCTCCAGGCTGAACAGATAGAGTGACCTCAGCTGCCCCTCATATGGCTTCCCCTCAAGGCCCTTCACCATCTTTGTTGCCCTCCTTTGGACACTGTCTAATAGTTTAATATTTTTCTTGTATCGTGGTGCCAACATTTGGAGAGGAGAAACTCCTTCTCCAAAGTAAAAGGGCTTGTTTCCCAGGTAACAACAAGTATGCAGCCTATCTAATGAAGTATTTGTGAGTCCCTTCCCTTATCTTTAGGGGGGGTTTTCCCTTCTATTCAGTTGTACGTCTTCTGCTCCTTAGCTCTAACTGTTCCAAGATGTTCATCTGATATGAATTTACAAACCAGATGATAGCCATCATTTTCACATTAAGGAGTAAAACTCATGTACTGTTTCAAAGGGTTTAACTCTTAATCTCTGTTTTCAGACCTGTACTGGTCTGTTCATATTTCTGCCATTTAGTTTCCAAATACTCAATCTTTTTCAAACGAGATCGTGGTAGCTGGCAGTATTTGAAAACACTGATACTGTTAATCAGCAAAAGTCTTGTTGAATTGAAGGAAACCCAAACTTGTCTGTCTTGCGTGACAAACAACTAATGCGAAGTTAGCCCAGCTGACACATTGAGGTACGGAGTAGAGAGCAGGCCTCTAAGGCCTTTAAGGTTGGTTAAGACAGAAAATATTTTAATCACAGCTAAGAAAGGAAGAGATCACTGTCAGGTTTGGATAGGCTCAGTCAGCAGCTCAGCTGGTGTAAATAAACTCAGCTCTGTTGAGGTCAAAATGGTTTTTACCCAGAGTTATTTTTTCCCGAATGAGGTGAACATGTAAAATCCCTTACTGAGTAATTTTCAGTGAGTTTGAGCACTACAGTTCTCTTTAAAATTAGGAGGAATGAGCAGTCTGAGAGAGGACCACCCAGATTATCACAGGCGATCAGTAACCGTCAAGGGAAAAATGGCTGAATCAAAGAATACAAAGTTCTTCTCCATTCAAACACAGATTAAGTGCATATAGCTGAAAGGAGCTCAAACACCATTCTCCCTTTGTGTGCTTGACGCAGCAGGAGAGTGTTTGTCCTGGCAGCAGCATTTCAGGTAAACTGGAATAAGTCAAATATGTAAATACTGGATCTGAGCCATCCCATCTCCCTTTTGAGAGTTGCTAACAGAGTTACCTGGCAGGTGATATGATCAGTACCTGGATGGAAAAGTAGAGAAGTTCAAAGATGAGGGGAACATCCAGCTTTCAAAATGGTCAGATGAAAGGAAAGTCTAAACTGACTCCATAGGAAAGAGCAGAAATGCAGGGAACTTCCAACAGAACATCAAAATCACACATTATTATGAAAATAAAGGGATATGTTCAGGGAGTTAGGGATTAGAAATTAGAGTCTGGGCTTCAGAAGTACTTGTAACCAAAATCAAGTAAAATTTGAGAAAAAAAGAAAGCTCGTATTGCCACTGAAACTATGGGAAAAACAAAAACTCTCCAACAACATTTTTAGGGTTAGAGAATCAAAGCATTGCTTTCTTCTGGCCAGGATGTTCTGGCCAGGATGTGCAACAGAAATAATTTCATCCACACATAGCCTGGGTTGTGCAGAGAAAATCATTCCATCACACATGAATTTGACTAGATCTTTCAGATACTTACACAGTCAAAACCCACAGAAATTCATTGGTTCAATGTTCATTGGTCCCAAGTTACACAGTTCTTAGTTTTTGGTTTCCTATTGGTTATTGATCTATTTGTCTTCGATGTTAATCAGGTTCTCATTCTTGGTTCTCTCATCTCTCTTTTCCCAGACCAGGTGTCTCTGAGTATGCTGGGGGTGATGTTTGAAGTTGATGGTTGTTATCTTTTGTGTATCTTTTGTGCTACTCCGAGTCTGTTGAGATGTTAAGCTCATCACACCTTGAGTGATGAAACAGTCTTTTGAAAAGAAACTTAAAATTCCTTTCCCCAGGGGCAAAGGCGAACAAAACTCCTGACTAAAGTTATATAAAAAATTTTAAACTTGGTATCCCTTCCAACAACATCAAGTCTAAAACGTCTTGGCACAACAGATACGAGAGCTGGAGCAGTAAGAGGCTCTTTTTGCGAGTTAAAAAAAAAACAAACTTGAGATTGAGATAAAATGCAATTTTTTTTTTGCTTTCTTACCAAAACTAAAAGCAAAAATATTGCCATTTCTAGGAAAAGTGAGTGTTAAAGATTTCACCAAGTCTGCATATCATCAATCCACAATAACTTAGAGGTGGTCCTGACAGCGAGGAAAGGAGCCTTATCTACTACAGGCAGAAGTGGCCAAAAAAAGGACTTCAGCCCATCCGGTCCAGTGTTTGTGCCACACTAAAACCAATTTAATCCTAATGTCCCTGTACCCACCCTGCCAGTAAGCACTTCTGAGCATCCCAGCTAATTTCTAGAAACTTTGTCAATGGTGACCATCTGTCATTGGGAAAACACGAAAAGGGGGATTAGTAACAGACTGGTAGGGAATACTGGAAAACTGGCAATATATTTTACTGAGTACAGATGAAAATAGAATGAGGATATTGTTTTGAAATTGAGGGAAGAGCAGGAAATTTGCACTGTTCTCCTGAGTTGGTTTGTTGGGGATTTTTTTTTTCCCTTGCCACATCAGTGGGAAAAAAAAGGCTGGCAAGTGAGAAGACTAATAATAGGGCATAAATGTACCATTTTGGGGATTTTCCCCTGGGGTCTGCTCCACCTCCCTTACTACTCAATTGCCTCCACTACTGCACGTGAGGTGCATGTTTATGCTGCTGCTGAATGAATACACAGATGCATCTCTGTTATCCTTAGAAGCATGAACTGCTTTTTCTAACAAATACACTGCCCAGTGCACAAACACACCTAACGAGTTCCTTCTGCTTTGTTTGTTGGAATACGGCACCTTCTGCTGAGACTACGATAAAACAGAAAGAGCACAGAAACCTCAGAGAAAAGCTAAATGGGGGAACTTAATTGCCTCAGTAGTTTTGCTTCCAAAATTAGAGAGGAAAATGTTTTACAGATGAGAAGATTTTAAAGGGCACCAATCACAATGAGAGAGATTTCTGTTTGAAACGCTGATGGTCGAGACATCTCCAAGGCCATGTTCATCGCAGAAGGGGAAAATATTCAGACAACTGCCAAAAATGTCATTCAGGGAGGGAACCTCTCCCCAGATCTTGTCTGCACTAATAAGAATTTGCTGGCACTTCTGAAGGCAGACGTCTCTTCTGCTGAAAAAAGTCTTTCCCATTCCCTCGGTGAAGGAAGACATACTCTTTGGCTGGTGTAAATCCATACATGCTGCTCCTGCAAGCATCAAAACGTCATTAAAAATCACAGCCTGAGAGGCATTACTGCAGCAGGAGAAGTCTCTGGCAAGGGGCAGCCTTTGGCTGGAGGCTGTGGCTTGGAAAGGGTGCTGTAACATCGCTGAAGCAGACATAGGGGCCAGTGAGTCCCCCAGAGTGGGGAAAAAGCATGAAGGCTCATTAACCAGGCAAATCTGCAATTAGTAGGGCAGTGTTGGGCAATGAACATCATCCACAGGAGTGGAAGCTGGCTGGGATTGCTCCCACATCACTCCGCTCCCCTCTTTCATCAGTATTCCCGGGGATGAGCCTGGATCTAACCAAAGTGATGGAAATATTTCACCAACTTTGACGGACTTTGGATCTGGCTTTTCATGACATTTTATCCTCTCATACTATTCCAAAAGGTCCTACACAGCAATCATGAGGCTGAGATTTTCAAGTCTACTCCCATCACTTTCAACAGAGACTTTTCTTCCACCTGCTGAGACAACCCTGAACCACGCACATTAATAATTAAATAACAGCTGAGCACCAGGGGAGGGGAAGTGACAAAGCTGCCAAAATCCTTCCCAGATATTTTGACAATCCTCTGCCTGAAAAGATTGTAAATGAGGGTCTGGCCCCTTGCTCCTCTCCCCTTTCTCCTGCGTATCTTTAAGCATCACACGGATTACACATCATCCATCCCAGAGATGCATATTGATGTCATAACAATATTTCCCACGCCGGACCGCACAACACCGAGCTGCAGACACAGTGATTAACAACTGCTTTTGCCACTGTACCTTCCGGACTCCCATCAAAGTAGGATTTGTCCCAATTAATCAAACCCAAGTGTTCTTTGCTGCCGCGCTTGTCTGCACGGAGAGGATCCCAAACGTTCATCCCGGATGCTGTGCGCGGCTCTAACCTTTCAGTGGAGTCTGCTGGGAGCTGCTGCTCATCTATATACAAAGCACAGCAGGTAAAAGGGCAACTAAACATAATTTACCTGGAAGTGAGGTTAAAAGTGGTTTACCAGCTTGATGGTGTTTGGCTTGAGAAACAAGACATTAATTAACACCTACCCATTGATTAATATTGACCAGGTTTTTACCTTGTGCAAGTTTTAAGTAGGTGATGCTTAAATTTATTTTTACTTAAGTTTTCCCTGTACCAAGAATATTTTGGCTGAACTTTGACCAAACACAGGCTTCCTTCTGGCCTGACACCCTGACACAGAGAAGACCTGCACCTCCACTGAGGACTGCAAGCACTGCTGCTCCGGGAGGTATTCCTGCCCTCAGAGGGAGAGTGCCCCAGGACACCCTGGTCCATTACCACTGACATTGATGAGTCTTGTCACTGCTTCCAAACTCTTATGGCCAAGTCCTGCTGCCCGCAAGGCTGGGACTTCCTGACGTGCTCTCCTTGCCTTGGGAGCCATATGCATAATTTCACTGCAGGCATGGTAGAAAAACCCAGCGCAAAGGCACAAATCCTCTGTTTCTTTGGAAGATGTCATATTTATTTAGCAGTGGCATCGTCCAGGTGCCATTGCAGCCATTGCAATGCACTGGGGGGTATTCACATGATCTCAGCACCCCAAGTGCCCTGCTGATCCCACAGACAGAAACTGGGCTATTTCACCGCAAATGAGATAGAAGACCTGCCCCATGCTTTGTGATTGTCCCTGGATGCCTGTGACACCATTAAAATATCCTTATTGCCAGGGTGGTCCTCTTGGAACAGGAATATGGTCTCAATTCTGAAAGAGCTGGGTTTATCACTTCTCACCCATCCATGGCACATTTAATTTGGCAATGTGAGATACAAACAAAATTAAAGCCAGCTTTTCACCCATCTGAGGCAGGAGGAAGCCTGGATTCCTGCAGTTGACAGATGCCATAAGTGAGGAAACTGGCTTCTATATGAACCTTTCCCGAAAAAAAGCAACTTGAGGCCCAAAACTCACCCATAGCCAGGATCTTCCAGATCCCAGGACACGCCATTTCAAGGAGGGAGGTAATTCTGGAGCTATGGTATAAGCACCTAAGCCTGGTCTTCCTCCAGAAACTGTCTTTCAGGATGTCGAAATCCCATGGAAGCAGCTCCTGCAAAAAGCAGAGCAAGTGGGAAAAGCCTTCAGGAAGAAAAGACAAAGCCCCGAAGCTGTATCTGCTTTGGCAGGGCCTTGAAATAGAGCCCTTGCTTTGTATTGGGGCTTTTTTTAGTGGCTCTTTAACTGGTATTTACGAAAAAGAGACCATTTTTGAAACTTGAAAGATCTTTTTCCAAATTGCCATCGTTTCTCTCATCCTCCAAAAATTTGAGTTTTCTCTTGACTGAATTTTCCATAAATAAAGATCATCTCCAACTTCGAGAACTACTTTGATTCAAAGATTTAATAAAAACTTTTGAGGCATCTTACTGTCCTTGCCTAGAGGGGAGAATACTTGTTTGCTTGTTGGCAGGGTAGAAAATGCTGAGAGTAAGAGCAGCTTCAGGAAAAATCAATTTTTGGGCAATGAGGTTTGGGGTTTTTTGTCCTGGCAATTCAAAAAAATTGTACATAGGGGTTTATACCTTCAAATACAGAAATATTAAAGCAAGTGTTTGTTTAAATTTAAGCTATTAAAAGATTTCAATGCACTGAAGAATCAATCTGTTAATTTTCTGTTCTCACCTCCCATTTCAAAATGGGATGACTTTGCACTCTGGAGTGATGCTGTTCACTTCAAGACTGACTTGACTGGTATAGGACAGGTGAAACAATCCCAGCTGAACTGTGATTTTAATCAAGCCATTCTGAAAACAACAAAAATATTCCAATCACTTCTTTCTGATGCAAAACCAGTACAGCATGCCCTGAGCCCACCAGTGACACTGCTGGTTTCGCTGCTGCTGCTGGGCACCATTTTGCAAGTTTGGTTTTGTTTGCTTCATTGGATTGTTGGGTTGGTTTTAAGAATAGATCAAAATGACACATCTTGCCCATCACAGATCAATAACCCAACCTGTTCTTGGCCTGTGTCCTGTCCTCCTACCTCCTAACCACTGAACTAGAACAAGCATTAAAGGACTCTGAAATCAGTCCTGGACCAAGAAATATGCAGTAGACAGAGATCTCACTCTGGGCCACATTGCAGAAGCACATTTTGTTCTCTGTGCTCCAGAGCCCCCAGGCAAGAATCCTGAAAACCATTCTTCAAAATGTTCTGCAGATTAGCCTTAAATGCTGAACACAAATGAGGCAACCTCAGCCTTTAGGAGCTGCTCCATGGCTCAGGCTGTTTCAGCACTCCCATTTTCTGCCAAGGTCTCGGGGTTTGCTCATATTTTATGACTGTGCACCAGGAACAGCTGGTCTAGTGATCAGGTGAGAGATGAAGAGTATTCCTGATACAGAAGGGTAAACAGAAGGATGAAAATTATTTAGATCTGTGGTTCAATGGGAAAAAGTTATTTCCTTGCAGTTGAAGCCTGGTCTCTCCAAAATGGAGGAAAGGCTGAATTTGCTTCATCCCTTTACAGGCAGATCAGTGCACCAGGCTGCAGCCACTGCTGACTGACACAGAGGTTTTGGAAGCTCTGTGAGTGATGAGTCATGTCCCTGTAGGAGTCTCCCTCAGCCCCAGTGCGGGCACAGGACAGCCAGCCTCTCCTCTGGATGGATGTACAGTCATACTCAACACATGAATAAATTGTAGCTCTCCAAGGCTCATAACTCAGCCAAATCAGTCCCAGTTTTCATGGGAGTGCCCGGCTACACTCATCAAGGAGACCCATTCCCCTGCCAGGATTCATTTGCCTGCCCCCAGCTGCTTTGACTGTGCAGATGCTAAAAATAAAGTTGCAATGGCTATTTGCTAGAGGAAATGAAGAGATTTTGCACTCTCATACTGCAGATTGAGCAAGCCAGGTCAGCTCACAATCCCCCCCACCCATATAAAAAAACATAAGTGAAAAGCGATATATCCACTAACCCTTTTGTCCAGAGGGAGGCCAAGGTTTGGAATCAATGCTCTGGAAGGCAAATACAGAAATCCTCTTTTATCACCAGGAGACCTGGACACTCTTTAATTATCCCGGCAGCCTCACCTTGTCTGAGTGCTCACCCAGGGCTGCAGGGGGCAAACATCCTGCTGAACCCCGGTCCCACATGCCCTTGGAGGTCACCTGCCAAGAAGGAGCAGCTGCAGCCCCTGCCAAAAAACTTACTTTTCTGACACTTATTTTTTATGAACTTCTACAAGCTGCCGAGAAAGACATTTTCTTACAGGGAGAGTTGACTGAAACAGCAGGAAGACATGAAAAATGCCCCTTCTCCCCCCACTTTCTCATTCATCACTAAATTAATGAGAAGCATTTGCAAAGGACACAGGCACTGCAGCCCACGCTGCACACTGGGTTCCCCCCTCCCACGTAACCCCACAGGTAAACAGCATCACCAAGGCCTGGCGTTGTGACAAAAGGCAGCCACCATGGCCAGAGCCAAGTCTTTAAGAGCCACTCTTCAATTAAATTAAAAACATTTCTTGCAATAGTGTAATTTGGAGTCTAGGCTTAACGGAGGATTTTTGAATGCCAAATAATCCATTCATTAAAAGTTAAAAAACTCACCCTTAGTTTATTACCTGTTATTCTGAGGTGAGAAACTTATACCCAGCCTCTGCAGAATGTAGCTATGTTGACTACAAATAGGATTACTCACAGGAGCTTTTCATTTGTAAGTTTTCTGTGGAGCTTGAAGGTCACATATTAAAAAGGGCTACAACCTCCTTTGAAAAACAGCAAGGGAGAATGCATTACCTCTGCTGCTGCTGCTTATGCGAGGAAACAATAAATGCCTTTCTTAAAAGGCATAAATTGAGCTGTGCTGATGTTTCACAAAGGCACAAATTGGCTATCTTATTTAAGCGTCAGGTTGTTTGCTCCTGGATGAGATCTGAGCTGCTCCACCATGACAGGCAAGATTAACTCAACATCTCTGAAGTGGGAAGGGCCAGCTCAGAGAGGCCAGCACAGCTCGTCTGGCCAGTTAAAGGATGTCTGCAGGGATAAATCACTCTAGCCCACACATGCAGTAGTTCGCCACTTATGACCCAATGATCTGAGTCTCCAGAAGTTGAGATTTGACATGACCAAGCCAGAAGAACCTTTGGCCCCTCCAATGATCCTTCTCAAGACCCTGGTCTTTGGAGAAGCCACCATGTGCCTGCTGTGCCCAAGCAAATGAAGGCAAATGGGCAGCCACGAATTCCTGCCTGCACCAGATCCCCCAAGCCCTGCTCAGGGTCTGCAGACAGCCTCACAGAGGTGACACAGATGTCACCCATCTACCTAGTTTCTGCTGGCAACAACTCCAAACCCCTCATAGGTGTGCGAGTGCTACAAAGACAAAGTGTGGTTGTTTCCCGTCTCCCTTCCCAGCCCTGGGCAGCACCAGTGATGTGCAGCACACACCTGAGGACTCCCTGTTCTCATCGGGGACACAGTGGAGCTTGTTTAGGAGCAAAATGAACTCACCTCGGTCTTGCCTCCGGTCTCTGCAGTAATTAGTTGCGCCCCAGAGGACCCCAGTGCGGAAAATCATACATCTGAAGAGTTCCTTTTATTTTGAATTAATTTTCAGATATTTTGTCTCCTTCAGCACACTTCAATGACATCCATCTTTTAAAAATGTCTTAATTAAAAGCCAGGCTTTCAGAACTTTGAAGGATAACAGTGGAAGTGGCACAGGGCAGATGCACAGACTTACCCCACCAGACACCAAGGGGGTTGACGACCTTTTTTAAGAAAAGGAGTTGAACTGTCTGGCCCACAAAATGTCTGCTTGTACCAATTTTTTTTAATTCTTGGGATCTGAAACATTTAATAATGTAGCTCCAGAGCAATGCAGAAACAGCACATATGAAGAACCTGTGAATTAAAAACATGCCAATTTGTGCCTGGAAAACATTACTGAGTGTGTTCCCTGCTTTCTGCTAGCAGCAGGGATTGAATGACCCACCACAAATAGCAAGGCAACAGGATCAGAGGTTGCTGTGAAGACCTCTGGAAGGTCTGTAAGGAGAAAGAAAAAGAATGTCTGTCTCTGCTGTGTACACCTGTCCTCCCTGTTGGATGGGGCTCCCCAGAGGAGCACAGCAAGTGCTGATCTCACTCAACTCCAACCCTCAGCCTGCCATGTGTGGAGCCACAGGTGGGGATCCCTGCAGGGTCCTGGGCCTGCTGTCTGCTCAGCTGGAAACCACATTTCTGGAGGAGCTATTTGTCCTTCAAAAAGCCACCAGTCACTCACATGACTCCCTGAGAGCCATGGCTTGAAGGACCTGCCTGAAGGGGCTGGTCCTTGTTACCCCGAGGGCCACTCTCCTCCTGCAACAGCCCAGCACAAACAGATTGAAATCAGTGAGGAGGAAAGGGGCTGAGTGCTAGGGCTGGAAGAGATTTCTGGGACCAGAGGAGCCATCTGAGAGCAGCTCCACAAGGTTGCATTAGTAAGCATCAACACACGCCAAGTAAATCAGGATCTTCTTTTCGAAAATAAGCACCCATGACATGTACTGCTCCCTGACCACAAATCCTCTCCTGCTAGCATGAGAGCCACCCTCCACCTGGCACCAGCAGGTCTTTTAAGCCTGGACTGGTGACTAGGGCCATCTGCAATCCAGTTTTACCTGCCTTAAGTACCTGCTAGTGTTACAACTCCTGACCCTGTGGCATGTGAAGCAGCCGCTCAGTTTGTCTCTCCTGGCATGCATCAAAAAGGATGCAGAGTACATTTTTCTCAGGACCAGCTGTAACTTCTGTACCTTCTGTGATTCTTGTTTTTCACTACTTCTGACATTTTGGCGTGTTAGCTTTGTTCTGCACTATTACAACTCCTCCTCTCAACTGTGGGGAAGAAAGCCTGGGTGGTTGGAAAGCCTTCTTGAAAGATCACAGACAAAACAGAATGGCAATGGGGGCAGCAGCACATCCTGGCTCACTTCTCAGATGCTGGGTTGCTTGTCTGCACAGTACCAAAGAAAAGTCCAAAAGTGGTTTTGGGGCAGGGACATGCAGCCCACGGTTGTACCATATGTGTACTGAAGATCTCAGATACGTGATCTGACATAGGCAGGAACCATCCTCCTGGACTCAGCCTCTAGGAAAACACCTCACACTAGGAGAAAACTTAATCCCAGCTGTCTAAGATAAACATTGTTAGTATAGGAAGGCTGCTGACTTCCCGGGAGCTCCCCAAACTTGGCATCTGTGTGGTCCCGCAGAGCAGGCTGCGAGGCATGGGTCAGCTTTGCTTCTTAGCATCTTCATCAGGTACCACATAGTGACACAGATTCTGAATACTAAATAAATCATGTCTTTCATAAGCATTTATTGCTCATTAGTTTGGACACCGAGCTAATGAATGACTCATTTGTCTTCTAAATCTCTAATGACCATTAATTAAAGAATTAACCCAGCTTACTGAAAAATGGAAGAAATCAACCGACAATTATTTACAGATATATATAAAAATTCACAGCTATTTTTAAGATTCCAGGGTGCTTTGTCAGGGAATTTCAGTCACTCACCAAAGTGCTGTTCTTTACTTTTCAGCTGGAAAGCTTCAGAGCATTTCTCCTGGCAATTGCTAAGTGGCTGAATGATTGCTCCCCATTGACAAATGAGGGGCTGGCAGGTCGCAGGTGGTTATGTGCATTCATATAAAGCAGCACAATGCGAGTCAGTGCTGCTTAGATGTGTGTGTCACTTTTCCATAACAACGAAGAAAAATACCTCCGAAGGTTTCAAGTGTTTTGCTTATTAAGCAGTTGACTGATTGCTCCAGACTGGCAAGTGACATCGTGAAAAGTACCAGGTGCTGCTGCTTTCTGGTGTGCTAGAGCTGCCCTCCTTCCTTTTGGACTAACAGATTAGTGAGGGGCACAGTCAGAAGACGAAGATTTTGGTGGCATAAATATTTTTAAGTAGCTACTATGCAATGTGTTCTTGTCGACCCAAGACCCCTCCTGTTACAGAGCAGCTCCTTCTATTCACTCTGGAAACAACAGAAAAAATACTTGACTGACCACTTGAGACACGAAAGTTTCCATGGAGGCAGACAGGGGGCTCGGTGTAATTTGGTATCAGGTGAGGAAGCAGGAGGAAGCATTTTTTTGTGTTTCCTTTGAACCTGCTGCTCACCAGTGAATACTTGTGTTCAGCAACACGGTGAATAATCCCCCGGTCACTCCATCCATCACCTTCAAGATATCACAACTTCGAGCTCATCTCCCTTGCAGTCATTTATTTTCCGAGAGGAAAAGTCCCAATCTGTTTAGTGTTTGTCATATGGAAACTCTTGTGTGCCCTTGGTCATCCCTTACCCTTCTCTGTATCTCTCCTGATGGATGAATGATGCTGTTGGCTTCACTGCAATCAGTAGAAGCATGAAGTCAGGATTGAAGTTAAAAGTTTGTTGGTTTCATGCCTGGGTTTTAATTTTTTCAAGCCACATGCACTCTCATAATTTCAGTGACACTGGGCTGGATGAGAAAAAGTGCTGATTGGATCACTACAGGCTATAAAAACACGGCCTTTGCATGGACTCTGTTATCTGGATCGCTAAGTAGCTTGCAAGATCTCAGTATTAGATGATAGCCAGTACATGCCAATACATGCCTTTGAACTTCACAATTCTCCTTTAATTTATACCCTGTAATTTACATATTCAAGTGTTGGCTGTGCACATCTGCTGACGGGTGGAAATGAGACCTCATATTGCCAAAACAAAGCATTCCAAAATCAGGTTAGATGCAATCCTGCCTCCAGAAAACACGTATAGGGGGAATGTTCTTCTGGGAGAGAGTTTTTTAATGTGTGATTTCTGAACCTGTGACATCTGCTGAGCTCACATTTCCAGGATTTTTGGATTAGCTGCTCTCTTTGCCAGTGTCTCGGCACGTCATGGTGACTCAACCTATGATGAGGGTTTTGCTGCAGAATCTTCTCTGCAGACACTCCCCCAGTGTCTGCCTCTGCCTTGCCCATGCCCTCCTGTGGCAGCCACGGGCAGACATCATGGCAGTGGGCATTTTGCCATGCCTGAGGTGGGACCGTCACCATAAAATTTAAAAAAACACCCCAAAAACACAAATTAAAGCAAATTTTTAATCTCCCCTATTTAAGCCACTGCTGGATGGGGAAATGCTTAAGGTCTCAGTATGTTTGATGGACTGGAAAAAACATTTCCCAACTAGCCCTGCCTAATTATAGCCTCATTAATGGGAGAATCGACTGTACTGAGCCACTGGCAAAACTAGGCTGCCACAAAGGAAGAACTGGGAAAGGCCATAGATTTTATGACTTGTGGCACTTCCAGGCTGGAACATCTATGGCAGGTCTCATGAAGGACCCATTCAGACACTAGGAGAGTGCATACACAATATGCCTGAGCGTGTACTTCTAAGTTTCCACCTGTGATAACTGGCAGTAGGTGATGCCACCCCCAGCTGTCCCCCACCCAGTGCTCACCCCCAAGGCTCAGCAAGCACACCTGGCCTGCGTGGGCACACCTCTGGTCAGGCAGCAGGTCACCTCGGTGGCAGCTCCAGCAGCTTCGAACTGACAAGATGGGACACAACAATCGCCATGAAGCTGGACTAAAAAACAAAAACCACAGGGTTTCAGAATGACATGACGGAGTAGCAAAATACCTTGGTCTCTGAGTCTGCAAATACTGGGTGCAAAATGAAGGTGGAAATCACCAGCTGGGGTGTATACAAAACATATACATGATTATAAGTGGGCTGGGCTCACCCAGGACCCAAACACCTCCATGCTCCAGTGGCCACTGCAGCTACAAGCCCTCTGATTTATTTTTTTTAATAAACTGGTGTGTAAGCAGAAGGAAAGGCCTGGTGCATGGACTAATTTTTAATTTATTAATTGACTTAATTAATTGCCTTTCATTATTTTTTTCCCCTCCTGGCCATCTCCCATCCTCCCAGGCACACACCACTGCAACCCAAATTGCTGGCAGAAGCAAGATGAGAGCGAACACAAGCGTTGAAGGTGGGTGTTTGGCAGCAGAGCTGGGTGCCTGCTCCATGTTCATCACTGCTGGGAGGACAGCAAGGAGCCAGAAAGTTTCATCATGTCCGAAAGAAACGAGCAGAGTAATGAAAGACTGCTCAGACGGTGCTGCGGGGTGCCAATGGTAATAAATCAACCAGAAAGAGAGTCAAAACAAACAGGAGCAAAAACCTATTTTTGTGCTGAATTTTGAGCTTGCTTTGTTTAAGTTTGGAAACATTTGATGAGGGCAAGTCTTTGCTTTTATATAAAACATTAGCAGTAAAATTCCAGTTTCTCTCCAGGCTTTTTTGTTTAAATCCAGATTTTTTTTTTTTTTTTAATCAAGAATGATCCTTCCACAAAGGATTTTGTAAATGGTACATCTACAGAAATAATATTTTAAATGGATTACGTTTTTGCCCAAATTGCTTTTCAAAGTAAAAACTCGTGTTTATTTAAATGTGCAATTTAAAAAAACATTGACCAAAATCCTCTTAGCAGAAACCTTGGCCACAGTGTAATGAAGGGGATTTTTGTTCTTGATTACAATGAGGACCAAGATTAATCACAACATGATTTTGAGAAACAGCTGGATTTTTTGGCTAGAGGGGAGGGAGCTTAAAAATAAAGTTGGCATAAAGATGAAAAAAAAGACTTAAACATTATGTTTAGCTAATTAGCTAATTATACTGTCCTAGCAGTCTGCACAAAATGAAAATACTCTTAAACGAGCGTCAAACTCCTGCAAATTTCCAAAACATGTTTTGGAAGCTGTTTTGCCCTCTGATTCCTTCCCTGAATTTCTCTCCTTTCCTCAGCCCAGCCAGTGACGGATTAAATCCTCTCTGCTCACTCTGGGGGGTGAGGTGCAGGTATGAACCTGCCCTGGTGGAGCTTCCCAAGCCTGAGAGCAAACTGGACAGCTGTCAGGAGGGACATCCTGGTGCTCAGCAGCTCCTCTCCTGCACTCACACACCCCAAACTGCACAAATAAGGACTATTTTACCCCCTTTTCACCCGCTGGGAAACATGCAGACCAACCCTTTGCTCTCAGGGCAGAGGAGGGGTATTTTTACATTTGTAATCAAAGCTGTACTCTGATGTGTTAGTTTTAGCTCAGAAATGAGGAGCCTCCAGTGCCAGCCTCTTAGCAAGCACTGACTAAAAAGAGATTTCCAGCCCAAGAACAGAAACATCTACAGACAACCAGGGTGAGAGCGAGGGCTTCAGCACCCACCACTCAGTGGGTGTGTGGGCAGTGTGAGGGTAGTGGTTGGACTTGGTGATCTTAGAGGTCTTTTCCAGTGTTAATGATTCATTGATTCTATGACCTTGGGTCACCATCAGGTGATTATTTTGGAGTGGGACCATCTGAAGAAGGAACTACCGAAGAACATGAAGGAACAGGGAGATTTACAGAGGGGAAGAGGCGGCCACTGACAACCGGAAAAGGGGACTCCGTGGTGGCTCATCGAGCTGCATTTGCCTGGTGAGGAGCAAAGGTGGGTGCAGGGGAGGCTGAAGGAAAGATGTAACAGCGGAGGGTGATGGAGAGGGGGTGGCTTGTAGGTGCTGTACAGAAATAGCACGCAGCACACAGGCATAGCCTGGATGCAAAGGGCTTGAGGTGCAACCAGACATCCACTAGGCTATGTCAAAAAGACCAGCTGTGACTGTGATTTGGGAGAGCAACACTGGGCTGTGAGGCTCCAACATTCTCTGAAGTTTGCAGATGAGAAAACCTGAAGACAAGTGGAGGGAGAAGAGAAGGGGTACAAGGGCAAAGCTGTGTGGAGCTGGGGTACAAGAGAGCCTCATTTCCATTTCCCTGTGTGGAAGCATCAATGGAAGTGCAGTTTTTCCATAGATGGAAAGTCGATATATAAGAATGGAAGGACAGCAAGGATGGTCCAGAAGGGATGGCACCAACCCTTCACCGCTGGTCCTTGGGAGCACTGTCCTTCCCCAAAGAGTTGTGAGGAACAGGTGGATCTGCCCTGCCAGCAGGGCTCAGGAGGGAGAGGAGCCAGGGCTGCAGGAACACTGGGCGTTCAGCCCTTTACAAGGCTCAGAAGAGCTCTGCTGACTGGCTTGGACCTTACCTCACCCGCTGCAATATTTCAGAGAAAGGGAAAGAATCTCAGGGAAAGTTATAAAAGGATTAAATCTTACGAGTAAATCCAATAACCTCAGGCACACTACTACATCTGAGGAAACCACAATCCCTTCAGAGATGTGCTATCACCTCCTGGGATTTTACACACCCAGAGCATCATTTTAAGCCCACTTGTTGCATCAACATCTGTGCTCAGGGGCTTTGCTCCACTGCACTCTTTAGAAAAAAGCAGCCAGTCCCACATCAGCTTGGACATGAGTCAGGTGAGACCAAACTATTCCCCCTCCAAAACCCTCTGACCCTCAGCAACCTCCAAGCAAGAGCAAAGCAGCAAACAACACCCTGGGAGCAGCAATTAAATCTGTTCAGTTTGATTTGTTTCAATATTGCTAACAGCTGTAACTCCGTGGTGCCCCAGCAGCAGGGCGCCCTGCTCAGCGGTGGTGTCAGGACATGCACCGAGCTGCCACAGAGACCAGGGATCCCCTGAGGCAGGAGGATCAGGAAGGGATGAGAAGGTGCAGTGTGGACCTGCCAGACAGCCCTTGTCCCAGCCATGTCCTTGCAGAAGACACAATAAAATGAGTTTTTCCTGCCACCAGGAAGCACTGGTTGTTCCTAACAGATGTCTGTCCTCACCCAACTATACGGAGAAATGCTGTGACACCCTGTTTCTTCCTCCACCGACATGCAAAGCATCCCGAAGCAGGGCAGGAGCTCCCTGGGCTGAAGACCTTTTATTTTATTTCTACTGCCTTTGCCCTTCAGCTGCAAGTCCTGACCAACTCCCCCATCCTCCTCTACTAGGACAGCTGCTTTTGTCAGCAGTTGTACAAAATGTCAGCAGGTATCACCACGTACTTCCTGGGTACAATTTGGGGATTTCAGGTCTCGCAGCCTTTCTCAGCAAGAACTGTGTCATTTTGACAATGCTCTCCCTAAACTTCTGCACGGAGAGTCTCCTGGATTAGTGTGGAGTGTCAAAGTTAATATATCAGGCTAACGCCTTCAACACATGCCTATTAGATCAAGTCTGGTCTGCAAGGTAAAAGCAAGTTTGATGGGCATGACGCCTTGGTTGGCTGTAATAGACTGGTAAAGTGACCACAGAGGAGCAAAATTAAGAGGGCAGAGCTAACTGCAGTGGAGCAGGATATTATCAACAACAACCATGTGCCTTTGCCAAAGGTCCGTCTGAAGTGGTCAGCAAAAACCAAGCAGCAGAGTTGGGCTCTTGCGAGCGTGTCGGCCAACACGAAGCTGGTGAGGAAAGGCACCCCATCACCTGAGCTGCTGGGGACAAAGTGGGACACATCTCTGCCTGCTGCCAGCAGGAAGGAGAGTGGCCAGGAACAGCAGTTTCTCCTCCCTGTACCACTTAAGCATCTGGTCTGGTCATCAACCAGCACCCTCCTGGACAGTCACACCAATAAATCAACACCTACTGATTTTATGAGGCCAATTCCTCTCATCTAACCCACCATACACCTCAGTAACGAGTTGTAACAATTTCCTTAAAACATCCATTCATTGGACTGCAGAACAAAACACCTCTTCTTCAGCACAGAAAGGATGTGGACCTGCTGGAGTGAGTCCAGAGTAGGCCACAAAAATGTTCAAAGAGCTGAACATCTCTGCTATGGAGACAGGGTGAGAAAGTTAGGGTTGTTCAGCTTGGAGAAGAGAAGGTTCCAGAGAGATGTTTTAGCAACCTAAACAGGCTACAAGAAAGCTGGAGAGACACTTTTTACAAGGCCTTGTAGTAATAAGATGGGGGGAAGGGCTTTAAACTGAAAGAGGGCAGGTTTATGTTAGATATCAGGGAGAAATTCTTTGCTGTGATGGTGGTGAGGCACTGGAACAGGTTGCCCAGAGAAGCTGTGGATGCCCCATCCCTGGAAATGTTCAAGGCCAGGTTGGACGGGGCTTTGAACAACCTGGTCTGGTGGAAAGTGTCCCTGCCCCGGGCAGGGGGGCTGGAACTGGATGGTCCTTAAGGTCCCTTCCAACCCAAACCATTCTGTGATTTTATGATTCCTAGTGTCATTTCAGTCCTCAATGAAATCTCTTCAGACCTACATTTTCCTGTAACAAATCTTAGAAATACTCTCCAGAACAGTCATTCTTGCTCCAGTTTCTCCTTGGACCTGTGTTTTGAGAATCCCTGTTTAAAATCCTGTCTCAGAGGTTTGACTTGCGTGTGGTGAGCCATGCCCAGGAGCACTTCACTAATTGCTGTATGACCAATGGTACATCACAGTACATCACAGTTTCAACATCCTTGGCTCAGGTGCAAACAGGATTTCATAAGAGTCTTACGATTTTAACAGCACGTCGCTGAAGTGGGGAGGAGACGGGTAATTCATCAGCTGCAGGGTCTCCAAGCTGTAAGACATTGCTCTCTTCATGCTCAGTGTGAAGAACTACGTCAGCATCCAAACCTGGTCTTGAGAGGCTCCTCACCCCAGCTGTCACTGTGTGACCCAACTACTTGTTTTTGAACTACTGAGTCTTTGCAAAAAATTATCCCTGATGGATACCCCAAACTTCCCAAACCCTTCGCACGCTGCTGTCAATGTAAGCAGATTTGACTGTTATTGTAAGAAACAAGACACTAATAGCTAATAGGCAATTTATTTGGTGCTGTCAGCTTCATGATTATCCACCTCAGAGACATGGCCTGAGAAAACGTGAATAAAATGTATGGCCCAGATCCTCATGTCTGCAAATCTGCCTCATTATCTCTACTTGCACATGGGAGATTTTCACAATCTGACGCTTGATTCATGTGAAGGACCAATGTCAGCCACTGGGAAAAAAGCACTTCATCATAAACAGAAAGTTTGCCATAAAACACTTGGTGTACAAGGTGGGAGTTAAGTGTAGAGGCAAAAGGGCTCAGAAATTATAAACTAAGCCTAATTTCCCATCCATACTGAAGTCCAACTCTCCATGGGTAACACTGAGTGTAAGAGCAAGTCTGTGCTTGAGTGGCTTTTGACATGTGTAAGGTTGGGGTTTTTTATCAAACTCGGGTGAAGCAAAAGCTGGGCACTCAGGCACATGACCCCTGCATGCTCAGGCCTTCCCAAACTGATGTTGGCCTGTGGAGAGGACAGGGTAGGGCAGAATTTCCCATCAAGGACCTCAACACATTTTGGGTCCCTTGAACACTGACATGCTTGAGGTTCCTCAGAGCAGGAGGTCTGGTGGCCAGCTCTCACACAAAGTCACCCAGTGACAAAGCAGTCAAAAATTAGCAGCCAACCCTCATAATAACAAGGTATGTAATGAGCCCAGGAGTCAAAAAAGACTCTGCTGCAATCCTGCCCATCTCCTTTCCTTCCACTACAGAGTGGAACATTCTTGCACAGACAGTTATTCGCAAAGCATGCTCTGTCTTGGTTGGTACAGGAAAGAGGTTCCCCTGTGTTCCACTCCAGCCTGGGCCAGGACAAGGGGTCCTTAGCCACCATGCACCTACAACTAGTGTAGAAAGGCGACCTTATGGACCAGCAAGGACTTCACTCCATTTTTCTACACCCATCAGCATTAGCTCATTACTTCACACCCCAAAACATTCTGCTTGTAAGTCTCTTTGAAGAGGTCTAAGTAACTTTCATGGTGCTCCATCAGAGCACCAGGTTTCAGGGCTATTTTTTTTTTCCAAGCTTCCCTCGTTTGCATTCCTGGTGACAAGGGCTGGCGCAGTGCATAAAGACAATTTCATACCTGTTTATTATGGGGAAGGACACATGCATCTGTAACTGATTTGACAGGAGACAGCATGACAGCTGTTTTACAGGGCTCTCCATTGAAATAGCAAATGAGAGGCTTGCTGGCATATATGGGACATATTTATATCCTAAACAAAAGGGCAATAACATACATAGTGACAAGCCTTGTTTGTACACAGCTTTCAGCAAGTTTCTGCCAAGCGCTGGCTCCCAGCCAAGCTCGCGGCTGGTACAATCTGGCACAGCCCCTCCGACTCCTAGGCAGCTGCATCAATTTACACCAAGGAAGAAATGAGGTATAATTTTCTCAGTTACACACCAGAATTACAAGAGATGGGGGGGGAGGGAACTATCATCTGCAGGAAGGCTGGAGGCGAGCAGCATCTCAGCCTGCCACGTGCTGGAGGGGGATCGGTCTGAGCGTGTTCGCAAGGCTGGGCCATGGGGTTTGTGTGTGTTGTGGGGGTTTGCAATAAAGACAGAAGCATTTTAGAAGCCACCCATAGCTGTCTGCATCCAGTGTGGCAAACAGCACTTAGCCCATTCTTTTCAGCCTGTTTAAGTGGGAGGGTACAGTGGGAAAAACTGCACTTCCATCGATGCTTCCACACAGGAAAATGGAGACGGGGCTCTCCTGTACCCCACGGTCTCTAACCATTCTGTAAACAGCAATTTTCTCACGCAGGGAAAAGAGATATGAAGATCATCTCCAGCCCTCACTTAGTCCCTGACCATCTGTGTAATGCCAGAGGATGCTTCAGGGAAGAGGCTGATGGCAGTAGCCCATGGAGGCTGAAGCAGGACATTAATGATCACACCACTGAGATGAATTTTGGCTGAAACTAGCAAGTGAACAACCTTTGCCATACCATTAGTGGCTTTTTTTTAACAGCAGCACACTCTTAGGAGCACAGTAAGCATTAATGCCATTTCCAGACACTAGTTCAACGTGCTTTCTAGAGGTGTCCACCCTAAGTATCTTTTAAATTGATTTTCATAACTCAATGACCAAATCAAAAAATAATGTGGATGCTTAGTCCTGCTCTTTAGGGAAGGCTTTGCTTCTCCATGGGTGACTCCATAGCTCCTTGCTGCACCAGGCTGTTGTCTTGGCTTAGACATTTCACATTATTTCAGCAAAAATAGAAAGAAGTATCTGTTATTGTTTATAACAATTAATTCCAGCCATAATAAATAATGCCATGCCTATACAAATACTTTTAGTACATAAATATTCCTCATCGCACCCATCCCTGTTCAGAACTGCTGTTAAGTGTTAGGGATTTGCTGTATTTCCAGCCCAAACCCCGGTATCAGTTCCTCACATGTAGCCAGAAAGCTGCCCAGCAGATGAACGCTGTCAGAAGGTTAGAAATTACAGTTGCCCAGTCATGTAACTTTGCTTTCACTCTGGCCCAAAAAAGCATAACACAGGAAAACACATAGGACATAATTCTTAGCAAGAAGCTCCCACAGATCTGCGTTCATGTCTACATCACAAGTTTTATGATGATCATCTTGATGTTGGCTTGTTATGTCAAAGATAGGTATGTTAAGAGAAAGGTTTGGAATGGTTTGTTTTAATTTCTGTTAAAGCAGGAACCAATATCTCATTAATTTTAGCCTTCTAATACTAAAACCAAATTTCTTTTCAGAAAACTGAGATGGCTCTGCCTCCAGCTATTGAAGGCAACATTGTGGATATTGTATGCTGAAAACCCCAGGCACAATGGCAAAACAAGGAGCCAGTGTAAACAAATGGATGAGGCAACAAAAACTGAATGAGACATTTTCAAACATTTAATGATTACATGTCAAAGCACAATTTAAATATCACAGCGCCTTATGTGTTCATGAAGAGGAAAACAAAATGACTGAGAACTCCTGGCTAAAATAGTCTTGTTCCTGGCACTGATTGATATTCTTGAATGGAAGACTTGATGGATTATGATTTTTGCAAGAGAATCATTACACGCCAGGTGCACAAATAGAGAAGTACAGCTTGTTGACACCTCTGCACAAAATAAAGCCACTCTAGAAATTTTGATTCATTATATCTCTATTAGGAATCAATCCACCTGACCTAAATCTTGCATCATAAATCAGATTAAGAAACCCGTCTGGGTCTCAGCAAAGGCTGTATGTCCTTGGTTTAAAATCACTCCACTATATCCAGCACACCATTATTATTCTAAATGCAATAATCTATACTGTATAATTTAGGTCAACTTGATTTCAGGCTAGGCAAGAGCATTTCTACCCACTCACCTGCAGAAGAATTTAATCATTTTAGGGACATTATTTGTCTTTTTGTATATGGGCTATTTGTTGGGGTTTTTAGTTTCATATTCACTCACTGCTCCAGACATGGGGAAAAAAAATAGCACAACACTGATAAAATACTGCAGGAAGATTATAAAGCAACTTTGGAGAACCTTAAAGTAGAGTCATATCGTTTTCTTACATGGGTAATTACAGTAAATTGGATTTACACAGCTAAGTAGAGAGTCATTGATTTTTCCTGGCTGGCCACAGTGCTGAAGAGAAGCCAGGTGGGTTTGTGATGCTGCCTAAAAGACTTTGACAGCTGAAAATCTTCCCCTCTGAAAATGTGTAAGAGTGTATAGGTCTGGCTGAAAGTCAAAAGGAGCTGCATCCAAGTCTGAGATGCTTTTTAAACTATCCCCATTGGTATCAACCTGGAATCTGGAGTGAGTTTTAAAAGAAAAGATGGTAGCATCTTTTGCATAAAATTAGACAAGTTCATTAACCGTGAGGAATTTTTGTTTAACTTTGAGGAGCTGCATCGCTCTCTCCTCTTTGAGCTGCACAAGCAAACCCAGGGGTACAGCACCAGCCTTTGACGATGAAAGGGCTACGGGCAGAAACAAAATGGGCTTTTGAAAGCTTCAAGCCCATGACAGCTGTGAGAGAGCAATAATTCAGGAAATGTCTTGGGTAAAATCAACTCGAGTGACTTGATGCTTTGTTTTATCATTATGAACATAAAGGAGTTTCTTTTAGTTATCAACCAAAAATCTCAAGGGGTTCCCCAAAGATTTGCTAATAACATGCCTTGAATAGAAATGACTGCAAGTGACAGTAAAATAGCAATTGAAAAGGGACATTTTGCCCACAAGTGTCAGTTCTGTCACTAAAACATGAGACTCCCTAGCTACACCTACACCCTGTTTCCACAGACTGCCTCGAACTCCAGCAGGGCAAGCCTCTCTGCAGACTTCACTGTGCTGCTCCATAAAACAAGGATGTCAGCGCTGGCTGTCTACATCCCTATGGAAAATTCCTGGGAAACCTTCAAATGAGGCCACTTATTGCTATAGCCCCGTGGTTTTTGGTGGTCATTTACACCTGTGTGTGTGGGAGGTGGGGAATAAAATGTGCTGTTAGTGTTGGATTCCTTTGCCGCCACTTTGCCAAGGGGGAGGCATCAGTAAATGGGAGCTCAGCCCTGTGGACACCTCCCTGCCTGGGGAAGCTGGTCCCCATCCAAACACCATGCTGCCATCAGGCAGAGTGGAAACGACAGGTGCTTTTCCATAACATTCAACACTGAGCTTGTATAGATGCATTTTCTAATGAGATTCCTCTTTTCCTGGTGAAGGAAGTATTTACATGCCATGTGATTATTTTGTTATGACCTGTAGGCTTTTTTGCACCTTTAAAGAGGTTTCCCACCCAGGGCACGACTGAGATGGCCCCAGACTCTGATCCCAGGGCAGGACCGATCCCCATCCCCATGGATGGATAATACCCTGACCCTACCCTTGCCCCAGCAGAACACCCTCAGCCTTGACACAGCTCAGCATGAGCCCAGGAGAGCACGATGGAGTACTAGGGAAGATGCCAAGCAACGTGATTGTCAGCTGTGCTAGCTGGTTATATTTATACCTGCAGTGGAAACAGACTTTAAAGGGAATATAAACGTTCTTGGCTCCTTTTTCAACCATTATTTTACCTGGCACAGTGGTGTGAAGGGACTAAATAAACACTGAAAATCTTACTTAGTCTGTATTCTGCTAAATAAGAACCTACCAACTTCCTTTTTATCTTTTTAACACAAGACAGTGAATTCTCTTAAGACTTTTCTGACTTTTTCCAAGTCCTCACACAGACTTTCTTAGCAAAGAACTAAGTTATGCCTTTCTTCCAGAGCATTTGGACAAATCACAAGACTAGATAACAGGTCGTCCATATCCCTTAAGTATAAATGTATTCACTGACTGTCTATGAGGAAATTGATAAAAGCTTTAAAAATCTATATGTGGTAAGAATAACATTTCTGCCATGGGAAGACCTGTGAAAAATAATTACCCCTGCACTTTAGTAGCATTTTAGATCTAAATGGTTAATGCTGGGGAAGGACAACTGCCAGTGTCACACCCCTTGGGGGACCTTGAAACACCTCGGCTGAACGGCATCTCCCCGAACTCAGCTGCCCTGTTGCTGCTTCCTGAGCACTGGGTTTAATTTTTTAATCCATTCCCAAACTCCCCCAAGTACCCAAGGTTCCATGAGGGGTGGTCTGAGGATGCTCTGGGAGCATCATGCTGGCATCACCTAATTCCTCTGTCAAGCACTGCAAGGTCCCATTGTACCATGTCCCCATCACTAGCAATACCAATGTTATTTTCACAGAAAATAAAGACTTCCTGGTAGACACGATTTAAATAATACAGTCTTGTCTTTTTTAAAAGAGAAAGAAACAATCCATTCAAATGTAGAATGATTTCTTTCTCAGAATGTTTCAAAGTCATGTCACTCTATCTATTACCCAAGACAAATTACTTTGACAGCACTATCCACTCTTGACATTTGAGTTGTCTCTCTAGCCTATTATATTTTAACACAGGCATAAAATATTGTTCAGACAGTATGGTTAGTCCAAAAGAGTAAATCTAACTGCTTTGAAATGGCCTATTAGGAGATGAACTCTCAGTTTAGCTGCAGGCGGAGAATTAATCCAGTGCTTTTCTTAGTTCTTCAATGGCAATCTTTTCTTCCCCGCTAACTAAACGCTCTTTATTTGGAGGGATGTAAAAAGACAGTGATCTTCAGAAGGAGAGGGGGCAAATTAAACAAAAATCAGAGGGGAAAGTGTAATTAAGAAATTCTGACACATGACATCGTTAGAGGACATATCTGGTCTCTCCTGTTGTGGCAGAAATGGAGATGGAGTTGGATTTTTACTTCGGTCTTGAGAACAATTATGCACTCAACTTACTCAGCCTCCTGCATGCGTTAAAATACAATACCTGCTTCTGCTGCTTGGGCTGGCATATTGCAAATATTCAGTTATAAAAAAGAACACCCTGGGGGACGCCTTCCCAGGGTGCAGCTGCTCCTGAGTCCTGAGGACGGGAGCACTGAGGGGTCCCTGCTCATTCGCGTGGGCTCCAGCTGTTCATCAGGGGAGAGTGCCCTGCTCAGCTCACAAAGGGCTTCTGCCTGTCTTACGGCTTCACCCTCGGCCATGGGAGTGGTGTGAGCTTGTGCTTGGTCACATCACTCCTATGCATGTGGAGATATGGGATTTGTAATAAACAAATGGTCGCAGCTGCTTCAGAGGAATTAATTTCAGTTCTTTCCCCGAGTTCTCCTCTCCTTAGAACCTGCCTTTCCAGTGCTTGCCTTTGCAACGCAATTTTAGTGTTAATCTTTTTAATGTCTGCTCTTCAGCAGCCCCTTCTGTTGCCGCTCGGCAGCTTCTGCAGGAGAGGACCTGGAATTAGAGCCACACACATACTTACAAAGCCCAATTAAACACCGGTATCTTGCTGCCCTCCACGCGTGTGATGGGGGTTTTGCACAGGTCTTGAATCGCCCCGGAGTCATCCCAGCTAGGGACATTTTCCACGCGGTGTGCGCTGGTGGAACCCCAGCGAGATGGGCACTGAGAGAGGGGAGTGTGACCAGGGACAGGACCAAAAGCCACCCCAAAGCGCAGATACGGGCAAGGAGCACCCCATGATGCTGGAAAGGCACCAAGCCGGAGGTGCCAGCAGCTGGCATGTNGGCCGCGGCGGCTCCGCGGGCGGCTGTGAGCGGCGGCGGGCCGGGCTCTGGAGCCGAAGGCAGCATTGCCACCCTGTGGAGAGAGGAGGGGAGCGGACAGCTCGGCTGGGGACGGCTCCCGGCACTGCCTGGCACCCCTCGGGATCCCTCGGCTGGAGCCCGGAGCGCGGCGGAGGTTCCCCCACGCCGGGAGGGCTGGGGTCTGTCCCCTGCGGGAGAGCACAGCTCCGCAAACGTGCAGGCAGCCCGCTCGCCCATCGGCTCAGGCAGCCTCTGCCTCCCCTCGTTTGCATTTCCCCGAAGGATGCCCAAAGGGATGCCCGCTGAGGTTCCTGGGGATTCCGCAGGTTGCTGAGGAAGAGCACGGGGTGAAGCACGGAGTCCTGACAGCTCCCCGGGACAGGTGCGACCCATCTTTGCGCCCTGTAGCTGCCCTAACCGGGTCTATCCAACGACTCCAGAGTTTGCGAGGTCCCATTATTCAACCACCTGGAGCACTGCATCCAGGTCTGGAGTCCTGAGCCCAGGAAAGACATGGATCTGTTGGAGTGAAACCAGAGAAGGCCATGAAGATGCTCAGCGGGCTGGAGTGCCTCTCCTGCCGAGACAGGCTGAGAGAGTTGGGGTGTTCAGCCTGAAAAGAGAAGGCTCCGGGGAGACCTTAGAACACCTTCCAGTACCTAAAGGGGGCTGTTATGAAGAGGGAGAGCAGCCTTTTACACAGGCAGATAGTGATAGGTCAAGGGGAGCAAGTTTTAGATTAGATATTAGGAAGAAATTTTCAGTGTGAGGGTGCTGAGGCACAGGACAGGTTGCCCAGAGGAGTTTTGGATGCTCCATGCCTGGAAGTGTTCAAGGCCAAGTTGGATGGGGCCCTAAGCAATATGATCTGGTGGGTGGGGATTGGAACAAGATGATCTTTAACGTCCCTTCCCACCCAAACCGGTGATTCTGTGAAAAAACAAACTGCAGATCAAACGCCTGAGCAACAACCAGCTGCACCAGGGCTTGCTGAAGTAGTGTCCAGAGATTTTGCACATCTCCTGTGACAACTGCCAGCGCCATTTGTTGTGTGGTAAATCTGCCTTCATTCCCCTCACTCCCGGATGATGGTGAGGTTTCAACTCCTCTGTGCTTGTGAGGTCACTTCTTGCTAAAACACATTTATTGTTGTGACAGCTTTGCTTTGTGTAATTATCTGTTTATCAGCCACCAGCCTTCTCTTACTAAGGAGATTGACGCCTCCTTTTTTATTCATCATGCCTGATTAGTCTTGAAGATAGATGTCAGGTTAAACGAGCTTCCTGGGCCGATCAATCAGCTTCGGAGACAGCACCTCGTGTTGCTCAATGAAACTCCCCTGCTGCCCTACCTGTGTGGGGTGATTGCCTTTCCATTCCCCCGGGACTGCAGCAAAAGGATACAGGAGGCATTTGTTTTGCTTTTGTTAATTGAAAGGTGAAAACTCTTCTAATTAATGATCCAACTACAGGGCCTCATTGTGTCATTATTCCTTATTGATGAAAAAGGAATAACAGCCATTGGATAAATTAGGGCAGGCACGTTAGGACCTTCACAGGGCGCCTTAATTGCGTGTGTTGGCTCTTGAAGGACTGAGCATAGAGGGGCTCATTAAGAGTGACTAGATGACCAAAGGGATACCCAGGATTACTGTCCCCTGCTATTAGATGTGTCTGAGTTACACGCCCCGTCAGTGAGCCAGGAGCTTTTTGTGCCCTTCCTCACGTCCTTTCAGGAGCTGACCCAGCTCTTTTGCTGGTAGGTAGAAAAATTTGACCCCCTCATTCTTCATGATTATAGTTATATGATGTTACATCCATCTTTTGTCTTACCCAGCGTTGTCCTCTAACTCAAACAGTTTCTTCTGCACCCCCATGTCTTTGTCAGAGAGAGAACCCGCAGACGAGCACTCCTGTCCCTGTTCACCGAGCACTCCCAGCCTCCTCTACAGGATGAGCTCTCCCCTCTGCTCTCTTTCTATCAGTCTTTCCCTGGATTCCAGGGTAAATTCATCTTTCTTGAGGATGTGTGACCCACATATGCAGTATTCCAGGCGAGGACTTGTACAGACCTTGTGTGCTGGTAATGATACCTCATTTTCTCGTATCTGGGGAAAGTCCATGCCATCCTTAGGTTACTGCTGCCTTTTTGAGAACTGGAGCAAAGAGGATGGCTGTCCTCACGAGCTCCCAGCCCCCAGTGCATACCACAAGCTCCCAGAACTATCTCCAGCATCCAAACACAGGACTTTGCACTTCTCACAATATTTCATTCCATTTCTGCTGGTTCTTGGGGGAAAAAAATAAATAAACGAAAAAAGTTGTGATTCTGCTCTCCATTGACCAGATCTCCTGGGAGTGTCTCAGTGGCTAATGAAAGAAATAAAATTTTGGCTTTTTGGGCCATTAAAGAAATGTCCTTAAAGAAAATCTGTCCCAAGACCTACCTTTGAGAAAAATGTTTATTAAGTTCCTTGCTCGCTGCTGTCTGCCTGTAAATGAATTCCCTATCAACCTTATTTGTTCATCTGTTGAGAAACAACTTTTCTAGTTTCACCAATGACTTCTTGTAACGTACTTTCTCAAGAGTAGATTTCCAGGGAGGAGATTTACTGCCCTTGTGTTGAGGGTGTTTGTTAGCTTAGCCAAGGAGACACAAATCAGGTTAATCTGGCACGAACTTCCTGGCAACACCTTGCAGGATTTTGCCTTGCCAGCCCTCCTTTTAAACTGTTTGGGAGTCTGAACCTTTGTCTACAGAAATCAAAGCTGCCTTTCCTACTGTTTGAATAAGTCCATGAATCAAAACTTCCTTCTGACAGCAGCCTCTGAAGTGCCAAACAATTTACCATGTTCAAGTCTTTCCCAGATTTCTACTCTGTATGTCACCACCTCCCACCCCAGCCTTTTTTTCTCCCTAAAGATGGGGCAGACACTCCACTCAACCAGTCAGAGGTTAAAAAGAAGAGAATGTGAAACAACACTTGAATTTGAAAAAAATTGTATTTGAAGGGAAACTTTCTTCAGTTGCATGAAACGCACCTTTCTGCACAAAACTGAAGAATTTAAAGACTTACTGAGACATTTCCTCTGAAGCATCAATCCACTCGTCCCTGCTCAGTGCACAGAATAAACCAGGCAAACACCTCTGCTATGGCTGAGGTGGTACTGCAGAGGCTACAGCCAAGTCAGCCCCAAACTTGGCTGAGATGAAGATGACATCTACTACTGTCTGCTCACAGCACTCTGAGCAAAAGACAGACAGGAGGTATCACTGGAGTACAAACAGTAATCACGAAGGTGTCTCCAGGGCACACGAGCTGTATACGCACGCACACAGCTATTTAAGTGCTTTGTAAAATGTCTCACCTTCTGAACCACTCTGAACCAGGCACGGGGATTCTGCAAGCCAAGCAATTGTAGGGGAGGGAGATCCAGGGAAGACTGGCATTTTTATACAGGTAATAAATCCTACTTCATGAAGAAACATGTTGAGGTAAAATTGCCAGTGGCTGTTTTAATAAGTATTTATGATACATAAAGGGATTTGATTCATAAACGCAGTAATTATGTCTTTACTACAAAGCAGTACAAATATAAAGCCTCCTACCTACTACACTGAAACTGTAATTGCATCTCATTAAAGAATATAAGCAAATCAAAATTAAAAACTTGAGCGGGGGGAGAAGCTACCCAAAGTCTTGGTGGTTAGACATTACAGGCTTTGTGCCGTGCCATTCAATCAGCCTAAATACCTCGTGAAATGGGGTGAAGCCCTGAAACACTGGGTGGTGTTTGGGCAGTCCAGAAGATGGTTTTGCTCACCTAGGCAGCAAATTTCCAAGGAGATCTGTCCACATAAAAGGCAAAACAGAAACCTTGGGTTTAATCTCAGACAAGTGAGAATTCGACCAGAACCTTCCGTGTGGCTGCAATTGCACCGTGCCAGTCATGGCAGAGCCACGAAGGCAGGTTAAACCCTTCCTAGTCCAAACGTGGCTGAGGGATAGGCTGAAGTGTTTCAAGTACTATTTAAGTGCAAACACCTGAAGACAGAGTCTTTTGTGCTGTGGCAACAGAGATGTGTAACATCACCGTATTCCCCTACTGCAGGCACCAGGTGGGTAAAGGGTGAATTAATGTCCTGTAGAAAAATAACAACCCTGAGGTTCAGGCACTGGTCACAGAGGTACCAGAGCCTAGCAATGGTTTTGTCCTCCTCCAGGCTAACCTCATTCCATGTGGCCTTTGCCAGGACTCCTACTGCTCCTTACTAGGTCTTCTCTCAGCATCTCTGGAGTTTCAGCCTTTTACCCTCTGCTCCATTCATCAATGTGGTTTTGGGGTGAGGGGTTCTCCGTCCTCCCACCCACACCTCATTCCTGGGCAGTTTGGGTCCCTGACGGCACCAGGCTCTCCTCACTGTGTTCAAGACCAGTTCCTTGCGGTCCAGTACAGCTTTTATTGCCCCAAGTCACTTCAGGCCCAACACCTGCCCACCTCGGTGGCCAGCCCTGCTGTGAGAGCACCTCCACAGCACAGCTGGAGTAGTGTCGCAGTTATCAATGCAACTTTCCTACCAAATGTTCTTTGGTCTAATCGCTTTCTTAAACTACACAAACACAATCTCTGCACCACAATCAATTATTTAACAGAAAATGATGCATTGAGTTAGAAACTAAATACCATTTAATATGCTTCAGGAATTCTAATTGAGAGATTTCACTGTACCGCTAATGAAAACTTTAACTTTGCGGTGTTTTCAAATCTTCCTTGAATATAGATAAGCCAATATCTATATACATTCTTTTAATGTCTGGAATTATTTTGCCATTTTAATGTAATCAGTCTTTCTATTTTGAAGAGGATGCCCTTGTAGGTTATTTGTTTTCCTTCTGTTTTGCAAATTGTTCCCTTTTCAGGATTGTTTGTTTAGTGTCAAGAGGTTATTAAACAAACCAAGCACAGTCCTTAAACTAATCAGCTAGAAGTGACAATAGAGATCAGGAATAATTCAATATTAAAGAGGTTACTTTTAAAATTGATCTGAAAATGTAACGCACTGCGGGGGAAGGGGAAGCACATGCACATCTCTTATTAAAGTTGAAAAGATGAGCTGGAGGGACCAGATGCCTTAAAAGCACAAGCCAGGAGCCCCCACTGATGGGAAGAGTTGAGCCCCAACAGACTACAGCCAATTTCCACATTCATACATGTTCTCACCGCTAGAGTGACTCAAGCGATAACCCCACAGGCCTTGCAAGCAGGTGAGGCCTGCCTTTCCACCAGCCTTTGCTATCAGTCTTTACCAGTCTTTGAGATCTTTCTCCAAGTACTTCACATGCTACCACCATTTACGGTGGACCCTGACTCTTGAGCTCAACTGCAATTGGTCTCTCTATGCGGTAAAGGTTGAGTGGTCTGTAAGTCTGGGTCTCTCCTACAGACTACTCATTAGTTAATTAACACAAATCACTGTGGCTCTCTGCCCATGCAACTTTTGGCTCTTTTCTCAGTGCCTCCTCTGAAGTTTGTTCAGCATGCTGCCTTGGGCAGGGTGGTGTTCACTTTACACACTTTCTCCTGTCTCCTTCTACTGGCCCACAGCTGGTCAAAACACAGAAAGGGAAAGAGGAGTAAACCATCCACTAAGGGACTTTCTGAAGGAGTTTTAGTCTGAGTCATTTTGGCTGGGTGCTAATTCTTATGTAGTAAGGACCATACCTCCGACAAGGACTCAGCAAACTCCTGGCACTGTAAGAATTTTCTATCCCAAGGGCTTTACATCCTTTCCACAGACTTCTGTCCGTGGAAGGCAGTGCAAGAATGAGATCTGTGCTGGCCAAGTGCAGAAGCAGCTCCTCTAGGACCAGCAGCAGGTCACTGTGGCTGCCAGCCTGCCCCGAAAAGCTCCTGGAGATCAAGCGCAGCAAACCACAGGCACCGCTGGGTTTGTCAGCAGCAGAGCCAGGCTGTTGCTGAGCACTTTCATCCCACCTGGCAGGTAGGTCATCCTGGGCGTTTCCTGATGGGACAGCCCTGTGGTCTCTTTTGGTGCCTCATCACAAGGTCACAGCCCTCGTGGCTCCAGACGAGTGCTCCTTATCCTGACTGTATCCACACACGCAGAGCACGGCCTCTCCTGGTGCAAGAGGACACAGCAGGCAGTTTGTGAAGTACACAGGAGCTACCTGCCCAACACTGCCCACCTCACGAGCCCTCATGCCCACCAGCCAGCTATGAACAACCCTCCTTTTGCTCACTGTTTAGTTTTATCTGTCCAGCACTCCTGATCGAAGCAGAGCAGAAAGCTCTGGTGTCCCTGGTTTCAAACACAACTGACATGTTGAATTAACATAAACTCACCCTTTCATCGTAATTTTGGGCAAAAGATCCTCCAGCCAGGCTATTTATACCGAAGACAAGCAGCACAGAACATGGTGTGAGTCCTCTGGTGCCACTTGCTCCCGGTGCTAATTGTTCGGGAAGTGTCATCAGGATCATCGCTCTGCTCATGTTGTGACTGACTTTGGGAAAATTAATTTAAAGGGAGCAGCTGGTAACAGTCCTGATCTTTCAGAAGCAGCAGCACTGTGCCTTACAGTGTGTTTCTGTCTTGCATAAGAATGCAACAAGCAGTGGCAGAGTCCCCATGCAAGGGACAGACTTCTTGCATCTTTAAAAAAGAGCAAACACCTAAATTCTCACCTCTGTAGTGCAGGAGATGTCTAGAAATCCCTCTCTGCACTCTCCATGTGCCCATCAGCAAGGGGCACAGCAAACAGCCTCCAGCAAAGCTGCTGCTGTGGAAACTGCTGGCTGGGCACTTCCACGATGCTGTAAGTCGGCTTTGGGGGCTTTTGAATATTTTTTTTCTTCTTGATGTCACTTGAAATCAGATTTAAGCTGAAGCAAAAAAAATAAGCCATTCATAGGAGTAGATTTTGTAAATGTACTGGTCGCAGTGAACTTAAAACTTCCCTGTTTATTTAAAGCAGCTGAGGGGAAGGAAGGAAGAGTGGAAGGGCAAAATCAGACAACAAAGCTTCTGTTGTAAGCCTGGGTAGGGAGAGCTGCTGTCTATCACAGACAGGGACTCTTAAAAGCAGAAATGATATAATCACTGAGGCAACCAAAAAACCAAGTGCCACTTTCCCTTTTTAAGATATTCGGGGTACAGTTGTCTTCAAAATAGGGAAATAATATATGCATTAAGAAAAACTTGCAAACCCAGGTGAGGAATAGGACGCTGAAAAGAGGACAAACATCACAATCTAAGTCACTTTCTTTGTTACAAACCTGGGATAAACAAAGCTGTTTAATAAATATTGATGTTGTTTGTACATCCTGCCTTTGGAAATGAATAGCAAAGTGATGCTCTAGTCCCTTTCCCCCTCTGAAGAGACACTAAGCTCAACCCTGTGCATCTATACGCACCCCAAAGTATTTTGTAGAGAAAGCTTTCGCAAGTGTTTAGCTGACACCACCCTTTACTCATCTGTGTGTTTAATGCCTAGGAAAACCAGGCTTTCACAACATGGAATAATCATGGCAATGATCATGCTGGGATCAAGTGTTTTGGGATCAAGGATTTATTGCAAGGCAGCTCTTACGGTTCTCTTGGATAATCCCCTTGGGCAGGACAGGGTGCACTGCTGTATCTCTAAAGGCTCCTTGGCAGACCCAAAGCAGGTTCGCTTTCTATCTCAAACTGGTCTTTCTTTTCCTTGGGACAACTCTAGCAAAGCCTTTCAAGCTGGGTCTTGGCTTCATGTTGCACTCTACTACCACAGATCTGAGCATCCCTTTCCCTTCCAGGTCTCCCATCTCCGTCCTATGTAAAAGCTCATTCAATGCTTCAGACTCAGCTTCCCTTCAAACCGCTGTCCTCCCAAAAGAGCTCTGTGCCCAACAGCCAGCCCCCCACACTGTCTCTAAAAAGGGACACGGTGACATTCCCATAGCAGTGTTTGGTCTTGCTCACTCCTGCTGAAGCTTTTTAAACATGTGTCAATGTGTTCTGTAAATATTGAAGCAAAGCTCCAAGGCGGGGAGGCACATTCCCTGCAGTCACAGGGCTGCAGTGCAGTGAGCTCACCAGACCACCCCACCTGGCACACTAACAGTGTCCCTCAATTCACAACACCCCCCAAGAACACACAGAAACCACCACGGTGATGGCAAAGGCACAGTTAAACCACCTCCAGGCTCCTCTCCTGCTACCATCAGGAGCCATCAAGCCAGTCCTAACTCCGGCCGGCATCTCCAGCACCGCCGCTGGGAACAGAGGCTTTTTTCCCTCCTGTCTCCGCAGGCAAGGACGATGCTCCCCCAGCACCAAGGGTACTGCTGCCACATCAGGCGGCTGACTGCTGGACAGATCCCGCATTTTCCCCATCCCACCTTCTGCAGAGTCCCTGCAGCAGAAACCCGCAGAACAAGAGGCCAGGTGACATCAGGGGGTGCCTCTTGTTTTGCAGGTTTCTATTGCAGGGGCTCTGCAGAAGACTGGATGATGAAAACACAATGATCCTACAGAGGAAATGCTCATTTCTTTGAGGATGTAGAAATAATGGGCATAACCCTGCCAAAGCCTATTGTCCCAAAGAGTGCTGGAGCACTGGATTCTGCAAGGTCCCAGCAGGCCAGCACCAGTGCAGCACCCCAGAAGTGCACAGGGGATGGGCACCAACAGGGCTGGTCTCCTGTTCCTTGCTGGAGAAAAAGGGCAGGTTTCAGCATGTTTGGAGCAGGAAGTGCCAGCACTTCCACAAGATGTTTAGCCATTTTGAGTCTTACCAGGAGCTTACAGTACTGTAGGTGAACTTTTCTTTCCTTGTTTTTGGCTTGAAACTGAATTCCAGACCCTTATGCATATTCTCATCAGATACTCTCCTTGGAAATGCTCAAGGAGTTCCCTATGATTAAGCTGGAACAGTTTAACAGCTTTGACAGGCTGGGCAGGAGAGCAGCTGCCCCTTCAGCTGGAAGGTTCCTCTCCACACCTGATGGGTAGAAACCACATACAAATCCTGTCACTGCCATAACAATTCAAAGTCTGGCTCCAACAGGCTCCAGTGGCTCAGGCCTTGAGGAAACCACCTTCCTGGAGGTTTAAGCTAACACATTTGCCTTCTCAGTTTGATAGCCCCACCCATGAGGGGAGAACTCCCAGCTGATGGGACATTTGCTCTCTAGACCACCCTGGTTCAGTCACCTGCAATCACAGAGCCCTGACCTCCATCAGGCAGGTGCACCTCGACCATCAGCTCCAGCATCCTTGCTGTGACAGTGACAGCAGCTTCATGTTTCAGGCTCTGTCTGGCTCCTCTTTGCCAAGTGCCAACCTTCTTCAGGAGAAGAAAGTGGCTGGTGAGTGAAGGTGCTCCGGACCACAGCCCCAGCTGCCCTCTGTCAGCCTGCACTGATGGAGGGAGAGCCAGGGGTGAGTTACACACGCCAGGACAGGGAAGGAGAGCGGAAAGCATCAGCTTGAAACCCTCTGACACCCTTGCACAAGCACAACACACTTCTGGACCCACAGCCAACTCACCCCCCATGCTCATTGTGCAAACAACGGTGCTAGAAACAGCCACAGCTGTTTGTTTTCTCTGCTAGTCTGATGATGACATGATCCACTAAAAACTATCTTCTAAATGTGCACATCTCATTTAAACTACCTAGGGGTGTTTAATTATAGCTTAGCTCTAGCACACAGTGCTGCATCTTATTTTATAGAAGTGCCTGGGTGAACCCCAAGGCTCTGTGCCCTCTCCTGCACTACACCACTGGGATTACATAGGGATGTACATAAAGGATATTTACAGTGCCCTCTGCCTTCCCCTGCTCTCTCTAGAATAATGCAGTGCTGATCATCATTTATTCTGTATATTTTTTTATCATCACCTTATCAGCTTGTCTGGTGGTGGAGAGGTAATTTGCATTTAGCAGCTTCCCTTGAAGAGAAAGCAAAAATTAACACTCAGGTGTAGGTAGAACAAGAAGTAGAAGATAATATAACACTCTTTGCTCTCACACTGATCATGCATCATCCCTCCCCAAGTTTTTGTCCACTAAGTTTGGGAGAGGCAGTGTGAAGATTTCCTCTGAGACAACAGCTGGGGGCAAAACCATTGAGCCCAGCCAGTGTGTGCACAAACCACCACACAAGCAAGCCCGCATCAGCAGGTAATGCTTGATGCACTCTTCTTCACCATCCCCTTACATGTTCATCAGTGTTCCTTACACACGGAGCATTATTTGCATTGCTCTCTGATTTTTTGCAGGTCACAGACCCTCACAGCTCTAACCTCTCCAGATCACACTGGTTTTCCTCAGTCTTGATGTGTTTTTTATCTCTCTAATTTTGGGGTGAGATCAAGGATGAAATTACACCCAAGAGATACCCTTCATGAAGTGTAAGTGCTGAATATAGCAGTGCGGTTTTTCTGGTTTAGTTTAGTTGGCTAAAAACCTACCAGGAATATTTTAAAAAGGCTTTACCCAGAGGATTGCTATTAGCAGAAGTTTCCTCACTCCCGCACCAAAATTTGAGAATCAGAAGGC
The DNA here is from genome assembly GCA_013389985.1 of Dryoscopus gambensis. Taxonomy (NCBI): domain Eukaryota; kingdom Metazoa; phylum Chordata; class Aves; order Passeriformes; family Malaconotidae; genus Dryoscopus; species Dryoscopus gambensis. The sequence goes on along the minus strand of WEIT01025897.1, from coordinate 145,326 downwards.
TAAAAGAACCATGTCAAACCATTCTCTTTTTTCTCCCTCCTTGCTCCATGCAATGTGGAACAGGCTAATGTTGATTTGCATTAAAGTCATTTTAATCAGCAGACCACACAGACCCCTTTTGAAGAAGGTGGGAGTTCTGCCAAGGTCTCACCATCTCTGAAGCACAGCCTCACTTCCTCACACTCTAGCTACATGGAATTCCACTGCCTGCACAGCCTAAAATAAAACTGTGCCATGGAGATCCCACCCCTGTGGCTGCTCCCAGGTGGCACAGACTGCACCAAAACATGCAAATTTGCAGTGTGGTTATTTGACACTGACGCTCTCTCTTCTCTATTCCAGACACGTGTTTTTCAGAGGCACTGTAGTACTTGCAAAGGCAGAGCTTGGCTGCCTGCACCAAAGCACGGACTGCAGCAGAGGGGCCCCAAACACAGGGCAAAGTGACCTGTATTGCTCTCTGGGTCCATGCTTAGAGATCTCCTTTTCTCAATGGGAGCTGAAAGGGGAGTGCATGAGAAAGCTGGGAAAGCCCAGAGGTAGCAGCCGTGTTCCACCAGACCGAGGGAGGGAGGGACGCAGCTGGGGAAGGGATGGGATGGCAGCTCAGATAGAGAGGAAGAGGAACTGCTGTGCACAGCAGAGATCCGTCATCACTGCAGGACGGTGGTGTGGACACCAACCTTGTATGTGGTTTGGGAAGCGGATGAACTCATGGAGGAAACAGTACAAAGTCACCACATCAGGCTCAGAAGGCCCGAGCCAGGCCCCAGCAAGGTGAGACCAAGGAGCACTGGAAATGCAACAGTTAGCTTGTGGTCAGGGTGATGGCAGTGAGCTGGCCAGCCCTGCTCCAGCCACGTTTTCAAAGACACCAGAGCACAGAGGACAAAGCACACGCTGGAGGAGCTGAGATGAGTAATCCCACCAAATTTTTGTAATTTGTCTTCCTAGATACACATATGGGTTATGGTCTATTTCAGTTATAGAGGTGGAAAGTCACAGAATCACAGAACAGTTAAGGTTGGAAGGGACCACTGGAGGTTATCTAGTCCAACCTCTCTGCTCAGCCAGGGTCCCCTAAAATTCATTACTCAGGATTGTGTTCCAGCAGCCTTTGAATAAAGCCCAGATAATTCCATGAGTCACAAATAGCTCTACAGCCCTACATGCTGCTACCACCAAAATAAATGCAGTCCCGTGAGCCAAGAGCAAGGCAGGACAACACCCCAGAGAGAGGCTTTCAAGGAGAGGCTGGAGGAGGAACTCTCCGTTGGGCGGAAAAAGCAGGCATGGCTGGAGACTGCCTTTACACCTGTACTCTGCTGGCATCTTGCAGGCCCATCAGCCTTGAAGTATCCTCCAAGCTACACTGATAATGCCAGATTTTAATCAGTGTTACTACTGGGCTGCACAGATGAGCTGCCCATGGGTCAGTCCAGCCTGCTGTTGGTCACTGCAAGTAACACCAGACCTGAGGTGTGCAGGAGCAGGAAAATCTGCCACGCTATTTCCCTGTGCCAAGTCTAACTCCATCCCTCTGTTGATCGCTTTATTGGCACAACTGGGAAATTTGCAAATCCAATCAAACAGCAAGGAAGAGCCAAATATTACAAAACTACCAGATGAGTAACAGAGAAGAGGAAAAATAAACTTTTTTTTTTTTTTTAATTTAAGCCCAGAATCAATCTGGGAGGGATATGTAATAAATATATTAAGCAGATGTAGGTATAGTTCTGCAGTACCTCCACCAGCTTAATCTGACATGAATTTCTAAGGCAACTGAATCTGATTTCACTTCCCAATGATTTCACCTCAGTCACTGTCACATGTCCCACTGCTGCCCCACCGTGTGATGCCAGCTGAGCCGAACGCCAAGGCAGCAGTGGCTGATGGCACCACATCCTCCTCTGATGGGCTCAGCCCTGCAAGGCGCTGGGACCCGCCCTGCTCGGCCGCGGGGGACGCGGGGCCTGGCGGCAGCTGATGCATCGCAGGAGTCACTGTTTGTGACTCTTAATGAAGTGTGAGTCAGCACCGCCACTGTAAACCCTGTCCTGCGGAGCCTTAAATATAGCAACTCTGGCCCGGGATGGACACAAGGGTAGTCAGACCCTTGTGAATGAAGTCAAAGCAAACTGAAGCTGAGACTTGAAAAGCGTGAATGTTTTTACAGTGGGGTTTCTTTTTTCTTTTGAAAAACTGTTATCATTTTTCCATTTGATGATCTGAGCTGATAGGAGGGAAAAACAAAAAAATCCACAAGCAGGATACCCAGACTATGCCATCCCCTTTCCTTTTACATCTCAAAGTTTTCTTTCAATCAACACTATATTTTCCACATGTAGAACTGACACATCTGGAAGTGCCTTAGGACTTGAAGAGGAGACCTCAGAAAGCCCCCACAAAACCAGAGATGCTGGACAAAGGGGCTACAGGAACAGGAAAATTCAGTGGCAGGGATACAGGGATACACAGCTTTGTGATAAACCTCCACGTCACTCACACACAGCTACCAATGGCGGGTTACATAGCAAAATACTTTGGGTTACGCTGTTTTTTTTTTTAACAGACAATCTGCAGATTATACAGATAAAAAACCAGTAACAAATTCAGAGGCATTCTGACTTGGCGTGGGACACTATGGTGAAAACACTGAGTGCTCAGCCCTGCTTGGGGTGAATGGAGCTGCGTGCTGGTGCATCAGGTACATAGACACGGCAGTCCTGGAGCTCACAGCTATTTGAGTTTCTCTTATTCATGACTTCAAAGGGACCTGAGTGTCAGATGCCTGTTGATCAGCAGGTCCATATTTCCCTCTTCTTACCATAGATGCAAAAATAACGTGCTCAGACAGATGCAAAAATAATGTGCTCAGATTTGTAGAGCTTGTGCCAGAAGAGCACCCAGTGTGGCTCTGGCAGACTAGAGCTACAACAACAGGGCTTAGCTCTAGGAACTCATTCCCTGCAAGAGTCCTTCCACTAGGATCACCTTGCTCACACACCATCACCCCATGTGCCTCCACCTGCCCTTCCAAAATGGACCTAACAGAGATGTTGTCACTCTGGTGTGCAGAGAGAGCATTGCTAGGGGCAGAGAAACACCAACCTTCCTTTTTCGAGGGGTCTGTTACAGGCAGGCAGATGTGTGTATGTATCTCTGCAGATCACAGAGAAAGGAAGGGTGATGGAAAATCAATAGTGCATATGGTCTGAGGAATCGTCTGGCTCAGCTCCCCACCTCAACACAGCCAGATCTGATGGATGTCTGGTGCACTCTTGGAGTCCTTCTGTGCCAGAGATCCACAGCCTTCCCAGGCAACCTGCTCCCACACCTCACCATCCAAAAATTTCCCTTTCTGTTTGACCTTGCTACTACATCTCAAGGCCCTCACTCTTTCCTATCCAAAATTATCTCAGCAACACATTTCCCTTCCTCTCTTGTCCCTAAGGACCATCCTGACTTTCCAGGACATGTCCATGCCATGCACTACCTCCAGGTAGAGGTAGCTTGCATCTCTGTAATTCTCTCCTGGTATTTTTACATCTCTTTCCTCTGTTTTGTCAAAGCCACTTTGAGGTTAATCCTTTTCTCTGCCTTTATGCAATCTGCAGATTTAACAGACAGGTCTTCTACTTAATGAGTCGCAGCACTAACGATGGCACAGACCAGAGCAGAGCACAGGACACATTCCAGCACTGTCCCACACAAGACTGCTCGCCCTGGCAATGTACCGTCCATACCTGGTCTCTTGGTACAATACCCAGCAGGCTTCGAAATCACTGTATTCATCCAAATCATATGATCGATATTTATAATATTTCCACTGTTGTTTTGAATGAATTTGCTACAATCGCAGATAATTTTCTTCTTTATCAGGAATAAAAGAGAGAAAGGAAGAAGACAGAGTCACATCTGTTAAATCCACGGTTTTCTCTGCATTACCTGATGCCAACTCTGATGCCTGCCTAAGGAACTACCGCCCACAGAGAAGCCTACAGGGAAACACATGGGAAATCACCAGGCCCCTCTGCCCCTAGGAGACTTGCCTTTGGATTTGTGCCTTGTAGAAAGGTCTGAGAACAGAGATGGACCTCATTTTGCAGACAGAGGCAATTTCTCAATCCTACCCCAAAATCATCTTACTCTCACTCCCTCCCACCACCTGTTTGTAAAAGCTAAGACAAATTTTCAAAAAGTCAGCTCTGCCATTGTCCATACTTCCATTTGGCAGCACAATTAATGGATTTTTTAGGCCAGAGGGGACCATTATATTCACCTCGTTTGACCTTCTTAAGCAATTCAGGCTCCCATATTTCACTCAGAGATTTCCAGAAGTGAACCAAGTGATAAACACACACAGATACCTAAAAAAATCCCTGCCTACCTGACAAGTTTGGTTTTCTATTGCTTGGAGTAAGTAGTTTGAGAAATCTTGTATGACGAGCAAGCTCCATTTTTCAATTTAAAGTCTGCTGAAGTACCGAGGTTTCCGGTGGCTACAAGCTGGCATAAATTGATTCCCCAAGCATCTTTCTTCCGTGAAACAAACTGCTTCCCATTTAAGACCCATCGAGAAAGTAAAGCTTGGCAGTCCTATTAGTCCACTAATAGAAAAGAAAAAAGTAAAAGGACAGCTTGTGGTTAGGTAGGTAGTTAGTGCACTAACTCAGGAGAAAATTAGCTTGGACAAGCTACCAAGAATTCTGCTTTATCGTTGTGCCTGAAATCAAACATGCTATCTTTGAAATCAGAGACAGCATCTTGTATATTGTTCATCTTCCATCCTCCAAAGCTGTCATACAGCCTCTGCATACGTGGGCATCAAATAAACTAAAATTGCTTCAGTTTTACCTTGCTTGCTCACATTTTTTTTTCCCCTTTGGAAGGATGGCAGTGGGAACAGGAAGAGCAAATCTGATTTGCAGTTATCAGAAAACACCAACCACAAATTAATTCAGCAACTGTGTATTTGATTTGTGCTGTTCTGAACTAAAAGCACATCCCTGCCACGCTCTGCTCCAGAGGCTGTACGTATCAATACAGAGGTTTATTGATTATGCCAAGACCAAATCAAATAACTTCCTGCGAACTGAGAACAGCAACAAAAAAGATCACCACTGTAAAACCCCAACCAAGATTAAACCTAACCTTTCTCCTATTTCACCAAAGCCACTGAGCACCTGCCCACCTGCTTCGATGGGGATCAGACCAACCCCGTAAAGAACATCTACTCTACCAGCCACACGCCTTTTCTAGAGCCCTTCCACCCTGACAGCAGAGCAGCCACAGACCTGGGGAGGCAAATGAGTCCAAATGTAAGAAAATATGGCAATGAAGTCTCATGTAGGCAGCTCTCTCAATTAAATATTCTGAGACTAAGAGCCAATCATTTCTTACAATGTCCTCCTGATTTTGCTGCTTTAGGGAAGGATGCTGAAAAATATTTGGGCAGAACTTATTCTGATGCTGCAAAAGGCAGTTTTAGGCAGAGAGTCACCGCAGGGTTCATTGGTCAAGGACTCTTGTTCTGTCCTAGGATGCCAAAACAATGTTCCCCTGGAAGAGAGAAAGTGTTCCATCTCTCAGAAGCCTTCCTGTCCTGTCTCCCTTCTCCTAGCTTTGAACAAACCTTGAGGAAAGATTATTTAGATTGCCCCATCAGATGCAAATTAAAGCTAAGGCAGCTTTAAAGAACTGCCTTGCTTTGATCCAAATACATATTTCCTTTACGATCTGTTTCTATTTGCATCAGTTGCAGCCTTTTTTTTCGGATCAGCTGGAACATTTTTCCCCTTTTTTTTCCACTGAAATTCTGAAAGCAATATAAAGTGCAAATAGCCCTTGAGACACAGCGTATGCTCAGCAGAGACATTTCTGTGTGGTCTTCCTATCCCCCCCACTGACAGCCAAGCTTTTGGAAGACCCTGGTGGAGCGCCGCGACTCACCCAGCCTTTAACAGTTTAACTGGGAGCACAGCAGAATTCTTACTATGCACAGCAGTGTCTTTTGGAGGCTTCACAGGGTACGCCGTCAATATGTAATAACACTGCATCGTGAATTATGGAGTTGCTGGAATCAATGGGATTTTGCATATTAATTGCAAACACACCCAAAAAGACAAAGGAATTTATTGGCTTAATTAGTGTTTCAGCTCTAATAGCATTCAGGCTTCATTCTCACACAAATTGATAAATAGCAGCAGTGTTACTCCTCAAGGATGCTTTGCCTTTTGAGAGGGGAGGCTGAAGTTTACGATCCAAGCTCTCTCACATGCAGTGATGCACTCAGCAGGGGCTTGGAGGAGTTGAGCTTCAAAGGGATTTGACGCCTCTCTTTCCTAAGCAGGTCGCTAGACTTCGGCAAAAAGAGCTGCCCTGCCCTCCCGGGGGTGTTTTTCCTGAAAGGCATTTACATAGTGACACTTACTGGGCAGAACAAAAAATGGACCTGAACCATTTCCACCTCTAAGGTACAAAAACTGAGATTCATCATCTTACATCCCCAAACACTACTTTAACCAGCTGCCACACTGGCAATCCGAGGGAAGATACATGTAATGTACTTAAGGATTGATTCTGAGTCCAGTGTGAAAAAAACTAAGTGTGAAAAGAATTTGATAAGTGTACCTGGAAGCAAACTTTGGCCCTTGGGCTCCCAGCTCCCAAGAAGCACAGCTCCGTGAAAAATAAGGTGCTAGAAGAATGGGAAGCAAATGTCAAGAATTCAACTGTATACCAAAACAAAACAGAGAGATCCACCTGGATCTGATCTCCATCACCCCCTGCATTCACATGCTGCAGCACAGCGTGACTGACACGAAGCTTCAGGAACAGCATTACAATAATGAGGGAAGAGCATGACACCACCTGAAAAGCAGCTTCCTCCCCAAGGACTTGAAACATTTTCTGCATTATCATACCACCGAAATTGCACCTTAAAGCTAAGATCCGACAAAGAATCATTGTTCATAAAGCCTGTGCTCACATCTTCAAACAAGTTATTCTCCTGGGCATTCCTCCCCCCCCCATTCTCAGCAGCAGATCTCTCCTCTTTGGGATGGGGATCACATCACAACACTTAAGTGATAAGCAATTTGTTGACAAAGAGAAATGTCACCAAGAAAACATTTCAGCTGCATTCAAGACTGGGGCTGGATACTTTTTTTGTTTGTTTTTCTAGACATGATCTGGCAGCTGCAAGCAAAACGAAGAGCCAGGATCATGTGAATGTGCCCTCGCTGGGAGGAGCGCAGTCAAAGGCTGCAGGCAAGCCACGCTCTCTGTGTCACCGTGCTCACAGAGCACTGGAGGAAATAATCCTGCATTAATAGGGCAGCAGATCATAGAGATCAAGCAGGCCTTTTCTGTTTCTACCCTAGTTTGTGCCAAAAAAACCCCAAAACAGGAGCAAATGCACAGATAAAGGGATATGCCATCAGCCCCGTGAAGAAAATCTACTCCTTTTTTTTAGGATATAGAGAGAGCTGTGCCACACAGCTGAATGGTTAATTCAGGCTATTTTATAATTGGAAGGACCCAATTTGTGGGCATTTGTGGCTTTTTCTGCAAGGAAACAGGATCATCTGTTTTGTTTCCTCTGAATTACACTCTCAGCTCCCTCTGAATTACACTCTGCAAAACCCTGAGAGATCCTTCTGAGCGCTCTGTGGCAGGGGCCAGGACACAAGAGTGGCTTGGCACCCTTCAGGTTGTCACCTGAAGCCACCAGCTCTCAGGGCTTCAGCCTGAAATGCAGGGGGAAAGAAGGGGAATTCCAATGTATGTTCAAGCCTAGGACACCCAGTCATACCCCAGCCTCAGTCTCTCACCCACCCAGAAGGAAATGCCCCTGTCACCCTGGCTGATCCAGGGAACAAGCCTTGCCCTCTACTGGCCTCTTTGTAACTTACCGTTGAGGCAATTAACGAACTTTAAGGTCCGAATTAAGGTCCTAAACGGAGAGGAATCAGGAGCTCAGCCCCTTTAATCTCTAATGCCTCTGCTGCAATGCCCCCACAGCCTTCAAAAATGAAGCTCATTCAAGAGCAAGCAGGCTCAAGAAATAGTGAAGCATCTCCTCCACTGCTGCTGTGGCATCACTTCTGAACTGGCACAGGCTTGGTCTAGAGAAATGGGTCTCCATTTGCATGTTACCTTCAGTTTATAAACAAGCTGAACCTCTTCTGCCATTAAATGTGAAACCAGCTAAAAGCAGGCTCTCACCCAAATCTGACGGAGTGTGCACATGGTAACAGTTTACCTCTCTTGTCTGTAATTAATCCCCCAAGTCGCTGCATCATGTAGGCTTTCACAGTAAAAAGTACCAAACTTCTTGCAATCTCAAAGTCAGTGAAAATTCAATTAGTCTTTATTTTATTCTCACAGCCTCCTTTATCCCAGAGACAATACTAAGACAGATGATTTTACCAGGATTTTTTCCCAGAGTTCAGTCCAATCACAAAGGAAAAAAAAATAGCATGTTACAATAAAAGGTATTAAACACAGATTTGAAATAGATTTATACGCCATTTTGCCTCTATTGTCACAGACCCCTTAACATAATTAGTCTGTGGCATAAACAGAAAAAGAACACATAAGCATACACCAAAACCCATCCTCCCTATTTTTAGAGTTCACAAATTAAACCTGTCCAGGCACTGTGAGCTACTGGAGGAGCCAAGCAAAGAGATAAACAAGCATTAAATCACCAAGAAAAATACCCAGAGTGAGTTTCAAAAGCAGCAAGACAAAGATCAATGCGTGGTTCAAAGCATGTGTGTAAAGACACAAGGCACAAAAAGCAACACTTTGCTTTTCTTACAGCAAAAGGGAAAGAGGAGAACCCAACACGGGACTGTTCTTGCTGCTGTGAGACAGGGAACCCCACTGACCCAGGCTGCTCCACAGGGGAATGAGCATCAAGGAGGAAATCTGCAAGCTGAGATCCTGGAAAACACAGAGGCACCAGACTTGGCACAGGCCACGGGACACCAGCTGCTCTCGCAGCATGGATTCCTCAGCCCTGTACCCTGGCTGGGGAAAACTCAGCACCAGCAGCTCACCCTCTTCACAATAAACAAAGCAGGATTTCTTCACCCACCTCTCTAGAGATTTGCCAGGAGTTCCCCAAACCAATGAAGCTCAAGATAGAAGAAAACAAGTGCCCAGCCACAAATCCACTGGCTTATGGGAGAGCCGTGTAACCCGAACACTGTCCTCCAGGGAACAGCCACAGACCAATGGTGGCTGGCACCCACCTCAGGGCTCTCAGCAGCATCCCCATGTCCCCTTTCATGATGTTTGTGTGCTTCAACATCTCCCTGCTCACCTCTTTTCCAGGGATCCCTTCCATAGCCAGTACTGACCAGACACAGGATAAGGGTCAAGGTTTCACACTGGTAGCAGACAGATTAAGGATTTGCTGGTGCAGTATCTAAGTTACTTTGACAGCATGAACACCTGTCTTTTTTTTGTTTGTTTGTTTTAATCTTAAGTTTTGTATTATAATTTTAACTTAGGCACATGTCTGGTTTCAGAAACAGAAAGCACCTTTTGTCTAAAACTCCAATCTTCCACTCCTTTCTGGGGGCTTTCCCTCTTCACATCACACCTGATAACCTCCCAATTCTTAAAAGCATTTGCTTAACTCATCAAGTAAATAACACCTCTGAGAGGTCAGACCTCCAGAGCAGACACAGGCTAATGGTTGTTTGAGATGCAGTACCGTTTGGGAAAGCCAGTCCCAGAGAGAGCTGAAGGCAGCCCCATGAGTATACTTGAATTCTCCTCTTCCCGTCCAAACCAGGGGACCGGGGTATCCCTCTTACAAACAGCCCCTTCTCCTTGTGACATGAAATGTGCAGAACCCACAGACCATTCCCAAGGGCAGGAAGACTCAGCTGACACCCAGAGGGTTGCAAGCCCACCTCAGGCTGTTTGGTGGACTGTGTGTGACCCTGCTCTCACCCACAGCCACCGGCAGCACAGGGACCAGCATCCCCAACCGCAGTGCTGCCTCTGCTTTTCTGGATAACTGCACCACTGAGCACTGAAGTTTTTCATCTCCCAATTGCTTTTCCCTGTGTTACTTCAGAAAAAACCACAACCCACACACTGAGCTACCACCGAGATGACTGGGACAGAGGAGCCTGTCCAAGCACCACCGCAGATGCTGGGTGAGAGCCATCAACCCCCCACAGAGGCAATCTCGGAAGACCCTGCAATGAGGAGAGGAAACAAAAAAGCCTGTGAGCAGCTGAGGGAGACGTTCATTCTATCGATTGTGTAAACTGTCAGTGGAGTGGCAATGAGCAATTTTTTTTGTTTCTATCCTGGGGAATAATCCAGCCTGATAATTAGTACATAAGAGATAAGTGGAAAATGAGACATCTAGCGAGGGTGGTTCAAGCCTCCTCATGACATTGATAATGTGCAGATACATAGATCACTGTCGGGGCAAACTGCCACTGTGAGCCTGTGTCTTCCCATTGCCTCATCAATCCATCATCCGCTTAGCTACTGACACCTTGGCAGGCACACACCACCAGCTCTGCATTTGAATTGAGAGGAGCAGGCTCCACCAGGGAATACAGATTTAAAAATCTAAGTTTCAAATTTGTTTAAGTATTGTGAACAGCAATTCCCTTGCAAGGCATCTTCATTGCCCTTTTGCCAAGGGGGAACAGTTGGGTCTTTGTTAGAAGTACAAATTGCTTCTTAATGCAAAGGATAAAGCAGAGCCCAGGCACCTCCTTAGAATTCCTCCTGGCTCCTGCTAATGCTGCTGCATGTCAATTTTAATTTTTTGAAATTTAAACCAAGGGCTTTGTGTCTAAGCTCCATTTCATTGAAGGAGGGGGGAGGAATAGTCAAAAAGGATTACGGATCCGGTGGGAATTGAGGATCCATAGCAATTATACTTCATTTGGATGGTCTCAGACACTGGTTTTAATCATATTCTAAATAGTACAAATCGACAAGACATAAGAGATTGATAAGTGTCTAACACATGTACCTGGTTATGAACTCTATTTCCCTCAGCTAGGGGATGTTTGAGGACAGGATGAGGAATTGCTTTCTCCCTTTGACCCTCCTCTTCCAGCCAAGGAGAAGACAATACCCACTGAGGACTAGGTAGGAGACAGGAGTGACTGTAAGAGCTTGGTCATCATGGGGCTGCCCCAAAGTGGGCCTGGAACAAGTCCATCTGACTGTGGCTCCCTTTTCTCCTGCAACATCAGGGCAGGGGCAAAGCTCCAGCCTTGGCAGAGCTGTTTCAGACCAGCTCCTGTCTCTCTTATCTGTGAAACTGCACTAACGCTGCTGAGGGCAGAGAGCTGATAGGGACGTCAGACCTTCAGGAGGGAAAAATGAAATGACAAGACAGTAAAACGAAAGTAAGTGCTTTTGTAAATCAATTTAGCTCTTTTAGCTTCAGCAGAGCAGTCCCAATTTACTCAAACTGAGGAGGTTACCTACTGGGGTGATGAAGAAAAATGTACCTTGTCCACTAAAGGTTCAGAACCACGCGCACTACTTACACACCTGTGCATTTTGAAAAGGCCAAGATTGGCTGGGATTTACAGAGGACCATCAGAAGAAAACCATTCTAAATGGTCTGAATCCATCAGTCTTGAGCAAGCCTTCTCACCCAGCCTGTCTCAGGCACTGTGCAGACCCACCTACAGTCAGGTGTGGTTTCCAACCCATACACACACTGCAACTGCAAGGGTTTAGACAAATTCTCTCTCCTCTGCTGCCTTCTTTGTCAAGCATGTTACAGAAACATGGCTTTCCATAATCACTGATTAAACTGCTTTTCCTGTTCTTCACTAACCTCTGGATCAGGTTTTAACCCAGTAAATCTGTTTAGGAGATCCGCTCCACACTGCCACTTTCACCTCTTGATGACTGTGTGCTTTCTTTTCACAAAACTGTGTAAAGGTGATGCTTTTTTCCTCTCTCTCTACTTCTTCCCAGCCCCCTTGAACCATAATCAAGACCTAGACAAGGTACCCCATCCTAACTTTAAGTATTGCTACAAACCTAAGGGACTGAAGTGACCCCTCCTTTACTTCCCACCCTCCTGTGGCACCACCACAGTGCTCCTTTGTAGCACTGGAATAGACAGAAAGCAAGAAGGCATTGTCTAAAAACATAATTTAATGTGGTATTTGGATGACCGTGGTCAATGACCAAATTCTTTTGCAGACAGAAACAGGTTTGACGTTAATGACACCATCATTCACACGAGCATTGCATTGCACAGAAAGAAAAGTTTACACTTGACCCCATACAAAGCAGCAGAGGAAAAAACTGTTATGGTCCAGTCCCACTTCGTGAATAGTTGATCTGAAAATTCATCATCGTCATTAATACTTATTGATGAAAAAATGTGACCTGTTCAAATCCCGTGTGTGACACAGTCCAAACTCTGGGCTCTTTTAAACCCCACTCGAACCACTCAAGAGTTTCAAGCTGCCGAATTCCTCATGTGACACACAGAACACTCAGGCTGACAAAGGGGGAGGGGAGGTCAGAAGAAATGGGGGAGAGTAAAGGAGGGCATCACTTTGTTTCATTTCTATTTCGTTTCCACAAGGGTGAAAATAAAAACATACAAACTGATAATGAAGCTAAAGTGACCTGCAGAGACAGTGGACACCAGCAGGAACAGCAGCACGATGGGGTATGGAAATGCCCGACAGCCCCACGTGCATCAGCGGCAGGGCCAGTTGTGTCGTGTCACTTGTGTGTCAATCAGGGTATAAAAGAAAGCCAGAGAAAGTGCTGTACTTATTGTTGTTGCCTCCGTGTGCTTTGCCTCCATCCAGCTTGACATACACTTCGTCGCCGGAGTCCAGGTGCAGCACCACGCTGTTGCTGGCATAGTCGTAGTTCTGGTCTGCGTCTTGGGCGATGGCACTGGCCCGCACCTGCCAACACAGCCGCTGGGCACATCAGCCCCCCAGCCCCTCTTGCCCAGCATCTCTATTAGCCCCCCCCCCGAGTCACTCTTCCACATCTTGAGTCACTCTTCCACAGCCCCTCCATCAGTCCTCCGCATGCCCCTTTTCTGGCTCCTCCATCAGGCCCCCAACCCCTCTTCCTCAGCTCCTCCATCAGTGCCCCGAGTCCCTCTTTCCCAACCCCTCCACTACCCCGTGTCCTCCCCCTCGCCCCTCTCCTCGCTTCTCCTTCTCCCCAACCCGGCAGGAAAGTTTGCAAGCCGGGAGTTCGGAATCTGTCGCTGCTCTAGAGGTGCACTGCCACCCCGACGGCGCGAAGGATGCTCCCGCTGCTTCTTTTCCCGGGAGCGGCGGTGGCNACGGGGCACCCCGAGGAAGCACCCAGAGCCCTTCTCCCGTGCTTGGGGGCAGCAGAGCTCCCGTTCCCGCAGAGGGAGCCGGGATGGGCAGCCCTTACCTGGCCGTTCTTGCAGAGGTCGGCCCACATGCTGGTGCCGTCGCCGCCGCGCATGAGGATGTGGTAGGTGAAGAAGTAGATGCCGCGCACCTGGCAGGTGAACTTGCCGCTGGCCGGGTCGTAGTGGTTGCCCAGGTTGGTCACCACGTCGTCGAACTTGAGGACCTCATAGCCCTCGTGGGGGCTCTTGAGCCCCACGTAGAAGGCGATGCGCGGCCCGCTGAAGGCGGCGCTCAGCCCGCCCG